>CM064514.1:6919717-6939717 GCA_032716605.1 Paralithodes platypus | reverse complement strand
TATCCGTCTAGACCAAAATTGGGCTGGGCAACGGAGGCTACAGGGGCTGACGAGGGTTCTAGTATGCCTTGAAGCAGGTCCATGTTGCTACTGGCAGGGGTAGTGGTGGTGGTGGTGGTGGATGATGGTGGTGCGGCAGGGGAGGCAGTGAGGGGGGCAGGGGGAGCGGCTACCACCCCCATGAGCAGGGAGGAGGTGCTTGAAGGACCACCTGAGGTAAACGAGGTGGGACTAGGTTACGGGATAGTGACGGGAGGGCTATTGGTGCTGACGAGAGAGGAAATGAGGATGGTGACAAGAGGACTATAGGATGATACAAGAGGATAAATGAGATAAGACAAGGTTATGGGATGGTGTCGACGGGTATGGGATGGTGACGGGAGGGATATTGGTGCTAACGAGAGAGGAAATGAGGATGGTTGACGAGAAGCCTATAGGATGATACAAGAGGATAAACAAGATAAGACAAGGTTATTGGATGGTGACGGAAAGGTATTAAGGTGTTGATCGAGTAATGGGATGGTGACGGGAGGGTGCTAGACCAGATGATCATAGGTTAGTGAAGGTGTTGATGAGGTTAAGGAATGACGACGAGAAGGTATTTGGCTACTGAGGAAAAGGCTATAGAGTGCTGACAAGAGGACTATAAGGTGCTTATAAGGTGCTAACAAGATGACTATAAGGTGCTAACAAGAGGACTATAAGGTACTAACAAGAGGACTATAAGGTACTAACAAGAGGACTATAAGGTGCTAACAAGAGGACTATAAAGTACTGACGAGGATCATACGGTGCTGGTGAGAGAGAAAGTAAACAAAGAGTGATGAGATTATGGGATAGTGACAAAGAAAAAGTGCTGATGAGGTTATGGGGTGGAAGTGAAGAAGGGCTATACAAGGTGATGTCAGGAGAGTAAGCAAGGCAGTACATATGAGGCTATGGGATGATGAAGGAAGGATTATAAGTTACTGACGAGAGGGTAAATGAGGTATGAGGTGGCTTATGGAAGATCTAAGGGGAACAAGGGGCTACATAGTACGGTATCGCAAGGTAGTATGAGGTTATGGGATGATGACGGAAGGGTAAACGAGATATGAGGTGGCTTATACATACATAAAATTTTAAGACTGATTGCTCCACACATACGTGCAGCTTCAGTCTCTTGTCCTAATGGCGGTGTTCCAGGCAACCCTGTTTAGGGCTGCTTCACTTTTCAAGTTTTTGGATTTGAGATCGGCACGTGTAGTCCGATCCCAGGTCTTCCTCGGTCCACCCCTTGGTGCAGCTCCCTCCACAATCACAGACCTGCATCTTTTCACACAATTTTGTACATCCATTCTCTCCAGATGTCCATACCATCCCAGTCTACTTGTACACATCTCCTCGCTAATACTCTTTATAAGTCTCCTCAGCTCATCATTTGTTATTCTATCCTGCAGCCTGGCCCCACACATCCATCTCACCATTCTCATCTCATCTCAAGGTATGGACATGTGGAGAGAATGGATGTACAAAATTGGGTAAAAAAATGCAGGTCTGTGATTGTGGAGGGAGCTGCACCAAGGGGTGGACCGAGGAAGACCTGGGATCGGACTATACGTGCCGATCTCAAATCCAAAAAACTTGAAAAGTGAAGCAGCCCTTAACAGGGTTGCCTGGAATGCCACCATTAGGACAAGAGACTGAAACTGCACGTATGTGTGGAGCACTCAGTCTTAAAATTTGATGTATGTATGTACGTTCCATTCTGTTGATATCCTCTACTTTAACGGCCTATGTTTCTGAGGCATACGTCATTGCACTTCTAACACATGAGGCATACACCTTTCCCTTCAGGGGGAGAGGCATTCTTTTTATGGTCAGAATTGGCAGCAGTTCTCTGAACTTCCCCCAGCCACATCTAATTCTAGCGACAGTGGCAGCCTTGGCCTCACCACCGGCAGAGATGGTATCTCCTAGGTAACAAAACTTGTCCACCAGCTCCAATGACTCATTTCCAAAATTCACAGCCACAGGATCATCATTTAACACAAGTTCGCCTCTGCACACTACGCACTCAAATTTATCGATTTCTGACTTATCCTTCGGCAGGGGTCCCTTTATTCTACTACAGCGCTTACTCAAATGGTGCACCCAACATCGACAGATGCTACATCGAATCGAGTTAGCACCCACACCCTTTCCAAACACTGCACATGGGTATGCACCGCTCTTTTCCACATTGCCTCGTCTCAATCTACGATGCATAACCTTGGTTTTGTTAATATTGACTCTTAAACCCTTGCTCGCCATGCCCTCTCTCCATTCTCTGTATTTGGCCTCAGCATCTTGCATACTGTCAGCTATTAGGACTAAATCGTCTGCATAAAACAGTTCCCACAGGAGTCCGGATTTAAAACTCTAGACAGTGCCTCCAGGACCATAATAAAGAGAAGGTGGCTTAACACTGAACACTGATGAACTCCAACACGGACTGTGAACTCCTCACTCAGTACACCCTTCACCCTCACCGCAGTTCGCGAATCCTCATACATCTTCATTATCACACGCACCAGCCACTCTTCTACACCAAGTTTCCTCATAGCCCACTGCACAACATCTCTAGGCACCCTGTCAAAGGCCTTCTCCAGGTCTACAAACACAAAGTAAAGATCCCTGCCTTTTAGTAAGTATCTTTCCTGTATCTGCCTGACTATGAAGATAGCATCGGTTGTACCACGTCCTGGCATAAAACCAAACTGCATATCATCAATGGAGATGCTTTGCCTGATCAAACCTTCAAAGACTCTCTCACAGACCTTCATGATTTGGTCAAGCATTTTCAGGCCCCTATAATTACCTCTATCAAGCGCATCCCCTTTTCCTTTGTATACATTTACTATTACACTTTTGTGCCAAGCCTCGGGGATTTTCTCATCTTTAATAATGGTCTTTATCAACTCAGTGACTAAGCTGACACCAGTCTCCCCTGAGGCTTTTATCATCTCAGCGACAATGTCAGAGCACCCTGGAGCTTTGCTGTCCTTCATTTTATTGATTGCGTCGCTCACTACAGCTGGTGCTATCAAAGGAGGGGGTCCAGATATTGGTTTTTCGATACTAAGCTGTTCCTTATCCCATTCAAACTCTACATTTAGCAATCGTTCATAGTGTGCCTTCCATGCTTCTCTGATTTCATTTTCTGCATACACAATCTTCTCATTATCATTTCTAACACACTGTTCACCTATAATATCCCTACTGTCATTTTTAACTCGCCTAGTTAGGTTTAAGATCCCATTTGGATTGTCAGTGTTACACACTTGTTCGAGGACCTGGTCCTTAATGCCTTTTTTAGCTTTGTAAATAACTCCTCTGGCACCCGTAAGTACCCATTTCGCTCTAAATACATCCAATAAATACATGAGAAAAATACGTATAAATACATATTATGAGAAAATTACTTACCACACAGACTTTATTTTAAATCATTGTCATATTTAGCCTAGCCTAACATCGTCTAGGCCTATTTCCGCCGCTTTCGTCCGACATGGACTGGCCTTTGCTCTGTTTTGAGCATGAATTTCCTTCATTGCTACCACCAGGCCCACCATCCCTATCACCAGATGTACTAGAGGTTATACTAAATGCAAGAGATAAGAGGTTCAGGCACAAAAATGCTTGCGAACAGTTGGACTGTAAGCGTCTGCCTAGTGACGTCTGCTTGTTGACGTCATACAAAGATGGCGGCAACATCTTGCGCATTTGACGATCGGATTTCGGATTCACTCGGATTTTGTCTCTAAGCGGCAAACACCTTGACAATGGCAGATTCTTTAAGTTCAGTTAACTTTTTTTATTGTTTTTGTTTAAGTTTTCTAGTTTTATGTTGAGTTTTTCTTTATTTTTTATTTTTTTCGGGTTTCGACTGGGATTTTTGTGCGAAGATTGAAGCATTTTGAGCGAACATGGAAATTGGGAATATTTGGTGTGTACTGCGAAAATTGAAACAGCGAAGACTGCTGTGGCAAAGATGGGGGCTCCACTGTACATTGAAAACAGTATACCGTAAAACCGTGTAACTTCGGACATTTTTTGAGGTTTTTTAACGATATCTCCTGGCTGTAAACACATTATAGAGATATAACTAGGTCAAGTGATGTGTGGTGATAGTGTGCGGTAATCCAGGAAGCCTCCTAAAATTATCCCCCATAATAAGAGAGCTATCCTTATCCTAAATCAGGGGAGGTGTGGTGGAGTGGTCTTGCCACTGGCCTGGTAATCCAAAGGTCCCGGGTTCAAATCCCGATGTATCAATGGGAAGATATTATTGGGATGGAATTTGTGCTGTACCTAGTATCAGTGCATTACCACAAAGCCCACCGAAACGTCAATAAAATACCCTGATTGTTCCCTGATTAATATAGGTTTGACTCCTGTAAGGAGATAAAGAAAACCTAATATTTAGTAGTGGCCCCGTAATCATTGACGAACATGCCTATTACATAAGGCATCCTCTTCAAACACTAATCCGCCGTAGTTTGAATCTACCGCGCAGAGCATTTAAAAACTGAGGAGCCTTCATCATGAGCGCACGCGACCTCACTCATGGCTTCAGTCATTATGAATTGGGTTCTCACTACGAAAAAACTTCGTAAAAAATAAAAACAAAAAGAAAATAAGAATAACTATCCAATAAGCTTTCCATCATATCGTGGATGTACTTGTGTGGATTTCTGACCAGACGCTGAATCAGGCGTCATTCCTCCTTCACTGACATATCAAGTAAACCAAAATCCTTAATACATCAACGAATGGGAAGGGGACGGTCGGGAGGGCCCCAGTCGTCAATGATTACGGGGCCACTACTAAATATTAGGTTTTCTTTATCTCCTTACAGGAGTCAAACCTATAATTTATTAGTGGCCCCTCCATCATTGACGAACATGCCTGATATCTAAGACTGGAGGGGGACATTCGTAATCATATCATAACTCTAGAAAAGCAGATAATAAAAACAACCACATAGTATTCTTACTTTTTGAAAAATGTATTTAATACGGCGTAGGCCGGAAATATACAAGAAAAAGGGGTTCAGGCAGGTGCGTGCTTCAAAGAAGCCTGCCCGACAAAAATGGGTAACCCTGAAGATTCTGAACACAGATCTGTAGTTACAAAAGGCACCCCACTCAACGAGTGGTGACAAAAATAATAAGTTATAAGTTTATATGTGCACATCATAAACCCCAAAATACATGTGGAGATCAATTGCTAATGAACTCCATTGAATTAATATTACATTGCTTTCGCAGCTAAAACGACTATAACAACACCGTTGTTTTGTACTAAACCTTGTACTAGCACAAATTCTCGCAGAGAAATGTTCATATCACATTTTAACCTTAAATTGTATCACAGCTCTCATACTCCGGCGGGGTCTAGGGTGTCCTATGTCAACTGACTGCACCCCCCCCCCCCCCCCTTCCGTGAAAATAAACATAAGTGACTGCAGGGCCACCTAGACCCTCTGCCTTAAAGCTATACATGGTAAGGAAGGTTTGTCTAGAGCAACTGACAAGTATCTAGAGAGAAACGTATGATTAGACGCCCACAACTGTGTGGACGCAATATCTTCAACTGAAAAGTTTTTCAGGAAACGTAAAGAGGCCGCCCACTTGCGTAAATCGTGGGCCCTACCCACAACGCCGGGATTACTCTCTTTAATGACTTCTACCAGAAGAGAGGCTAATCGCCGTTTAAGTAAGCGTTTACCCGTACTCGCTACCCATAAAGCACCTTGGGGGTTATGAGGAGCTATTCTCAAATATTTGGTTAGAGCTTGCACTGGACATAAATTATGATGCACCTTTCCCCTTTTTAACGCCGGCACCGTGAACTCAGAAAACACGTGTGCACTATGCTCATTCTTGGCTACAAACGCCGGGGAGGGTGCAATGGAAATTGAATCATTAAGTCTACCAAACCTAAGACAATTAGGTGTGTTGCTCATCGCCGCCAGCTCAGACACTCTGTTTCCGGTGGCCAAAGCCAAAAGGAAAACTGCCTTCTTTAAGATTAAAGCAAAGTCTGCAGTATTTTGATACAGACGAGAATGAAGTAAAGACAAAGCTTTGTCCAGAGACCAAGTAGGCATGAGCTGACGGGGAGGTGGGCGGAGTTTAAAACACGCTCTCATAAATCCTGTTTCCTCCGCCACCGGTATGGATAGACCTGTAAGGTCGAAAAAAGGGCACTCTAATCGCAGTTAAGTGATTCTTCAAAGTAACCACAGATAAACGTTTCTGCTCAAACAGATAGTTCAAGTAATTAAAAACCAATGCCACTGAGGGTACAGTTTGTTCCGTTCTAACAATCCAAGAAGTAAAAGCTTTCCAATGAGATTGATATTGTCGCTTAGTAGACTGAGTATATTGATTGAGCAATTTATTGGTCACATCCCTACCGTATGGTGCTAGCCACTTGGCCTCCTGAATGTCCATAATGCAAAAGTCAGCGAGGTCTCTAGGTTGCCAATCGTGTCTAAGTGGAAGTACCCGACCGGGAGCGATACCGGGTCCGGGCACCACATTATTAATTGCTGGTACCACACCTGCGCCGGCCACAGGGGCGCGATTAGCGAGACTAAGCCTCGATAAACTCGTAGTTTGTTCACTACGTGGCACATTAGTGACGCATCTGGCGGCGGAAACAGATAGATGGAGCTCCATCTGTTCCAGTCTGTCACTAGGGCGTCTGGCCCCCCTGCCGGCGTTATCGCCCGGCGGGTGAGGTATAGAGGGAGCTTGTGAGTCTCCTCGGACGCAAAAAGATCCACTTGTGGATGGGAGAGCTCCGCAATCATTAGGTCGAAAATGGGTTGCTTGAGCTCCCATTCTACTGTCGTGCTCTGTCTCCGGGACAGAGCGTCTGCCCAGACGTTCGCTACGCCTGGGAGATAAGATGCGTGAAGATAAATATCTAGACTGGTGGCTAGAACAAAAATCTCTTCCGACACGAGTAGCAACTTCCTTGACCTCGTTGACCCTTGTTTCTGAATACAGTGAACTGCATTCAGATTGTCCATTCTGAAGGCCACCGACTTGCCCCGTAACGCCGGGCCGTGAGCCTGAAGGAAATACAAGGGGACTAGTAACTCTTTGACATTTATGTGAGAGATTTCTAAGTGGGACCAAAGTCCCTGACCCTGGTGCCCCTGATTTGACTGAAATCCCCACCCTATGGTGCCTGACGCATCCGTGTCTACCCATACCGTTGGAGGAGGAGAGGTCCATGACATGATTGAGTGCAATGTTTCCCTCTTCGCCCAGACCGCTAGTAAGGTGTGGATTAATTTTGGTATGGGCCATAATTTTCCCGCCGGTAAGAGTGGGAAATATTTGTTGCCTTCCAATATTAATAGTTTTACTTTCAACCGGCCCAACTTGACAGTTAGCTGAATCCAGTTGAGAGAGCCGACCAGAGACTCCCAGACTCTTCGTGTCGTAGTCAGACTGTGAAGAAACCTGAACAGTTTCCTGCGAAACCTGTTGCGATTGTCCACACTCTGACTCAGAGTGAGAGCGGCGGTGTCCCAGACCAGCCCTATCCACTGAATTACTCTTGAGGGAACAAGGTTTGACTTACCAGATTTACCTTGAAGCCTAGAGTTTTGACATGATTTAAAATGATATTGACATGTTTTATGCATAATTGTTGTGTCTCTGCCACCACCAGCCAGTCGTCTAGATACCACAACACTCTGATTCCCTGTTTTAACAACGGCATCAGGGCTTGCCGGACTAGTTTCGTGAATAATCGAGGTGCTAGGTTCAAACCGAACGGCATCCTCTGAAAAACAAAATTTTGGTGCCTGATCCTCAAGGCCAGAAACCTTTGAAATCTTTTGTTGACCGACACGTGCCAATAGGCGTCTGTCAGGTCTAGGGAACACATCCAGCCTCCCGGCGGAAGTGTTAGCCTGATTTGATGAACTGTTAACATTCTGAAAGACTCGTTGTAAATGTGAAGATTCAGATAAGACAGGTCTACGACCGGCCTCATCTGAACACTGTCCCGTTTGGGAACCAAAAACAGTTTTGACGTGAATACAGGGTAATCTGGAGGGACCGGGATGATGACATTCTTGGCAATCATCTCCTGGACCAGCGACTCCACCTCTAATGAAACACAATTTGCCGTTGTCGGCTGACGTAAGCGAGGTCGCCGGAGCCACTGCCAAGTGATGCCTTTGCGTGCCACCATCCGTGCCCAGGATTTTAACGGCCATGCTTGGTGACATGTTCGGAACGACCCAGTTAGCAGACAAGGGTTCGCCGGCTGTACTTCCCTCGGTTCCTCCGGCTCTAAGACAGGCACTGGGAGTGAGAAAGACTTTAGTTTTTTGATGGTGGGTTTGGTGGTGTTGGACGCTTCGCCGGCTGGCTGGTGTGGGCCGAAGACTGGCCCTGCCCCGGCTTATACTGGCCGCGTCCCCTCTGTCCTGAAAACCCTCTCTGTCTATGCCTGAACTGACCCAGGGGGGATTGGGAGGACTTAGGCGGAAGAAACGGCTTAGAACCCCCTGGCTGAGCTTTAGTAGGAGGCTTAGGTTTGGGGAAGTTAAATGCAGGTTTCTTAGCCTGTGCGGGACTGTGCTTCACGGCCTGTGCCATGTTAAACACTGTTCGCCATACATCAGGGGACATTAAAGAAGGAGTAAGTACTGGGGACATTACCACCTGGTTAGCAATGCGATCAGGCAGCTTGCGAACTAATGACATCCTAAGATCCTGTCGTGCTCGCACCGCCTCAAGTAAGGCTGTGCGTATGTCACCTAAGGATTGAATCGACGACTGAAGAATCAGACGCCGGGATAACTCAACTGATCTTCGAGCATCCGCGTCTGCGATTGCCTGAGTAGACCTGAGTAAAGACTTAGCCACCTGTTGAGAAACTATGTACTGTGAAAACAGGCGGAAAGCTTTTCCCCTTAGCCTAAATTCTCTGTCTAGGTGAGAAGGGGTAGGGGTAGTGAATGGTTCCTTTAGTTCACAAAGATTAATCTTAGGGGCAGCTAGAAAAGAAAATAAAGCTGACGGAACTCCGCCGGCAGAACCTACCGGCATGGAGAACCATGAATGTGTATCCTGAGGGATCTGGTGGGAAGATTTAGAAGTGAAAGTGGTTGCAAAGTTTTGAGCCTCTACCTCCCAATCCACCCAGGGTCCTGGTCCCAACTGTCCCACCTTCAACACTGGATTAGCTGTCTCGTCTGTGACGGTCTGTAAATCTAGTTCAGGAGTAAGAGCCGACAGAGCCTTAATATCATTAAACCCATCCAGCTTAGACCAGTCTGAAAAAAGTTTTGAAGCTGAGGCAGGGGGTAAAGCAGGCTTAGATGCATAAACAAAATAATCCTGATGATAATAACTAGGTATAGCCTTGATATTTACGTCCAAAACATTACCCAAGGCATCCAATGCCCTTAGTTTCTTTGACTTATTTCCCTGGATAAACCACTCACGTGGTACCGGGAGTTCCCCTGACAAGGTAGGCTGGGCAAGCTCTGGCTTAGAGGGGTTCAAAGAAACCCATGACTCGTCTGGCCCATAAAGCAGGGGCATAGCTACCTTTCTAAGAGGCGCTTTGTCTAGAGGGGGTGGATTAACATCCGTAATGACCCTGACATTTGACGTAGTGAATGCCGCCGTAGCTGGCTTAGAGCTCCCTGCCGGTGACAGAGTAGGAGGGTTAGGAATCTTAGATAAATCGATTGACGTTATCAGAGGCCGTACCGCAGAACTTGTCAAGGGAGCCCCCAAGTCCATTGTGGGGTTTTCTCGTTGTTGATTAAAGAATTTAGATAGAGCATGAGTAAGTAACCCATCAATTTCTTGTGCTGTAACAAACTGGTTAGATGCAGAACTTTCAGGTGAATCAGTATTATCATGGGCGGCGTCCAGGCCTAAGCCTGACCCTTGTCCATCCCTATCTGAAATTATTGACACTTCATCTTGTTCCTCCCGATCCTCCTGAGAAGACCCCGCCGAGGCAGGGGCACCTTGTTTCCAAGATAAGTCAGGGATAGAGGATGGGGTCGCCGCGTCCCTGTGGACATCGGCTACTGTGTGACTCGTATGAGTCGGACGTGGATGGTCAGACCCTGGCTGAGCAAACCGCCAAACACCGAGGCTCTGGCCTACGCTCTCTTGAGAGTCTGAAACATTCTCAATTATTGAATTTCCTGAACTTTCCGTTTCTAGGGTTAAAATATCAATAGGTAAATCTTGTTTAGGGACAGGCGCTTCACTATACTCTGAGGCTGTAACAGAAACATTTTTAGGTGTAGAGGTACGATGAGATGCACTAGACTTAGGAGAATGTCGAGAGGACTTCCTATGGGAATCCTTTTTGGAGGATTTGTGGCTACGGTGTGACCGCGAACTAGACCTAGGTTGGAAGAATCACCACCATGACCACTGGGGGAAGCTTCAGTCTTACACTTCTTACTAGCCGGGGAAGAGGCCCGACTTGAAGACTGCTGTCTGAGAGGTGACCTTGACCTCGATCTCGCCTGCGACGAGGAGGTGGCTGCCGGGGGAGTAGGCTCTCTCGGGCGTTTAGACGTATCCACAGACGATACAGAACCCTGGCTAGTCTCTGTCGGCTTAAAACCCGTTACTCTAGAGGTACGTTTAGGGGGAGGGTGCTCTGACAGCAACTTATCCCAAAGTGGGACGTTGTCACATTGAAGTGACTTATGTGCGACAATGGTAGTGTAGGCCGACATTTGTTGTCTGACCTCTCTCAACGCTACCGCCGCGGTCTTGTCATTGTCACACAGGACTTTATTGGCTAATTGGGAGCAAAAGGAACAATTAAGTGGAACCCAGAGACCCCTTGAACGGTCTAGACATCTAACACACCTTATGCAAAGGGTATGCGCAAAAATTGGGATACCCGCGCAAGTAGGGGTAATGCACAGGGCAAAAACTGGGGCCACAGTAGCCATGACAGAGACTGGTGTGAGGAAACTACCGCTGGGTCTGTATTGGTCCGCCGGAGCTCAGCTCTGGAAAAATAAAGAAAAATTTCCAGGAATTAATGCTCATAAGGTTAACCCACGTGTTCGCATACAAGTGTTAATAACCCGCCGGGTAACGGGATGCAAAGACACAGCTAACACATCTCGCTACGCGGCTGGGTGTAAAGAGGCTAAACAAATCTTCTTAGCTAAAGAGCATGAAGAATACCCTCTGATATAATGGTCCAGTATGGCACTTATAGTCTGTAGGAGGTGGTGACTGTCTCAAGATTCAATTTTGTAACAAAGCCCCCTTCATAAAGACGCCGGCCCTTGAAATATTTTAGTAGAATAGCCCAGGGCAGGAATATACGAGATCTGATTTTTTAACGAATTGTCCCAAACGATCGTCGTAAAAATAGAAGGCGGCGATACTGAAAGTATCACCCAATTAAGGTTAATCGAAATTGAATTTGTTTATAAATTCCTTAGTTCCTCCACTTAGGGGCACCCGCCGGGTGTGGGAATCGATTTGGTTAAACCTCACTGAACCTTCAATTGCCGTAAGAGTAAAGGCAGCGATACACAGAGTATCACTCAAATGGATTGGTTAACTTATATGAGACCTAAGTCGTTTATCCCACCCTGCTCAGGTGCACCCGCCGGGTGAGAAGTCTAAAAGTTAACCCCACAAGTTCCTGACCCCACTTCTTTGTAAAAGATCGCCGGGGAGGAACGCCTAAACAACAGCTAGGTTTTCCATGTGGTTGTCGTAAACCAGGTAGAAAAACCTATAAAAAACGAGTGTTCTCAAGAACGCCGTTTCTTTATATATTTATATATATATATGTAAGGATGGGTACAGCCATCCCGCCGGGAATTTAAAGGAGGCCTGAAACCAGGCACCCACAGAGACGCAGTCCTGGAGAGCCACAGACACCTCCCCACGCCGGGGAACCAGCCAGAGTTAAAAACCACGTGTGGCCCAACACTGCTCATCGGTCAGGATTTTTCATGGTGAAACCGAGAAAAAACCCGCCGGAAGGCAAACCCCACCCTGAACAGACACCATCTGAACAATACGACACGAGGAGAGACACGCACGACTAACCAAGGTCACAACATAATCCGTGGAATTAGCCAATACACAACTAAACCAGGAAACAATTATAGTCCGAGGAATTAGCCAATACACAACTAAAACCCGGATACACATGACACAGTAGGGCATATTTATAAATAAATAATAACACTAGACATGTGGCAAAGCTACGAGCGGCTGGCTAGGCCTAGGTAGACGGCATGAAAATAGTTGAAATATAAACACACACTGGAATATCACAACAGGAACCACCGCCAACACACCACCGTAGCGATAACTTCCCACCCCGGGAAGCCTGACACGGACCCAGAAAAAACTTCACTAAGTGAAGAAAAATACGCTGGGAACGTCAGCAAACACACAGCTTACCTCATCAGAAGGATAAAAGGCAGCAATAATTAACGCGTAATGAAAGCCGCCTGCATCACCAACTAACACAACTGTGAAAAGTTCACGTGTCCACAACAGGACCACGAGGGTACATCCGAAATAGATGCCCCATACACACGACCCAAAATACACTGCACTGCGGGCAACCAGCCCAGGACACTCCTGCTACGCCTATCCTAACCTTACTCGATACATCCTAGAGTAAACAAATGAGAAAAAACTCACTAGGGACGCAACGAATGCGGAACCAGCGGAGCCTGAAAGGTACGTCCGGGCAGGCTGAGCGCAGAGCAAAGAAGGAGGAATGACGCCTGATTCAGCGTCTGGTCAGAAATCCACACAAGTACATCCACGATATGATGGAAAGCTTATTGGATAGTTATTCTTATTTTCTTTTTGTTTTTATTTTTTACGAAGTTTTTTCGTAGTGAGAACCCAATTCATAATGACTGAAGCCATGAGTGAGGTCGCGTGCGCTCATGATGAAGGCTCCTCAGTTTTTAAATGCTCTGCGCGGTAGATTCAAACTACGGCGGATTAGTGTTTGAAGAGGATGCCTTATGTAATAGGCATGTTCGTCAATGATGGAGGGGCCACTAATAAATATAGCACTGTATGAATATTCCCATATTCAAAATATGCTATAGGGGTGCAATGCCTGGTGAGTTATCTGCTCAACAGGTGGCGTTGTGTGTGTGTAAGTGTGAGGGTCCGAGTGTAGGTAGTGAGACAGAGGGGCACCGGAACGAGATGGCTTCAGAGATGGGGTCGTTTCGGGCCATGAGTGAGCACCGTGCCTCATGTGAAGGCAAGATGGCAGGTGCTCGTTGTACTCTACGTGCTTCACATGTCTCACTCCCTAGACTGGAACAAGACCTCACGGGCTTCACTGTTCATTGTAAAGCGGTGAATGTTAAGGCTCTCAGCCTATGCCCGAGAGGAAGTAAGTTGGAATATAGAAAAAAAAAAAAAAAAAAAAAAAAAAATGGTGTCCGAAGTCATCTTGAAAAGTGGCTGACTTCGGACATGTATGGATAACTTCGGACATACAGTGATTACTTATGGAAAATGATTGCCAAGAAAGCTGGGATAGCTTCGGACAAGCGGAGGGGAACTTCGGACGTACGTTTGTGGTTTTATTTCATTCATTTTTCGGCTCTTACTATTATATATGAATATTTTATTATTGCTGCTTATTCCTGTCCGATGTCTTACTGGAAAATGCACAGTCAATACTTTTAGGCCTGTATAATTAGTATAGGAGGGGGTTATATAGGATGTTTAACAAATATTCTTTTTGGATCTGTTCTCGTTAGGCATTGAACTCACTCTTTGAAAATATTGAGCAGGAAAAATAACCAATGCCGTCAAATCAATAACTAAAAAATTAACTAGGCCTAGTGAAAATATATAGGTATGTATACTCTATAACTGCATATAAATTTGTATGAATTTGAGCGTTTTTATAGGTATAACGTATGTGTTGGTGTTTCTTACGGCAGACAATAATTTTTTTGGACAAGATATATGCCTCTCCTAATTTATATATATTATATATCCAGAATTATCCTAAATACATAAATCGGTTAGCATATTATCATATTTTTATGGGTTTTTGGACTCAGAGAATGATTATTAGATCTTTAACCACCATATTAATGATGGACAAGTATTATGAATTATTTTCATAGGGAAAATAATAACAAACGATTTGTTTGTTCCATGTCCGAAGTTACCATTTTTTTTGTGGAAAACACAATAGGTTAAATGATAGTTGTTCTAGCTAGAGCGTTATACAAGTGTAACAAATTTCCTTTGGTGGATGTTGTCTCTGGTAATTTTACTACAAAATTATATCAGTCACAACATCATTCATACAAACAAATTTCTTCAGGGTGATAGAAGTTTGGCAGGGGAGCAAAAAATGTACAAATTTTCGTCATACAGTATATATAATATTTTTTCGTGTACATTATAGGTTTGACTCCTGTAAGGAGATAAAGAAAACCTAATATTTAGTAGTGGCCCCGTAATCATTGACGAACATGCCTATTACATAAGGCATCCTCTTCAAACACTAATCCGCCGTAGTTTTGAATCTACCGCGCAGAGCATCTAAAAACTGAGGAGCCTTCATCATGAGCGCACGCGACCTCACTCATGGCTTCAGTCATTATGAATTGGGTTCTCACTACGAAAAAACTTCGTAAAAAATAAAAACAAAAAGAAAATAAGAATAACTATCTAATAAGCTTTCCATCATATAGTGGATGTACTTGTGTGGGTCTCTGACCAGACGCTGATTCAGGCGTCATTCTTCCTTCACTGACATATCAAGTAAACCGAAATCCTCAATACATCAACGAATGGGAAGGGGACGGTCGGGAGGGCCCCAGTCGTCAATGATTACGGGGCCACTACTAAATATTAGGTTTTCTTTATCTCCTTACAGGAGTCAAACCTATAATTTATTAGTGGCCCCTCCATCATTGACGAACATGCCTGATTTCTAAGACTGGAGGGGGACATTCGTAATCATATCATAACTCTAGAAAAGCAGATAATAAAAACAACCACATAGTATTCTTACTTTTGAAAAATATATTTAATACGGCGTAGGCCGGAAAAATATACAAGAAAGGGGTTCAGGCAGGTGCGTGCTTCAAAGAAGCCTGCCTGACAAAAAATAGGTAACCCTGAAGATTCTGTAAACAGATCTGTAGTTACAAAGGCACCCCACTCAACGAGTGGTGACAAAAATAACAAGTTATCAGTTTATATGTGCACATAATAAACCCCAAAATAATCGTGGAGATAAATTGCAAAGGATCTTCACTGTTTTAATATTAAATTGCTTTCGCAGCTAAAACTACTATAACAACCCCGTTGTTTTGTACTAACATTTGTACTTAGCACAATTTCTCGCTGAGAAATTTTCATATCACATTAACCATAAATTGTATCACAGCTCTCACACTCCGGCGGGGTCTAGGGTGTCCTATGTCAACTGACTGCACCCCCCCCCCCCCCCCCTTTCCCTTGAAAGTAAACAAAAGTGACTGCAGGGCCACCTAGACCCTCTGCCTTAAAGCTATACATGGTAAGGAAGGTTTATCTAGAGCAACTGACAAGTATCTAGACAAAAACGTATGATTAGACGCCCACAACTGAGTGGACGCAATATCTTCTACTGAAAAAAAAATTCAGGAAACGTAAAGAGGCTGCCCATTTGCGTAAATCGTGGGCCCGACCCACAACGCCGGGATTACTCTCTTTAATGACTTCGACCAGAAGAGAGGCTAATCGCCGTTTCAGTAAGCGTTTACCCGTACTTGCTACCCATAAAGCACCTTGGGGGTTGAGAGGAGCTACTCTCAAATATTTGGTTAGAGCTTGCACTGGACAAAGATTATGATGCACCTTTCCCCTTTTTAACGCCGGCACCGTGAACTCAGAAAACACGTGTGCACTATGCTCATTCTTGGCTACAAATCCTGGGGAAGGTGCAATGTAAATACATTCATTAAGTCTACCAAACCTAAGGCAATTAGGTGTGTTACTCATCGCCGCCAGCTCAGACACTCTGTTCCCGGTGGCCAAAGCCAAAAGGAAAACAGCCTTTTTTAAGAGTAATGCAAAGTCTGCAGTATTTTGGTACAGACGAGAGTGAAGTAAAGACAAAGCTTTGTCCAGAGACCAAGTGGGCATGAGCTGACGGGGAGGTGGGCGGAGTTTAAAACAAGCTCTCATAAAACCTGTTTCCTCCGCCACCGGTATGGAGAGACCTGTAAGGTCTAAAAAGGGCACTCTAATCGCAGTTAAGTGATTTTTTAACGTTACCACAGATAAATGTTTCTGCTCAAACAGATAATTTAAATAATTGAACACTAAAGCTACTGATGGCACAGTCTGTTCTGTTCTGATGATCCAAGAAGTAAAGGCTTGCCAATGTGAGTGATACTGTCGTTTCGTAGACTGAGTATATTGATTTAATAATTTATTGGTCACATCTCTACCGTATGGTGCTAGCCACTTGGCCTCCTGAATGTCCATAATGCAAAAGTCAGCGAGGTCGCTAGGTTGCCAATCGTGTCTAAGTGGAAATACCCGACCGGGAGCGACACCGGGTGTGGGCACCACGTTTTCAATTGCTGGTACCACAACTGCGCCGGCCACAGGGGCGCGATTAGTGAGACTAAGCCTCGATAATCTCGTAGTTTGTTCACTACGTGGCACATTAGTGACGCATCTGGCGGCGGAAACAGATAGATGGAGCTCCATCTGTTCCAGTCTGTCACTAGGGCGTCTGGCCCCCCTGCCGGCGTTTTCGTCCGGCGGGTGAGGTATAGAGGGAGTTTGTGAGTCTCCTCGGACGCAAACAGATTCACTTGTGGATGGGAGAGCTCTGCAATCATTAGGTTGAAAATGGGTTGCTTGAGCTCCCATTCTACTGTCGTGCTCTGTCTCCGGGACAGAGCGTCTGCCCAGACGTTCGCTACGCCTGGGAGATAAGATGCGTGAAGATAAATGTCTAGTCTGTTGGCTAGAGTAAAAATCTCTTCCGACACGTTTAGCAACCTCCTTGACCTCGTTGATCCTTGTTTCTGAATACAGTGAACTGCGTTCAGATTGTCCATTCTGAAGGCCACCGACTTGCCCCGTAACGCAGGGCCGTGAGCCTGAAGGAAATACAAGGGGACTAGTAATTCTTTGACATTGATGTGAGAGATTTCTAAGTGGGACCAAAGCCCCTGATTTGACTGAAATCCCCACCCTATTGTGCCTGACGCATCCGTGTCTACCCATACCGTTGGTGGAGGAGAGGTCCATGACATTATTGAGTGCAACGTTTCCCTCTTTGCCCAGACCGCTAGTAAGGTGTGGATTAATTTCGGGATGGGCCATAATTTTCCCGCCGGTAAGAGTGGGAAATATTTGTTGCCTTCCAATATTAAGCGTTTTACTTTCAACCGGCCCAACATGACAGTTAGTTGAATCCAGTTGAGAGAGCCGACCAGAGACTCCCAGATCCTCCGCGTCGTAGTCAGACTGTGAAGAAACATGAGCAGTTTCCTGCGAAACCTGTTGCGATTCTACCACACTCTGACTCAGAGTGAGAGCGGCCGTGTCCCAGACCAGCCCTATCCACTGAATTACTCGTGAGGGAACAAGGTTTGACTTTACCAGATTTACCTTGAACCCTAGAGTTTTGACATGATTTAAAATTATGTTGACATGTTTGATGCATAATTGTTGTGTCTCTGCCACCACCAGCCAGTCATCTAGGTCCTACAACACTCTGATCCCTTGTTTTAACAATGGCATCAGGGCTTGCCGGACTAATTTCGTGAATAATCGAGGTGCTAGGTTCAAACCGAACGGCATCCTTTGAAAAACAAAATTTTGGTGCCTGATCCGTAAGGCCAAAAACCTTTGAAATCTTTTGTTGACCGATACGTGCCAATAGGCGTCTGTCAGGTCTAGTGAACACATCCAACCTCCCGGCGGAAGTGTTAGCCTGATTTGGTGTACTGTTAACATTCTGAAAGACTCGTTGTGAATGTGAAGGTTCAGATAAGACAGGTCTACGACCGGTCTCATCTGAACACTGTCCCTTTTGGGAACCAAAAATAGTTTGGACGTGAATACAGGGTAATTTGGGGGGACCGGGATGATGACATTCTTGGCAATCATTTCCTGGACCAGTGACTCCACCTCTAAAGAAACAAAATTCGCCGTTGTCGGCTGACGTAAGCGAGGTCGCCGGAGCCACTGCCAAGTGATGCCTTTGCGTGCCACCATCCGTGCCCAAGTGTTTAATGGCCATGCTTGGTGACACGTTCGGAACGACCCAGTTAGCAGACAAGGGTTCGCCGGCTGTACTACCCTCGGGTCCTCCGGCCTTAAGGTTGGCACCGGGAGTGAGAGAGACTTTAGTTATTTGCTGGTGGGGTTGGTGGTGCTGGACGCTTTCGCCGGCTGGCTGGTGTTGGCCGAAGACTGGCCCTGACCTGGCTTAATATGGCCGCGTCCTCTCTGACCTGAAAACTTACTCTGTCTATGCCTGTACTGACCTTGGGGGGAGTGGGAGGACTTAGGCGGAAGAAAGGGCTTAGATCCCCCTGGCTGAGCTTTAGCGGTTGGCCTGGGTTTGGGGAAGTTAAAGGCAGGTTTCTTAGAAGGGGTGGGACTTTGTGCTTAAAGGCCTGCGCCATATTGAACACCGTTCGCCACACTTCAGGGGACATTAACGAGGGAGTAAGCACTGGTGACATGACCACCTGATTCGCAATGCGATCAGGCAGTTTGCGAACTAAAGACATTCTGAGATCTTGTCTTGCTCGTACCGCCTCAAGCAAGGCGGTGCGTATGTCACCCAGAGATTGGATTGACGACTGGAGTAGCATTCGCCGGGATAATTCAACCGATCTTCTGGCATCCGCGTCTGCGATTGCCTGAGTGGACCGAAGTAAAGACTTAGCTACCTGTTGAGACACTATGTACTGAGAGAACAGGCGAAAAGCTTTCCCCCTTAGCCTAAATTCTCGGTCTAGGTGAGTTGGGGTAGGGGTAGTGAAAGGGTCTTTAGCTCACAAAGATTAATCTTAGGGGCAGCTAGGAAAGAAAACAAAGCTGACGGGACTCCGCCGGCAGAACATACCGGCATGGAGAACCACGAATGAGTATCTTGAGGGATCTGGTGGGAAGATTTGGAAGTAAATGTGGTTGCAAAGTTTTGAGCCTCTGTCTCCCAATCTACCCAAGGTCCTGGACCCAACTGCCCCACCTTCAAGACTGGATTAGCTGCTTCGTCTGTGACGGTTTGTAAATCAAGTTCAGGAGTGAGAGCTGACAGAGTCTTAATGTCATTAAACCCATCCAGCTTAGACCAGTCTGAAAACAATTTTGAAGCTGAGGCAGGGGGTAAAGCTGGCTTAGTAGCATACACAAAATAGTCTTGGTGATAATAACTAGGTATAGCCTTTATGTTTACGTCTAGTACATTCCCAAATTATCCAAGGCCCTTAATTTCTTTGATTTATTGCCCTGGATGACCCACTCACGCGGTACTGGGAGTTCCCCTGACAAGGTAGGTTGGGCGAGCTCTGGTTTAGTGGGGGTCAAAAGGACCCATGACTCGTCTGGTCCATAAAGCAAGGGCATAGCTACCTTTCTGAGAGGCGCCTTGTCTAGAGGGGGTGGATTGACATCCGTTATGACCCTGACATTTGAAGTGGTCAATGCCGCCGTAGCAGGCCTAGTAACCACTGATGTTGACAGAGTGGGGGGGTTAGGGATCTTAGATAAAGCAATCGAAGTCATCAGAGGCCGTACCGTAGAACTTGTCGTGGGAGCCCCCAAGTCCACTGTGGGAGTTTCCTGTTGTTGGCCAAAAAATTTAGATAAAGCATGACTAAGTAGCCCATCAATTTCCTGCGCAGTGACAAATTGAGTTGATGATGAACTTACAGGTGAATCATTAATATCCTGCGCGGCGTCTAAGCC
>CM064514.1:6504898-6919617 GCA_032716605.1 Paralithodes platypus | reverse complement strand
GTAGATTCAAACTACGGCGGATGAGTGTTTGAAGAGGGTGCCTTATATAATAGGCATGTTCGTCAATGATTACGGGGCCACTACTAAATATTAGGTTTTCTTTATCTCCTTACAGGAGTCAAACCTATAATATATACAAGAAAGGGGTTCAGGCAGGTGCGTGCTTCAAAGAAGCCTGCTTGACAAAAGAGGGTAACTCTGAAGATTCTGTGAACAGATCTGTAGTTACAAAGGCACCCCACTCAACGAGTGGTGACAAAAATAACAAGTTATAAGTTTACATGTGCACATAATAAACCCCAAAATAATCGTGGAGATAAATTGCAAAAGATCTTCACTGTTTAATATTAAATTGCTTTCGCAGCTAAAACTACTATAACAACACCGTTGTTTTGTACTAACATTGTACTAGCACAATTTCTCGCAGAAAATTTTTCATATCACATTAACCATAAATTGTATCACAGCTCTCACACTCCGGCGGGGTCTAGGGTGTCCTATGTTAACTGACTGCACCCCCCCCCCCCCCCCCCTCCTTTTCTTGAAAGTAAATAAAAGTGACTGAAGGGCCACCTAGACCCTCTGCCTTAAAGCTATACATGGTAAGGAAGGTTTATCTAGAGCAACTGACAAGTATCTAGTCAAAAACGTATGATTAGACGCCCACAACTGAGTGGACGAAATATCTTCTACTGAAAAATTCTTCAGGAAACGTAAAGAGGCTGCCCATTTGCGTAAATCGTGGGCCCGACCCACAACGCCGGGATTACTCTCTTTAATGACTTCGACCAGAAGAGAAGCTAATCTCCGTTTCAGTAAGCGTTTACCCGTACTCGCTACCCATAAAGCACCTTGGAGGTTTAGAGGAGCTACTCTCAAATATTTGGTTAGAGCTTGCACTGGACATAGATTATGATGCACCTTTCCCCTTTTTAACGCCAGCACCGTGAACTCAGAAAACACGTGTGCACTGTGCTCATTCTTGGCTACAAATCCCGGGGAAGGTGCAATGTGAATACATTCATTAAGTCTACCAAACCTAAGGCAATTAGGTGTGTTGCTCATCGCCGCCAGCTCAGACACTCTGTTCGCGGTGGCCAGAGCCAAAAGGAATACAGCCTTTTTTAAGAGTAATGCAAAATCTGCAGTATTTTGGTACAGACGAGAGTGAAGTAAAGACCAAGTAGGCATGAGCTGACGGGGAGGTGGGCGGAGTTTAAAACAAGCTCTCATAAAACCTGTTTCCTCCGCCACCGGTATGGAGAGACCTGTAAGGTCTAAAAAGGGCACTCTAATTGCAGTTAAGTGATTTTTTAACGTTACCACAGATAAATGTTTCTGCTCAAACAGATAATTTAAATAATTAAAAACTAAAGCTACTGATGGCACAGTCTGTTCTGTTCTGATGATCCAAGAAGTAAAGGCTTGCCAATGTGAGTGATACTGTCGTTTCGTAGACTGAGTATATTGATTTAATAATTTATTGGTCACATCTCTACCGTATGGTGCTAGCCACTTGGCCTCCTGAATGTCCATAATGCAAAAGTCAGCGAGGTCGCTAGGTTGCCAATCGTGTCTAAGTGGAAATACCCGACCGGGAGCGACACCGGGTGCGGGCACCACGTCTTCAATTGCTGGTACCACAACTGCGCCGGCCACAGGGGCGCGATTAGTGAGACTAAGCCTCGATAATCTCGTAGTTTGTTCACTACGTGGCACATTAGTGACGCATCTGGCGGCGGAAACAGATAGATGGAGCTCCATCTGTTCCAGTCTGTCACTAGGGCGTCTGGCCCCCCTGCCGGCGTTTTCGTCCGGCGGGTGAGGTATAGAGGGAGTTTGTGAGTCTCCTCGGACGCAAACAGATTCACTTGTGGATGGGAGAGCTCTGCAATCATTAGGTTGAAAATGGGTTGCTTGAGCTCCCATTCTACTGTCGTGCTCTGTCTCCGGGACAGAGCGTCTGCCCAGACGTTTGCTACGCCTGGGAGATAAGATGCGTGAAGATAAATGTCTAGTCTGTTGGCTAGAGTAAAAATCTCTTCCGACACGTTTAGCAACCTCCTTGACCTCGTTGATCCCTGTTTCTGAATACAGTGAACTGCGTTCAGATTGTCCATTCTGAAGGCCACCGACTTGCCCCGTAACGCAGGGCCGTGAGCCTGAAGGAAATACAAGGGGACTAGTAATTCTTTGACATTGATGTGGGAGATTTCTAAGTGGGACCAAAGCCCCTGACCCTGATTTGACTGAAATCCCCACCCTATTGTGCCTGACGCATCCGTGTCTACCCATACCGTTGGCGGAGGAGAGGTCCATGACATTATTGAGTGCAACGTTTCCCTCTTCGCCCAGACCGCTAGTAAGGTGTGGATTAATTTCGGGATGGGCCATAATTTTCCCGCCGGTAAGAGTGGGAAATATTTGTTGCCTTCCAATATTAAACGTTTTACTTTCAACCGGCCCAACATGACAGTTAGTTGAATCCAGTTGAGAGAGCCGACCAGAGACTCCCAGATCCTCCGCGTCGTAGTCAGACTGTGAAGAAACATGAGCAGTTTCCTGCGAAACCTGTTGCGATTCTACCACACTCTGACTCAGAGTGAGAGCGGCCGTGTCCCAGACCAGCCCTATCCACTGAATTACTCGTGAGGGAACAAGGTTTGACTTTACCAGATTTACCTTGAACCCTAGAGTTTTGACATGATTTAAAATGATGTTGACATGTTTGATGCATAATTGTTGTGTCTCTGCCACCACCAGCCAGTCATCTAGGTCCTACAACACTCTGATCCCTTGTTTTAACAATGGCATCAGGGCTTGCCGGACTAATTTCGTGAATAATCGAGGTGCTAGGTTCAAACCGAACGGCATCCTTTGAAAAACAAAATTTTGGTGCCTGATCCGTAAGGCCAAAAACCTTTGAAATCTTTTGTTGACCGATACGTGCCAATAGGCGTCTGTCAGGTCTAGGGAACACATCCAACCTCCCGGCGGAAGTGTTAGCCTGATTTGGTGTACTGTTAACATTCTGAAAGACTCGTTGTGAATGTGAAGGTTCAGATAAGACAGGTCTACGACCGGTCTCATCTGAACACTGTCCCTTTTGGGAACCAAAAATAGCTTGGACGTGAATACAGGGTGATTTGGGGGGACCGGGATGATGACATTCTTGGCAATCATTTCCTGGACCAGTGACTCCACCTCTAAAGAAACAAAATTCGCCGTTGTCGGCTGACGTAAGCGAGGTCGCCGGAGCCACTGCCAAGTGATGCCTTTGCGTGCCACCATCCGTGCCCAAGTGTTTAATGGCCATGCTTGGTGACACGTTCGGAACGACCCAGTTAGCAGACAAGGGTTCGCCGGCTGTACTACCCTCGGGTCCTCCGGCCTTAAGGTTGGCACCGGGAGTGAGAGAGACTTTAGTTTTTTGCTGGTGGGGTTGGTGGTGCTGGACGCTTCGCCGGCTGGCTGGTGTTGGCCGAAGACTGGCCCTGACCTGGCTTAATATGGCCGCGTCCTCTCTGACCTGAAAACTTACTCTGTCTATGCCTGTACTGACCTTGAGGGGAGGGGGAGGACTTAGGCGGAAGAAAGGGCTTAGATCCCCCGGCTGAGCTTTAGCGGTTGGCCTGGGTTTGGGGAAGTTAAAGGCAGGTTTCTTAGAAGGGGTGGGACTTTGTTTAAAGGCCTGCGCCATATTGAATACCGTTCGCCACACTTCAGGGGACATTAACGAGGGAGTAAGCACTGGTGACATGACCACCTGATTCGCAATGCGATCAGGCAGTTTGCGAACTAAAGACATTCTGAGATCTTGTCTTGCTCGTACCGCCTCAAGCAAGGCGGTGCGTATGTCACCCAGAGATTGGATTGACGACTGGAGTAGCATTCGCCGGGATAATTCAACCGATCTTCTGGCATCCGCGTCTGCGATTGCCTGAGTGGACCGAAGTAAAGACTTAGCTACCTGTTGAGACACTATGTACTGAGAGAACAGTCGAAAAGCTTTCCCCCTTAGCCTAAATTCTCGGTCTAGGTGAGTTGGGGTAGGGGTAGTGAAAGGGTCTTTTAGCTCACAAAGATTAATCTTAGGGGCAGCTAGGAAAGAAAACAAAGCTGACGGGACTCCGCCGGCAGAACATACCGGCATGGAGAACCACGAATGAGTATCTTGAGGGATCTGGTGGGAAGATTTGGAAGTAAATGTGGTTGCAAAGTTTTGAGCCTCTGTCTCCCAATCTACCCAAGGTCCTGGACCCAACTGCCCCACCTTCAAGACTGGATTAGCTGCTTCGTCTGTGACGGTTTGTAAATCAAGTTCAGGAGTGAGAGCTGACAGAGTCTTAATGTCATTAAACCCATCCAGCTTAGACCAGTCTGAAAACAATTTTGAAGCTGAGGCAGGGGGTAAAGCTGGCTTAGTAGCATACACAAAATAGTCTTGGTGATAATAACTAGGTATAGCCTTTATGTTTACATTCCCCAAAATATCCAAGGCCCTTAATTTCTTTGATTTATTGCCCTGGATGACCCACTCACGCGGTACTGGGAGTTCCCCTGACAAGGTAGGTTGGGCGAGCTCTGGTTTAGTGGGGGTCAAAAGGACCCATGACTCGTCTGGTCCATAAAGCAAGGGCATAGCTACCTTTCTGAGAGGCGCCTTGTCTAGAGGGGGTGGATTGACATCCGTTATAACCCTTACATTCGAAGTGGTCAATGCCGCCGTAGCAGGCCTAGTAACCACTGATGGTGACAGAGTGGGGGGGTTAGGGATCTTAGATAAAGCAATAGAAGCCATCAGAGGCCGTACCGTAGAACTTGTCGTGGGAGCCCCCAAGTCCACTGTGGGAGTTTCCTGTTGTTGGCCAAAAAATTTAGATAAAGCCTGACTAAGTAGCCCATCAATTTCCTGCGCAGTGACAAATTGAGTTGATGATGAACTTACTGGTGAATCATTAATATCCTGCGCGGCGTCTAAGCCTGAACCTGACTCTTGCCCTTCCATCTCCGAAATTATTGAAACCTCGTCTTTCTCCTCCTGATCCTCCTGAGAAGACCCCGCCGAAGCTGGGGTACCTTGCTGCCAAGATAAGTCAGGAATAGAGGATGGGATCGCCGCGTCCCTGTGGACGTCAGCTACTGTGTGACTCGTTTGAGTCGGAAGTGGGTGGTCAGACCCCGGCTGAGCAAATCGCCAAACACCGAGGCCCTGGCCTACACTCTCTTGGGAGTCTGAAACATTCTCAATCACTGATCCCCCTGAACTCTCCAATTCCAGGGTTAAAATATTAATGGGTAAATCCTCTTTAGTGACAGGCACCGCACTGGACCCTTGAGATCTAACACAAACTCTGTCAGGGGTAGAGGTACGATGAGAGGCACTAGAAGCTGGTGAATGTAGGGAGGTCTTTCGTTTATGGGAATCCTTTTTGGAAGATTTATGGCTACGGTGTGACCGTGAACTACTCTTTGATTTGGAGGATTCATCGCCGTGACCACTGGTGGAACTTTCCGTCCTACTCTTCTTACTCGATGGTGAAGAGGCAAGACTAGATGACTGGCGTCTGAGAGGTGACCTAGACCGAGATCTCGCCCGAGACGAGGAGGCGGACGCCGGGGGTGTAGGCTCTCTTGGACGTTTCGGAGTAGCAGCAGAAGACACAGAACCCTGACCAGTCTCCGCCGGCTTATGACAAGTGACTCGAGAGGAACGTTTAGGGGGAGGGTGTTCAAAAAGCAATCTATCCCAAAGAGGGACGTTGTCACATTGAAGTGACTTATGAGCAACAATCGTAGTGTATGCTGACATCTGTTGCCTCACTTCTCTTAACGCGACCGCCGCGGTCTTATCATTGTCGCATAGGACCTTGACAGCTAATTGGGAGCAAAAAGAACAATTACGCATGACCCACAGACCCCTTGAACGGTCTAGACATTTAACACACTTTATGCAAAGAGTATGCGCAAAAATAGGGATACCGGCACAGGTAGGGGTAGTGCATAAAGCAAAGACTGGGGCCAAGGTCGCCATGACAGAGACTGGTGGGAAAAACTACCGCCGGGTCTGTATTGGTCCGCCGGAGCCCAGCTCTGGAAAAAAAGAAAATTTCCAGGAATTAATGCTCATAAGGTTAACCCAACATGTTCGCACACAAGTGTTAATAACCCACCGGGTAACGAGATGTAATGACACAACGATCACAGCTCGCTACGCGGCGGGGCTCAGAATATCTAAACATATCTTTTTAAGAAAGTGAAGAATACCCTCTGACATAATATAACGGTCCAGCATGGCATTAATAGTCTTTCTGGTGGTGACTGTCTCCAGATTCAATTTTGGAACAAAAACAACCCCCCATAAAGACGCCGGCCCTTGAAATATTTTAGTAGAATAACACAGGGCAGGCTGATACGAGATCTGATTTCTAACGAATTGTCACAAAAAGATCGCCGTAAGTATGAAGGCGGCGATACCTATACGTATCCCTAAAATAAGTGGTTAAATCGAAATTGAATTGTAAATTCCTTATTACCTCCACCCAGGAGCACCCGCCGGGTGTAAAAACGATGTTAACCCCCAATTGAACCTTCAATCGCCGTAAGTGTAAAGGCGGCGATACATAACGTATCACTTAAAATGGATCGGTTAACTAACTGAATGACTTAGTTGTTCATCCCACCCTACCAAGGTACACCCGCCGGGTGAGATGTCAAAACGTTAACCCCATAAGTTCCTGTCCCCACTTCTTTGTAAAAGATCGCCGGGGAGGAAAGCCCTTAACAACAGCTAGGTTTTTTCTGTGGTTTGTAAAACCGGGTAGAAAAACTTCATAACATATGTTCGCATGAACAATGTTTTTTGATGGGTACAGCCATTCCGCCGGGAATCAAAGGGAGCCTGAAAACAGGCACCAACACAGGAGACGCAGTCCTGGAGAGCCACAGACACCTCATCGCCGGGGACACAAGCCTGTGTTGAAACCACGTGTGGCCCAACACGGCTCTCGGCCGGGTTTTTTTCATGGTGAAACCGAGAAAAAAACCGCCGGAAGGAAACCCACCCCGTTCGGACACCATCTGAACGAACAACGGACACGAAGGAAAGCCACGCACGACTAGCCTAAGTCCACACAATAATCCGTGGAATTAGCCAATACACAACTAAACCAGGAAACAAACATAGTCCGAGGAATTAGCCAATACACAACTAAAACCCGGATACACATGACACAGTAGGGCATATTTATAAAATAAACAATAACACTTGTACATGTGGCAAAGCTACGAGCGGCTGGCTAGGCCTAAGTAGACGGCATAAGAAATGTTGAAATATACACAAAAACACTGGAAATATAACAACAGGAACCACCGCCAACACACCACTGTAGCAAAAACTTCCGGCAAAGGGAAGACTGACTCGGGACCCAGAAAAAACTTCACTAAGTGAAGAAAAATACGCTGGGAACGTCAGAAGCAAAGCTTACCTCATCAGAAAGATAAAAGGCAGCAATAATTAACGCGTAATGAAAGCCGCCTGCATCACAAGCTAACTCAACTGTGAAACGATCACAAGTCCACAACAGGACCACGAGGGTACATCCGAAATAGATGCCCCAAACACACGACCCAAAATACACTGCACTGCGGGCAACCAGCCCAGGACACTCCTGCTACGCATATCCTAACCTTACTCGATACATCCCGGAGTAAACAAATGAGAAAAAACTCACTAGGGACGCAGCAAATGCGGAACCAGCGGAGCGTGGGGAGACACGTCCGGGCAGGCTGAGCGCAGAGCAGAGAAGGAAGAATGACGCCTGAATCAGCGTCTGGTCAGAGATCCACACAAGTACATCCACGATATGATGGAAAGCTTATTAGATAGTTATTCTTATTTTCTTTTTGTTTTTATTTTTTACGAAGTTTTTTCGTAGTGAGAACCCAATTCATAATGACTTAAGCCATGAGTGAGGTCGCGTGCGCTCATGATGAAGGCTCCTCAGTTTTTAGATGCTCTGCGCGGTAGATTCAAAACTACGGCGGATTAGTGTTTGAAGAGGATGCCTTATGTAATAGGCATGTTCGTCAATGATTACGGGGCCACTAATAAATATACTCATGTCAGTTCCCTAGGACTTTTACATGCTCTTCCTTTGCCATTTCTCTAAACGGACCCCACAAAAAAAACAATAAAAAGCATTTCCATTATATAATGACAATGGCTAATTACTTATTATCGCCGATGTCCTAAGTTATGACCCAAGTCCGAAGAAATGAATATGACCAAAAAAAGTTTTGAGAGTGCAGTTGTAGGGGTCATGAAGAACAAGGAGAGTGTCGTGAGGGAGGCCATGGACAGGGATAGGGGTGTAATCTTGTATGGAGATATAGAGACTCATATGAATGATAATGGAGTGAGAAAAGTGAGGGATATGGAGACAGTGAAGGAGGTCATGAAAGGTGTGGATGAGGACGAATATGGATGGGAAGGGCAGGTGGAGGAGGTCAGTAGGATAGGTAGATATAAAAGGGGAGAGATGAGACCTATAAGGGTACAGTTTAAAACTAGGGCAGTGGCAGAGACTGTGACAAATTTTAGTTGGAGGCTAAATACAAATGAAAAACTGAAACACAGAAGACTAAAGAAGGATTTGAGTATAGAACAAAGGAAAAAAATTAAGGAATTACAAGAAAAGGCTGATGAAAATAATGGAAAGTTGGGTGAGGAGGATAAGAGAAATTTTTACTGGAGAGTGAGGGACGGAAAAGTGAGGAAGTGGTTTATAAGAGTAGAAGGGAGGGGGAGATCAGGGAGGGAAGAGAATGTGATGGGAGTTGTGACGGAGGAGGAGAACGGGGTGGAGGTGTCACAGGGAGAGACAGGAGACAAAGTGGCTGACCCAGTAGTGCTAACGGGGGAGTAGGGTAGGGACTGGAGGAGCGGATGGTGTAATTGCTGAAGGAATGGTAGATGGATTAAGGATTATGTTTAGTAATGTGGATGTGTTTATCCAGGACAAGAAAAGAGAACTGATATGTAGGTTGCAGGATGAAGAGGAAAAACCTGGTGTCATAGCCCTACAGGAAGTAAGACCAAAAAATGCTAGAATTGAAAGGGAACTGGTGGAATATAGTTTGGAGGGTTTGGAGTTATATGAGAGAAATGCTATTAGAGCAGAGGTCGGAAGAGGACTGTTTATTTATGTAAGAAAAGAGCTCAAGGTTAATGAGGTGGATATGAGACAGCAGTATTGTGAGTATTTGTGTATTGAAGTAAAATGTGCAAGAGGATCAATTCTAATTGCCTCTATATATAGAAGCCCAAATAATAGCAGGGGAGAGGATGATAACCTACTGAAAGCAATGGAGGAAATAGATAATAGAGAGAACAAATATAAAATTTTGATTGGAGATTTCAATTTGCCAAGGATCAACTGGGCAAATTGTACTACTCCAGCGGGATGTGGTGATGGGCTGGTCTATCCGAGTGAGAACTGAGCGATCTCTGCCATACCCATAGCTTACTCTGACTGTTCCTTTTACTTATATATCTTCTAGATCTCAAGTGGCGGCGTCTTTTCCGTGGATTGACCTCCCTACTGCCAACCTAGAAGTTGGCAGATTGGGAGCCAAAGTGTCACATTTTTCCCTTACCCCTCAACTTTCCCTTCATAATTGCTGAGGGGCACAGGGCCTTGGGTGGGGCTTTGGTTTCCCGGGCGTTTCCGCACCCTCCTCAGCTCCCTGCCTTAGAGTGGCTTCGGTCACCCGGGCTTTGTTAGTGGTAAGCAGGGAGGATTTTGTGGGGGCGCTCGTTTATGGCCTTGGCCTTGCTCGAGACCTTGGGGCTGTTCGGCCAGACAGCCTGGGGAACAACAACAACAACAACTCCAGCGGGACAGGGTAGCCTGGAAAATAAGTTTATAGAGAAAGTGAGAGATTGTTTTTTAACACAACATATTGTAGAGATCACAAGATATAGAGATGGGACGCAGAGGAGTGTACTTGATTTGATTTTTAGCAATGAAGAGGATATAGTGGAACATGTTAATGTGGATAGCCCTATAGGTCGTAGTGACCATGCCTGTATAAGCTTTACTTGTAACATTAAATCAGAGAGGGATAATAGAAGCAATAGAAAAATATACATGTATGATAGAGCAGATTATGAGCTGCTGAGACGGTGTTTGGACATTGACTGGGGGGAATACTTGAACGGTGAAGACGCTGAAGGAATGTGGAGGAAAATTAGAGTCAAACTGGAGAATGCTGTATCCAAAAGTGTACCAGTAAGGGAATATAAGGATAAAACAAAATTGAGGAAAAGAACGAACCCAGAATTGCCAATGAAAAGAAAGCTTTGGATATTGATTAGAAGAAAGAAACTATTGTGGGAAAGATTAAAATTGTTAAAAAAGAACAGGGGGTCTAGTATAGAAGCTAAAGAAGTGGATCTGGAACGCAGACAAATAAACAATAAAATAAGGTGGGAAACAAGGAGGGGGGTGAGGGAGAGAGAGATAGCTAGAAATGTGAAGGATAATCCCAAAATATTCTGGAAGTACATTCAGGAAAAGTTAACAAGAAGAGTAGGGATCCCAGAGCTGGTAGGGGGGTTGAATGATGGGAGTAGAGCGGAGACTGATAAGGAGAAAGCAGAGGTGCTGGGGAAATACTTTGGGAGGGTATTAACAGTGGAGTCGGATGATGCAGTGCCTACTATTCCCATCAAACAGGCACCGGCACTAGAACTAGTAGAGTTTTCCCATGCTAGAATAAGAAGGGCTATAGAAAAAATGAACAGAAGTAAGTCACCGGGACCGGATGGGATACACCCAAGAATCATAAAGGAAGGAGGGGAGATGTTAGTAGAGCCATTGAAAATGTTATTTGAGGTATCGTTTAATACAGGACAAATCCCGATGGACTGGAGAGAGGTGAACATAACAGCTATATTTAAGAAGGGAAAGAGAAATGACCCAGGGAATTATAGACCAGTCAGTTTGACAAATGTTGTGTGTAAACTAATGGAAACAGTAATTAGAGAAGGAATAATGGATCATATGAAGTCAAACCAACTTTTCAGTGGGAGACAGTTCGGATTCTTGCCGGGGAGGTCGACGGTACTACAGATAATTAAGGTGGTAGATGATTGGATGCAAATTCTAGAAGATGGTGATGTAATAGACGTGGTATATTGCGATTTTATGAAGGCCTTCGATAAGGTCCCACATAAAAGGTTAATAGAGAAAGTTAGAAGCTATAATATAGGGGAGAAATGTGTGAAATGGATAGAAGCCTTCCTGAAAGATCGGAGACAGAGGGTACTGGTGAATGGAATAGGCTCGGGGTGGAGGGAAATTACAAGTGGGGTACCTCAGGGATCTGTGTTGGGACCACTGCTGTTCGTTATATTTATCAACGACTTACCTGAAGTTATAACTAATGGAAGTGAGGTATACCTGTATGCGGATGACACTAAGCTGTATAGAAGAGTGAGGAGTAAGTTAGATATGGGTTTGCTTCAAGGAGATGTGGAGGGCATGAAGGGATGGTCTGAGCATTGGTTAATGCCTTTTCATCCAAAAAAATGCAAGTACATGCAGATTGGGACCAGCAAGATAGACAAGGTAGGATACAGTATGTATGAAGCGATGGAGGAAGTGAATGCAGAAAAGGATATAGGAGTAGTGATAGACAATAAGTTAAATTTCTCAGAACATTTAGCGGAAAAGATAAACAAAGCCAATAGAATTGTAGGGCTGATAAGGAGGACATTTGTGTCACTTGACAAAGAAATCTTCAGGAATCTCTATACAGCGCTGGTTAGGCCGCACCTGGAATATGCGAACCAGGTGTGGGCTCCATATATGGTAAAGGATATAGAAGCAGTGGAGAAAGTGCAGAGGAGAGCTAGCAAGCTGGTACCAACGTTGAAGAACGCGGGCTATGAGCAGAGGTTGAGGACACTGGGGCTTCCGACACTGGCATATAGGAGAAAGAGGGGATATGATAAGAGACTTTTAAGATAGTGTCAGGAAAGTACAATGAGGATGTGTGTGAAGGTATCTTCTTGATGCGGGAGGGAACGAGAGGACACTCTAAGAAAATTTACAAAGAAAGAAATAGGCTTGAGAAGGCAAAGAACTCATTTTGTAATAGAGTGGTAAATGAGTGGAATGCACTGCCCCAGTATGTAGTCGATTCCGAATCAATAAGGGAGTTTGAAAGTAATCTTGATAAAGCATGGGGAAGACTAGATTTGAAGTTTGATTATAAAACAAAAATACAGAATAGTAAAAATGTTGCGTCTGCTACCGCCGCCGCCAACACCGTGAACGACCGCAGCAGTGAAAGTACTGGTACTGAGCTGGATACACAGGCATAGTTTGCCTTTTTCCAGAGGATCTACTGTAAGAAACTGTAAGAAAAGTCCGAAGCGACCCTGTTTACGGTACTGTATTTATTAGTGGCCCCTCCATCATTGACGATATGCCTATTAAATAATAGCTCTCTTTCAAACACCCGCGGTCAGCCTGTGTGAAACACCCGCCGCAGGGGAAAGAGTACTAACATCATAAGTGCAACGCTAATTCTCTTATGGAATTGTCTTTATGATTGGGTATTCACCACGAAAAAACTTCGTAAAAAAGAAAAAAGAAAAATTAAATTAAAAAGTTATATTAACCCATGGGATCCGGGGGGCCTCAAATGAATTTTGGTAAAATCAACTTCATAATTCAGTAGCTACTGATTGAGACCACCTAGAGCAGTCAATGTTTTTCCAAATTGTAGAACTTTTTGTTGTCTGTAGAATGTTGTAGAGATGACGTCGCTACAACGCGTGGTTGCCGAGTTCTGATGATTATAGCGGCGATTTTTAGCCGAACATTTTGCCTCATATGAGGCCTCCCGGATTCCAAGGGTTAAGGCTTTCCAACTCGTGGATGTCTTTTGAGGATTCTACCCGAGACGCTGAACCAAGCGACGCCATTCCTCCTTCCTTCCCCTGCGGCCGTCCTGTGTAGAGGTGCCTAACCAGTCCTCCACTTTATTCGTCATTCGTTCAACTCTAGTGAGTCCTTTGCTCATTTGTATTTATCCGAGTTGTTATAGAATAGGTTTAGACTAGCTAGGACTGACGGCCCCATTGGTACGACCGCAGGGAAGTGTTAAAATAGGGTACTTGTGTGTAGGCGCCCAGTCGGTCCGCATCGGACTCGCGCCATGTGTATTTGTTTTTGTTTCTGCACCTTAGCTTTGCTATATACAAATTCTGGAGGATGGTGATGTTATAGACGTGGTATATTGCGATTTTATGAAGGCCTTCGATAAGGTCCCACATAAAAGGTTAATAGAGAAAGTTAGAAGCTATAATATAGGGGAGAAATGTGTGAAATGGATAGAAGCCTTCCTGAAAGATCGGAGACCGAGGGTACTGGTGAATGGAATAGGCTCGGGGTGGAGGGAAATTACAAGTGGGGTACCTCAGGGATCTGTGTTGGGACCACTACTGTTCATTATATTTATCAACGACTTACTTGAAGTTATAACTAATGGAAGTGAGATATACCTGTATGCGGATGACACTAAGCTGTATAGAAGAGTGAGGAGTAAGGAAGATGTGGGTTTGCTTCAAGGAGATGTGGAGGGCATGAAGGGATGGTCTGAACATTGGTTAATGCCTTTTCATCCAAAAAAATGCAAGAACATGCGGATTGGGACAAGCAAGATAGACAAGGTAGGATACAGTATGTATGAAGTGATGGAGGAAGTTAATGCAGAAAAGGATATAGGAGTAGTGATAGACAATAAGTTAAATTTCTCAGAACATTTAGCGGAAAAGATAAACAAAGCCAATAGAATTGTAGGGCTGATAAGGAGGACATTTGTGTCACTTGACGAAGAAATATTCAGGAATCTCTATACAGCGCTGGTTAGGCCGCACCTGGAATATGCGAACCAGGTGTGGGCTCCATATATGGTAAAGGATATAGAAGCAGTGGAGAAAGTGCAGAGGAGAGCTAGCAAGCTAGTACCAACGTTAAAGAACGCGGGCCATGAGCAGAGGTTGAGGACACCTGGGGCTTCCGACACTGGCATATAGGAGAAAGAGAGGGGATATGATAGAGACTTTTAAGATAGTGTCAGGAATGTATGATGAGGATGTGGGTGATGGTATCTTCTTGATGCGGGAGGGAACAAGAACGAGGACACTCTAAGAAAATTTACAAAGAAAGAAATAGGCTTGAAAAGGCAAAGAACTCATTTTGTGATAGAGTGGTAAATGAGTGGAACGCACTGCCCCAGTATGTAGTCGATTCCGAATCAATAAGGAAGTTTGAAAGTAATCTTGATAAAGCATGGGGAAGACAAGATTTGAAGTTTGATTATAAAGCAAAAATACAGAATAGTAAAAATTTTGCTTCTGCTACCGCCGCCGCCAACACCATGAACGACCGCAGCAGTGCAAGTACTGGCACTGAGCTGGATACACAGGCCTAGTTTGCCTTTTTCCAGAGGATCTACTATAAGAAACTGTAAGAATATACAGTAAAAGTCCGTTAATCCGACGACCGATGATTCGAATCTCCCAATAGTCCGAATTTGAGGCCAAATCCGAATTCACCCGATGGTCCGAATTTCAAGAAGTCCCAAAGTCCCCTTTTTGAGGCATTAGTCCACTCAAATGACACATAATGGAGCACACACATATCATATGTTCATGAATTCACTTTAAAAGTTTACCATTGTCATTGTAGCCTATTACCTACTTCAAAACATTCAGATTAATGGTCAAAGGTAGCTACTGATATAAACGTAAACACCTTCTTCCTCTTCTTCTTCTTCTTCCACATCGTCTGCTAGAGAGTTTGTTTTGCTCTTGAACGCATCCTTGGGACGCTCCGATGCGCTACTGGCTTGCACCGCATTTTCTGCAAGCGCATTCAGTCTTGAGCTTGAAAACGCACCTTTGGACGTTCCGATACGCTACTATTTATAGTTCAGTGATCGGAGCGTCCCAAGGGTGCTTTCAAGATAACAAGACAAGGGTGCTTTCAATACAATATAATATAACAGAGCACGTCACAAAAGGAAAATCACAAAAGGAAAATTACAAGAACCTCTCAGGGTAGTGCCGTTGTTAAGGCATTACTTCCCGAACCACATCTGATCTGATCTTCAAGAGCAAGACAAACTCGCTAGTAGACGGAAGAAGAAGAAGACGACGATGCGGACATATGGTGTACGTTTATATCAGCAGATTCCTTTGACCATTAATCTGAATGTTTTGAAGTAGGTAATAGGCTACAATGACAATGGTAAACTTTTGAAGTGATTTCATGAACATATGATATGTGTGTGTGCACCATTGTGTCATTTGGGTGGCCTAATGCCTCAATGTTTTCGTCGTACACAGGTTCATAGGGGTAAAGTCCGATAATCCGAAAAATCCACTAATCCGAACGAGGGCCGGTCCGCTGCCCTTCGGATTAACGGAAGTTTACTGTACTAGTTATTTAGAAGGCTATTTACATCTGCGGAACCATGCTTCTAGCCATCACTATGAGGTAGTTGCATTTTATTTATTTTATAGCAGAAGTTCTGGTTTAAGAGTTACCCCACGTGGTGTGGAACTTTCCAGAATCCTAGTTTGCTCTTTTTCCCCTAAGGCGTGGGGTTTTCTGCGTTCGCTGCTGCTGTGTCATCATCGGAGGTAAGGGTAACATATTCAGTGTAATTATTACCATGAGCCTCGTGGCCAGCCTCAGTAGGGATATTCTTAGTAGGCTAGAGGTATTTTTTATTGCTTAATTAATACTGTGTACAATGTTGCACCAACTTTCGCTAAATCTCGATTCGCGGATCGCACTTTTGCGGCAGTGTCTAAATATTCCGTCGATTTGAATTTGGCGGTAAAAACTCGCATTTTCGCGCCCGAGCTTCGAAATTGAAGACCTATTCAGCCACAAGCAAGAGGATTCGGTAGAGGAAAAATAAATTTTTGTGACTAAATACGACCCTAAACCAGTACTGTATATAGTCACCCAATGACTATAACTAATCAATACAATACAATTTCAATTCCAAAATCCATCCTTCCGAATCCTCCCTTCCTCACGAGGACAGAGTTCACCTGGCCAGGCTGAGATACGGACACCATCCAGCTCTTCTGAGCTATCAGAAGAGACTGGATGACTCCGTCGTCGACACCTGCCCGGGATGTAACACAGCACCCCATACCATCAAACATATCATAGAAGACTGCATTTCACACAACCACATACGCCAACAACACAATCTACACTCAATGAGAGCTCTGTGGGAAAGCCCGATCGCGGCCATGGCCTTCCTCAGAGACTCGGGGCTGTTCGGCCAAGCAGCTTAGGGAACAACAACAACAACTAATCAGTACACATACTTACAAATACTCAATAAAATTATTTGTACTTACAAATACTCAATAAAATTATTTGTACTTACAAATAGCCTACTCATGTTGAATACACCTAGCCTAGTCACCCAATGACCCAGAATTGCTAAACCAACTAAAACTGGAATTGGTACACTTACTTACAGATATTCAATACTTTAACCCATTGGCTGCGGCCATGTTTGGGCTATTTAGGGCATATTCAGGCACTCCTGAATGATAAATCAAGCATCTTCACTAAATGAAGTGTATTCTGCCGAAAACTAGGCGAGAATAGCTTCAAAATGACACCAGAACGGGCCCCATACGTGGTCTGGTTCACCCGCAGTGGTGCCAGTGAAACGCGGGAAACCCGCTATTATGTAATACTCGCTCGCTTGGCTACACTGTTGGGAGACACAGAGAGAGACCCGCGCGAGACACAGTCAACCTCAGTGAGCCGCTCAGTGCTCTGAGGGTCGGAGGTGGGCCCCTCACGCTCCCGCCCACTGACACTCGATTTGTACGGTTTTTACAGGCTTTTAACCCTAGTCTAGCGGGGGGTCTGTGGCCGTTTTGGGCCTTTTCAGGCCATTCTGACTGCTATATCAACCATCAGCATGAAAGGAACTGTATTGTGCCGAAAACTAGGTGGAAATCGCTACACAATGACACCACATACAGCTACGTAGCACTCGTGGAGCACTGACAGTGTTACCTCAAAGATGGAAGTTTAGCGGATTTTGCTACATTGTTCACTTTTAGCGAACTATTGGTCACACTGTCATCCTCCCGTGTGGTGGGGGAACTGGAGTTAGTGTGGGCCGGGAGGCCACAGATGTCGGACGTATGGTTCATTACTGTTCCACCCATTTTCACTCGATTTTCACCCGTTTTTTGCCAGTTTCTTTAACTCGACTTATGTTGCGCGCCGCTCTTTAAGGGTTAAAGCCTGGAAATTGCTGTAACTTGCCAAAACATTCCAGAACGTCACCCGCAGCGAAAGGGTTAATGAGTCTATAATGCTGATTAGCAAAGCATTATAATGGGCTACAATGCTTAGCCATAAGGTTAACCTGTGGCACCGCCATAGGCGCCATTTGCATTTGCACTGTTTTGGGTTCAAGCGGCGCCATGATGCCATCTAGTGGCCATAACTGAAACTGATGTATTAGTCCAAATCATAGGCGCATTTTTGCTTGAGTTTTGGCTTGAGCCAAAATGCGCCTCATAGTATCATATACGGTTGGAGCGTCAGTATCGTACCGTAACGCTAACTGAACTCTACCAAAACATTGCATAGGCCTATGGCGGTTGTTCAGTTTCTGTATAAGAACTGTAATTCATTATTATGCCCTTCTAATCAGCACTATAAACTTATTAAAATATTGAGTACCTGTAAGTAAGTGTACCAATTCCAGTTTTAGTTGGTGTAGCAATTCTGGGTCATTGGTTGACTAGGTTTGTTCAACTTGGGAGTGAGTTTTCGTACATGCCCGGTCCCTATTAAATTAATTTCTATTACCTCAATTCCCCAAATTTCGCTAATCGCACTTTTGCGCCACTTTCGGCGGTCCCTATTGGCCGCGAAAGTTGGTGCACCACTGTACTGTATTAGCCCTAAGATGTGACCTTCGCTTTCATGTGGTGATATTATACAAGTTAAACAGGGTGTCAGGAGACGTTCTGACTGATTTGGTGTTTTTTTTTGTTGGTGGCTGACTTACTCGGACAAGTCGGTACCTTCAAAACTTTGTTTTTTTCTTCCGGCGATTTTTACCGAGTATTGATGCCAGATGCTCGCCTTGCAGGTGAGAAAGGAAAATTTGAATAAACCCGGCGTGGTGTGGTGTACCACTAGACTCCCGGCGGAAGTGCAGATTCCTAAGGGAGTGATGTCGGCCCGGCCGAACGAACTCGCCCAAACCGATAGCCACACGCGGCATGTTTTGACTAATAACGCCCGGCGGAAAAGTCCAGTGAGGTAATTAACTATCACTCAGGTCCTGGTAGATGATTAGTTAGTTAATTACAGTAACACCTCGATTTTCCGGCATTCAGGCATCAGGTAGCTTCAAACAACCGGAGGTTTTAGTAAAAAAAAAAAAAAAAAAAAAAATCGTCTTACCAGCATAATTGCATCATAACAAATAATAAATACATATACTATTAGGAAAAAACTACTAAAAAAGCACCAATAAGAAATAAATATATATATAAAATAGTTCGTGGTTCTATGCGGGTAGCGGCGACGTCAGTAGAACAAGCAACAACAACAACAACAACAAAAGCGCAGGAATAGGCCTACTCAGTCTCGCCCGATCGATCCGTATATACTGTACAATTATTCTCATATTGGACATATTATACTCGATTCATCACTATCATGCCGAAGATTAAGGCAAAGTCGGACAAAGTGAAAGCCAATAGTGACCAGAAGAAATGCAAGAGTGGTTCTGAGCTTGGAACCAAAAAACACAAATATCCAAACAAATGGAGAGAGGTGGATGATGCAAGAGCATTCACCTCTACAACTGTGGATGAGTGGCAAGCATCCACCCCTTGCTGCCTCTCCCAAAGCATCCACTTCATAAATATGTTTTAGATATTAAGTAAGAAACCTAAGACAAACTAAAAAGAACAAAAACAGTTTAATATTAGTACGTATTTCTTTTTGCTACTGTCAAAACTTTGAATGCGTTGCATAACTCTCCCTCCCACATACGACGATACGCATTACGCCGACAACAACAACAACAGCTGGGCCTACTTATAAATTGGCGAATTGAGAACATTACTATTAAATGGTATAGTAATGTGTGTTTTGTTTATTATATTAAGGCTGATAATACAGATAGTCATTAGGGGGTATTTTCTATGGTTCGTTTTGCTACTGTCAAAACTTTGAATGCGCTGCAGAACTCTCCCTCCCGATAAGGCCGAGCCTTTGCATACGATGATACGCATTACGCCGCCGACCACAGCAACAGCTGGACGCCTTTTCCAACTTCTACTGTACCGTACTTATAAATTGGAGAGTTGAGAACATTACTATTAAAATGGTATATATTAATGTGTGTTTGTTTATTATATTAAGGCTGATAATACAGATAGCCATTAGGGGGTATTTTCTTGGGGTTTATGGGCATTTATAGGAGTAATTTTCAATCAACCGGACTTTTCAATTCACCGGAGGTTTCAAATCCCCCTGAGTGCCGGATAATGGAGGTGCTACTGTAAATGGTTAATATGGGCCGGTGACATTTAGTCACAGGTAAGCAGTTCACAACACGGAAGGGTCATCAAGGCCTTTTCACCAACGAGTACAACGGAAGATTAGAGTAGCGGTTGGTCTACAGCTAATTTTCCGGCGTATTTGGGGTGTTTATGATGTGTGAACCTCTCGGTTTATCCTTATGAGCATTGATTCCTGGAAATTTTTATTTACAGATCACAGCACATCTGTAGCGACACAGGACTACAGGGGAGGGGGCCGATCCCGGCGGGGGGGGGGGGGGGGGGGGGGGTCGTTTAGCTCCATCATGCCTCTAGTCACTCTTTGTGCTACACCCACTTGCTCTCTTATTCCGGTCTTTGCACATAAGTTGTGCGTTAAGTGTGTTAAATGCCTTGATTTGGGTATCTAAGAGGTGTCCTATTTCCTCGGACCTCCGTAATAAATTGTTTAACAAGAAAGACCAGTCATGCCTAGTGGCACTAAAAGAGAGTAAGAAAATTTGTAATGCCTATTCCAAAGACTTTGCCCATAAGGCATTACATTGTGATGATGAGGCTCTGTGGGACCATCTTGTTAGAAAGTCACCAGTGCTCAAATCTCCCCCTTCTAAGTCAAGTTCCAAAACTAAAGCTAAGCCCAAAATTCTTTCGAAAGAGTTAGTGAGTAGAAGTGACAGTGACTCTAGTAAGGCAACTCCTCCCCCCCCCCCCCCCCAGCCGCCATAAGAGGGTGCGATCTACTTCGCCACGGGACCAGTCCAGGTCGAGGTCGCCCCTCAAGCGGTCTTCTCAGTCTTCAGCAGAGACTTCAAGGTCTAGCAAGAGACATAAGGATGACGCGGTGTTGTCAAGCCATAGAAAATATGATAAGGGTCATAAACGGTCCCGTAAGGAGGAGACGCAGTCGCGGCACCGGCAACCGCCAGAGTCGCGGCCACCGCCCTCCGCCTCTACAAGGCCTAACATCCAATCTGGCAGTTCCGAGGTAGGGACGGAGGGAGCTGAGTCAACTCCCAGGGATGGGTCTGGTGAGGGTTACTTTGCACCAAAGAACGCACATTTTGCAATCCCAAAATTAAACTTACCACTGAGCAGGCCTCCTACAGTATCTCAGAGAGTGTTGGCTGAACAATACCGTGGGTAAACGGCGAGTGAGCCCCAAGACTATGAAGGTTCCCAGTTAAATCAGGTTATCCCAGATTCCCAAACTAATGTTGAACAAGGGCATAGTGTGTGGAGGCACTCTGAACCCTTGAGTGTAGAACCCAGTAATCAGTATCAAGAGAATAAAAGGGAAAGTGCTAATGTGGACAATCTCCCTTCATCTGTCCCTGATTTAGTGTGGCCAGACAATAATCAGTTGATGTCTGAGCGCCGGCAACAACCGGAAGTAATGGAGGTGACTGAAGAGCCCGAAGACTTAGAACTATCCTCAGCTCAGCCGGAACCTATTGAGGAAGGGTCAGAAGTAGGGTCTGAGTCATCAAAAGGTTCACATAGCAAATGTATTACAACAGATGATTTAGATTACATTTTACACAGGGTAATGAAGCAATATAATGTGCCAAAGAAATCTCAGGATACTCCCACAGCTACGCCGGGAGCTCCTCCGATTGGTTCAGTTGTGCAGCCGTTAGAGCCGGCCAGAGTTGTTGTTCCACCCAATGTGTCACTTCTCCCAATTAACGTAACTAATGCGACTGCCTTGGCGAGTGGCACTACAGTGCCCTACAGGCACTAAAAAAAAAAAAAATTCTATGTGATTGAGGGAGGCAAAAGGCATAACTGCCTATAGCGAGTGCCTCCCCCATAGTTGAAAGAGTGACAGGGCCAAAATCAAGGGACGTTCGAGCCAAAATGCCTGGACACACGGAGTTTGAAGCAATTTAAGTCATAGGAAGAGGGAAAGACTGATTCTGGGAGAGAGTTCCAGAGCTCAGCTGTTGAGTAGAAGAAAGTTTGAGAGTAACGTTTCACTCTTGGGTTGGAGAGTTGCACAGAGTAGGGGTGGAATTGAGTTGCAAGACGGGTACCACGTGCCCTACATAAAGGAGGTGGTATGCACTGGGATAGCTCTGAGGAACACTGATTATTATAGTGGCGATAGAATAGCGAGAGAGATGCAACATTGCGGCGGAGAGAGAGAGATTGCAGAGAGTTGGTGAGTGGACGGGAGTTAATGATACGAAAGGCCTTCCTTTCAACTTTGTCTAGGAGAGCGGTGTGAGAGGAACCTCCCCACACATGTGAACAATACTCAATACAAGGGCGCACTATGCCCCTGTACAGAGCAAGAAGCTGTGCAGGGGAAAAGAACCCCCTAAGGCGGTTAAGCACACCCAGCTTCTGGGAGGCTGCCTTAGCAAGACTGGTAATATGGTCCTTCCAAATGAGAGCAGAAGAAAAAGAGACACCAAGAATATTGAGAGAAGATGAAGGGTTGATTTTTGTATTGTTGAAGAATAAGGGATAGTCCGCTGGGAGATCCTGACGGGTAGATAGATGGAGAAATTGGGTTTTGGAAGCATTAAAGTTAACAAGGTTTTCTCTGCCCCAATTGGAAATAGTATTTAGATCAGAATTTAAGAGTTCTATGGCTTCATTACGTTTATCGTTGAGGGATTGCTGGCTGGGGCGTTCTGAAAAAATAATGGAGTAGTGTAAGGTTGAGTCGTCTGTGTATGAATGGATGGGAATTAAGGTACAGTTAAGGAGATCATTTATAAAAATTAGAAAGAGAATAGGAGATAGGACAGAGCCCTGAGGAACACCGGAGTTTATAGGGTGAGGAAGTTAACAATGGCCGTCCACAACCGCGGCTATGGAACGGCCGGAAAGGAAATTAGAGACAAAGGCACAGATGGAGGGATAGAAACCGAAGGAGGGTAGTTTAGAAATTAAAGATTTATGCCAGACTCTATCGAAGGCTTTCGATATGTCTAGTGCAATAGAAAAAGTCTCACCGAAGTCCCGAAAGGAGGATGACCAAGAGTTAGTAAGATATGAAAGAAGATCACCAGTAGAGCGACCCTTAAGGAAGCCATACTGGCGATCTGAGAGCAGATTATGAGAAGAGAAATGCTTAAGAAATTTGGAAGCAAGAATAGTTTCAAAAACTTTAGAAAGACAAGAGATGAGAGCAATTGGACGATAGTTGGAGGGTTGAGAGCGGTCACCCTTCTTTGAGACAGGTTGAATGTGAGCAAACTTCCAGCATGAAGGGAAGACGTTAGAGGATAGACAGAGACGAAAGAGTTTGCCTAGGCAGGGAGTCAGCATGGAAGCACAGTTTTTGAGAACAATAGGAGGAACACCGTCCGGACCGTACGCCTTATTAGTGTTAAGCCCAGAGAGGGTAGAAAGTACATCATTAGAAGAGATTAGGATATTAGGCATAAGTAAGAGAGAGGAGGGCGGAGAGGGAGGAATAGCACCGGAATCATCCAAGGTGGAGTTTCTAGCAAAAGTTTGAGCGAAGAGTTTAGCTTTGTCAGAGGAAGAAGTGATGGTTGTGCCATCCAATGTACACGTACTACCAATGTACGTGTCATCACGGATATTATTCCCCCTCCTTTAGACAAAGTTCCCCATAAGAAAGGCCCTATGCCTCTCTTGTATGGGCCCGATTGCTCTTGGGTTACGGTCACGGCACAAAACCCGGACATAGCACAAACAACCATATCGGGGGAGGTCCCAGTTCCTAGTGAGTGGGTAATGGAGATGAATAAGAGTAAGAAGTTAAGGGCTAAAGATAAATGGGTGGATGGGACTCGTTAGCCTTGGTCGGCAACTCATCTAGGGGAGACAACCTTATACAAATCCGGATGGATGGGACTCATCAGCCTTGGTTGGCAACCTGTCTAGGGGAGTAAACCTGATACAAATCCGTACTGCTTACCTAAGGGTAAGGCAGGTTAGTGGATGGATTAGCCGAACACCACTGTAGAAAAATAGTGCTAACAAGATACACAGAGGGCCTCGGAGTCGGACGGATCCTAAATTGAGTGGTCAATCCTGTAAGTCCTTCACTAAACTGGCTCGGGTTGTCCCTCTCACAGGGAATAGGTCCGCTTGGGGGCATTCTGTGTATGGCCACCCTCGTAAGGGGAGTAAGGCGTCCGGCAATAGATAGATAGATAGATAGATAAACAAGGCCAACTTTTAGATGTAACGGTCAAGGCCATTCCCAATGTTTATTACTATGAATTTTTTGTGTATTCCCCTACCCCAGCATTACCTCCTTCCTCATCTGCACAACTTTTTGCGGATTGGACCAAGACTGATGGCGTGAATGATATAAAGTTCCTTAAAACGCTAACGCCGGAGTTGGATACAACTCCAGTGCTGGATCAGTCAAGCAATCCAGTCCTGCAGGTGGGGCAGGTAGGTCTGGGTCCGTGGGTGGACTGAGAGATTGAGGCGCAGCAGTTCGCAGCAACAATAACGTCTAAATCCTCCCGTCAAATTCCTCAAGACAACCATATTTGGTTTTCATTGCCAATTAATCAAGCCGGAGGCGTTCTGCCTGCAATATTTGAGTTCCTTTCCGCCCCTAAGTTGTCACTGTGGGACCTGAAGGAGCCCTTTTCCACCCCTCCTCCGGCACATCTGGATAGAGACTTTAAGTTGAGAAACAAAGCATACAGACTCTTTTGCCAATTTTTACTAAGTCGCCAAATAGCCCAGTCCCTCACAAGAACTATTGCTGCTATTACTGATCATGATGTTAAGAAGGCCACGGACTTATCCCGGCAGCTTCTTTAGCAAAATTCTATCCAATCTTTGGGGGACGTAAGGATAGCCTTGTTGGAGGCTGTCCATGCACGTCAGGACCTGAGAGTCTAAATGGTGAAAAAGTTACCGGACGACATTGGCCGCCGGGTAACTCTTTCCCGTGTTAACCTCATCTTCACTTAGCCAAGAGACTTGGAAGGCTGTATACAATATGGTAGACAGCATGAAGCCGAGTACTTCCCAGGCTAGGAAGGAACATTTCAAGTTTCAAAAACCATACTCCAAGCCTAAGAGCAGTAGTAAATCCCAGCCTAGTGGGTCTAAGCCCTTTCAGGGCCCTATGTCTCCCCCGGCACAGGGAAGTACTCAGCTCAAGCCTAAACAGGGAAAACAGTCAGGGAAATGGTATAAGAACAAGTCACAACTCAGATCAGGTCAGGGATTGACGGCTACCAAAACCAGTCAGCCGTCTAATCCTACCCCACCACCATAAAAAAACTAGTCACAGTACAAACTCTCTCACTCCCGGGGCATATCGAGGGCGAGTTGGATACATACATACATACATACATAAAATGTTAAGACTGAGTGCTCCACACATACGTGCAGTTTCAGTCTCTTCTCCTAATGGCGGCGTTCCAGGCAACCCTGTTAAGGGCTGCTTCACTTGTCAAGTTCATGGATTTGAGATCGGCACGAATAGTCCGATCCCAGGTCTTCCTCGGTCCACCCCTTGGTGCAGCTCCCTCCACAATCACAGACCTGCATTTTTTCACCCAATTTTGCTCATCCATTCTCTCCACATGTCCATACCATCCCAGTCTACTTGTACGCATCACCTCACTAATACTCTTTATACCTAAACGTCTCCTCAGCTCAACATTTGTTATTTTATCCTGTAGCCTGGCCCCACACATCCATCTTACCATTCTCATCTCATTACGTTCCATTCTGTTGACATCCTCTACTTTAACGGCCCATGTTTCTGAGGCATACGTCATTGCACTTCTAACACATGAGGCATACACCTTTCCCTTCAGGGGGAGAGGCATTCTTTTCATGGTCAGGATTGGCAGCAGTTCTCTGAACTTCCCCCAGCCACATCTAATTCTAGCAACAGTGGCAGCCTCGGCCCCACCACCGGCAGAGATGGTATCTCCTAGGTAACAAAACTTGTTCACCAGCTCCAAAGACTCATTTCCAAAATTCACAACCACAAGATCATCACTTAACACAAGCTCACCTTTGCACACTACGCACTAAAATGTCTCTATTTCTGACTTATCCTTCGACAGGGGTCCCTTTATTCTACTACAGCGCTTATTCCCATGGTGCACCCAGCGTCGACAGATGCTACATTGAATCGCGTTAATGCCCACACCCTTTCCACACACTGCACATGGGTATGCACCGCTCTTTTCCACATTGCCTCGTCTCAATCTACAATTCATAACCTTGGTTTTGTTAATATTGACTCTTGAACCCTTGCTTGCCATGCCCTCTCTCCATTCTTTGAATTTGGCCTCAGCATCTTGCATACTGTCAGCTATTAGGACTAAATCATCTGCATAAAACAGTTCCAACGGAGTCCGCCTCTAAAAACTCTAGACAGTGCCTCCAGGACCATAATAAAGAGGAGGGAGCTTAACACTGATGGACTCCAAAACGGACTGCGAACTCATCACTCAGTACACCCTTCACCCTCACCGCACTTCGCGAATCCTCATACATCTTCATTATCACACGCACCAGCCATTCATCCACACCAAGTTTCCTCATAGCCCACTGCACAACATCTCTAGGCACCCTGGCAAAGGCCTTCTCCAGGTCTACAAACACAAAGTAAAGATCCCTGCCTTTTAGTAAGTATCTTTCCTGTATCTGCCTGACTAAGAAGATAGCATCGGATGTACCCCGTCCTGGCATAAAACCAAACTGCATATCATCAATGGAGATGATTTATTGGTGGCTCCTTACGTCAATGACGTAAGAGCCTATGATAATATGGCCTCGTTTCGGGCTCCTCAGAGACCGGGTTAACCTTGATCACGACGGTCGAGAACCAAGATCATCTTAGGGGGTACCCCTTAATCATTCCTAAGGTACGTCATTGGGACGGAGCCACTGAAAAGTAGAAATACAGTTTGAATAGGCGCATTCAGATCTTCCTCTGTTTCCCATAACATGCCTGCTACCCACACCTACCAAGGTGCGACCTCTCTCGATCGTCGCCCACCCTGTAAAGACATGTGCCCCTTGCCTCTCCCATTCAGTTTACATAGCCCCTCTTAAACGCGTCAGTTTTTTATTCATAGTGAGCTTATTTGCAGATTTAAGTTGTATACGCGTTTAGGAATGTATTTAATTTAATTGTATTCACTTGTAAACCTGAATTATTAATTAATCTCTGGGCGGGACGACAATCGTGTTTTCAGGACGCCACTTTGCTTTTAATTGTTATTGTCATACGAGCCTTCGGCTCACTAGCTGCAGTATCTTTTATTTTAAAAGTGCATATTAACTTTGTAGCTTTATAGTAATTTCCTTAAGTTTTTAGTACTATGATAGTGTCAAATTCATGAAACTTTAAATTCTTTGCTTGTCCCCAAGATTATGCGTTGGTCAAGGGTCACTTTTCAAAGCCATATTTTATTTATCAGAATTTTAGTTCCCATATTTTATTTCCGAAAATTTGTGAGCAATTTCCCTTCATTCCGATCAGTGTTAATTTGTTCATTAATTTAGCACAAATACACATTGTAGGAAATAAATGGTTCATACCATATCGACTACAATACCTTCAGTATTTACCATCAAAGTGTTCTATGTGATGGTGAATTCGTAACGTTTTTACGTTAACAATCAAGATCGGGTGCCTTATCAATATTTTTGCCTTCAAGACATTTTTATATTGCATTATTTTCAGTGATAGCCATCAAAGTACAGTACTTATATTTGATGGCATTATAATGTGATGTTAAATTCAATAACAACATTTTAATAGTAGCCTATTTTACTACTTATTTAGGCACTCGTAATTCATTATTTCCAATGGTACCAAGTAGGCCTATGGCCAGTGGAGTACTCGAAATAATATCTTGATTGAATATATCTCACTGACTTAGTCCCGGAAAGATATACAAATTTAAACCTGTACAAAGATACATAAAGGAACGCCAAATAACACTCGTGGCCAAGTAGGCCTAACCTTACGAGTGCTAAGACTATGGCGTGTTGAGATTTCTCAAGTCCCCGGGTACCCTAGACCTTATCTTAATAAGGCCCGGGTACCAAGGCCCGGGTACCAGTACTACCGGTTATAAAGACAGACCCGGGTACCAGTACGGGCGGCAGGCTGAGAAATTAGTGTTGCGGATCTACTTGCCCCGGGCTAGTGACTTCTGAAACTTACTTGCCCTGACATATTTTTTACTTCCCCTTATAATTTGTTTTAACTCGTTAAGTACCACATACATTCACAAACATGCCACCAGCTTCTATAAATTGCCCATTTTATGTCCACAGTACTTATTGAGTTTTGGAAAACTCATGCATTACTATTTTTTTGGAAATAACAATAGTATTTTCTATGGCACGTTGATGGTAAAAACATTGAATAGATGAGGAGGATATTAAAGGTTTCCATTTAATAATCTAATTAAACCTCTCCCATCCCGGGATGCGCAGGTCTCTTCAATATAAAAGTTTGTTCTCCTCTCTCCCTCCTCTTCTCGGTACTACCACTTTATCCCCTCACTCCAATATACATTGTTATATTGTATTTAAATTATCTTATGAATAATCCTTCTACAGTTCCTTTGGTATGGCTCTTTTTTTTTTATCACCACGTTCCAGTAACTCATTATCATACGGTTATGTGGCCTCCTCTGGGAACTGCCCTGCTCGACTGGTGCCTACAATCTCCCCAATAAAAGACTTCACGTCTATAGCCGTATTGATTTTTAAAAATTGAATGCGGTGAGAAAAAAAATCTAGGAACAGGCAGCCTTAGTCTATGCCATATTTTTATTGAATCACATTACAAATTCATAGTTCATTATTGATGTATACCGGGGAGAGACAGAGTGTTTACGACTATAATGAATATGAAACCACAACATTATTTTTAGTGAATTACCGGTACATTACAAATTCATAGTTCATTATTGATGAATACCGGGGAAAAACAGAGTGTTTACGGCTATACTGAATATGAAACCACAACACTGACATAAGGAAGATATGTTTGTCTGTTAAATTGTTTGTTACAGCAAAATTCTGATAATTCGAACAAGGATAATCCAAAAATCCCAAATAGCCCGATTTTTTAAAGATAAGAATTAATAACATTAAGATGGGGAAAATATAAACAAAATAATTAAAATGCACACCAATATCGACGAAGTGGAGACATGCGTATGTGCAGACGATGCCAATCTGCTACCCCCAACCAGCATCTATCGATTTACATTAATTATCGTATAACACATTGACCACAGACCAACAACTAGGCCACCAACTCCATCTACAAGCTTAACAAGTATCCCCAATTATATTCAAGTTAGTAACATTACGAAATTCACGGCAAAGTACTGTAATAACAAATCTTAAGCCATGTTATCATAGGATTTACACGGCTACATTTAGCCTAACTTGTTTCAGTTCAATAAAATCATGTTCCTGTTTGAGTTATATTTATATATTTATTGAACTTGTTTATGTTATTGTATCCGATAGAAATCAATATTAACAGTATAGAATTTGACAACCGATCAGCTGTTTACTGTTTACTTAAGGGTTACCGTACACCGAGTAGTGTCTGTCTACTAAAGGTTTACCGCAGCGATGTTTTCGTACATTAATTATATACCAGTATTTGACATTATATGATTACTATTATTTATGTTATTGAAGCGTTATGTAAGGAAGTATTACAGACAATTCACTTGTCCCCCGGGCAACTGCCGGGCAGATTAACATTTAAAATCACTAGCCCGGCTACATGTCCAGGCTATTCCGGGCTGTCGGGCTATACCTAATTTCCCAGCCTGATGGGCGGGTGATATTATAATACCATAACGAGTATAAAGACAGCCCCAGGTACAAGTAGGCTATTGCTGGTTACTCTGGCGGCTGTTAAGACTATGACACACCCGGGTACCAGTATTCCCGGGTGGTATTATAATACCATAGCAAGTATAAAGACAGGCCCGGGTACCAGTAGGCTATTCCCGAGTACTCTGGCAGCTAGTAAGACTATGACAGACCCGGGTACCAGTATTCCCGGGTGGTATTATAATACCATAACAAGTATAAAGACAGCCCCGGGTACAAGTAGGCTATTGCCGGTTACTCTGGAGGCTGTTAAGACTATGACAGACCCGGGTATCAGTACCCCCGGGTGGTATCATAATACCATAACAAGTATAAAGACAGGCCTGGGTACCAGTAGGCTATTGCCGGTTACTCTGGCAACCAGGCCCGGGTACCAGTAGACCAATATCTAAACAATTACCGCACTTTTTCCCAGTGTTAGGCTATGAAAACATGTTTTTTGTCTAGGCTACATCAAGTAGCCTAGGCCTAAATCTTATGCATTGTAAATAATAATGTAGACATGGCTAAATGACAGTCCTAACCATAAATACTGTAGATTGGGGTATTGTTTCTATCATGCAAATTTGTTTAGGCCTAGCCTAGGCCTAGGTTCTAAATTCGTCCAGCCACCCCTCAAGTACCCATTTCGCCCCAAATACATCCAATAAATACATATTATGAGGAAAAGACGTATAAATACGTATTAAGAGAAGATTACTTACCACACAGACTTTATTATAAATCATTGTCATATTTAGCCTAGCCTAGGCTAACATCGTCTAGGCTAGGCATTTCAATCGCTTTCGTCCGACATGGTCTGTGTTTTGAGCATGAAATTCCTTCATTGCTACCACCAGGCCAACCATCCCTATCACTAGATGTACTAGAGGTTATAATAAATGCGAGAGATAAGGGGTTCAGGCACAAAAAGGCTTGCAAACAGTTGTTTTGTCAACACAGATACTAGCTAAACTGCAAGCGTCTGCTTAGTGATGACGTCATACAAAGATGGCGGCATCTTGCGCATTTGACGATCGGATCTCGGATTCACTCGGATTTCGTCTCTAAACGGCAAGCTACTGGCAGATTCTTTCGTTATGTTAAAACAAAATTATTGTTTTTGTTTGTTTTCTAGTTTTATGTCTAGTTTTTCGTTATTTTTTCTATTTTTTCGGGTTTCGGCTGGGATTTTGATGCGAGAATTGAGGCTTTTGGCGCGAGAATTGAAATGGGGAATATTTGGTGTGTGGTGCGAGAATTGAATCAACGAAGACCGATGTAGCGAAGATGGGGGCTCCACTGTATAGGATATTAAGTATAAGTTGTACAAAATATAAATATGTACAAATTAATTTTAAGGACAAAAGATATAATCAAATGATTTATTTGTGCCTATAAATGTTGGACAAGAATAAAGACATTCTTGGAAAATATTTTTTATTGAATCTCAATGTGATATTCTTTAACATATGTACCTGTATGGTTACTTATAAGCAGACCTTCTTCGAAGCAACGCACTGCTTTTCTTTTCCAATTTTTTATAAAAATATTGTATGTAAACAATAGACTTAAGATTGCTATATGATTCTTTTTCTCTACCTATGGTAATATGTTAGTGGGTTAGATATTGTCACAAATGTCCCCCTCCAGACTTGAGATATCAGGTATATCGTCAATGATGGAGGGGCCATTAATAAATTATAGGTTTGAGTCCCAGAGGGAAGAATGAAAACCTAATATTTAGTAGTGGCCCCGAAATCATTGACGATGTAGGGCCCTTCCGTCCATCCCCTTTCCATTCGTTGATGTCTTGAGTTTAATCTTGATATATCATTGAATTGAAGGAGGAATGGCGTCGCTTAGTTCAGCGTCTTGGGTAGAATCCACAAAAGACATCCACGAGTTGGAAAGCCTTAATATAACAATTATCAAGTTAATTTTTCTTTTTTCTTTTTTACGAAGTTTTTTCGTAGTGAGTACCCAATCATAAAGACGATTCCATAAAAGAATTAGCATTGCACTTATGATGTTAGTACTCTTTCCCCTGCGGCGGGTGTTTCAAACAGGCTGACCGCGGGTGTTTGAAAGAGCTATTATTTAATCGGCATATCATCAATGATTTCGGGGCCACTACTAAATATTAGGTTTTCATTCTTCTCCTCCGGGACTCAAACCTATAATTTGGCCATTTGTACACATATTTAGCTCTATATAGAGGGACTCGTTTATCCGTAAAAATCGCTTATCCAAAATATCAAGACTCATGATTTTTTAATAAGAGATTGTACAGTACTTTTTGTTTTTTTGTTTTTTTTGTAGGATGCCATTTTGGTGCCATAATTATCAACCAGTGGGATTTTATTATAATAAACAGGAATGAATGGAGAATGCTTGTGAATAGATGTGTGAACATGTGGTCATTTGGGGGAAGGGGTCGGGCGTCAGTTGGACTAGATAATAGTCCATCAGGCGCCTGGCCCGGGAGACGGTTTATATGAAGGGTGCGCCTGGAAGTGTGGTGGGCGGGTTTGTGGTGGTAGGGCTTCGCTGCATGTCTGCCTGCCGAGATCGGAACCTCTCTGGGTGGTCGGGGGCCGGGGGAGTGCTGGAGGGACCTTGGTGACCCAGGTCTCTGGGTCTTCTTCTGGATGACCTAGATGTGTGTGAATTTCTATTTTGTTTTTGTGTGTTCGTTGTTCTCTGTTGTGTTGTCCCTATTCTGGCTCTGTCTTGAGTCCCCCCCCCCCAAAACAAAAAAATAGGAACAGTGGGGATTGGGCCTGAGTATATACTGTAGAAAGAATAGGATTTTAGTATATTTTTGAATATGAAGAATTTAGAGCCAAAGACGAAAGTAAATGTCCTGTTATATTCCTGTACAAATACCGGTATTGCTGAAAGCTTATAATGGGTTTGGACCTATTGGACCTATTACCCTCCTGGGGGTAAGGGAATAGAATATGCCCCACGTGCCTTCTGCGTGTCGTAAGAGGCGACTAAAGAGGTTGGGTCGGTGGGCTTGCGACCCCCACCCGGAAAAAATACCTAAGCAAAGAAAAACGAACGAACAGCCTCGGATGCGGACGGAACCTGCGTTGACGAACCACAACCGACTAAGGACATTCCTTCGGACATTCTCAGAATGGCTACTTGGAATGTTAGTGGCATGAATGATGGCACAAAAGAGAGAGGTTCTGGAAGTGCTAGTGAATGCCAGGCTGGACGTATGTGGAATGACAGAGACCAAATGGAAAGGTTCAGATGTGAGAGAGTGGGAGTGTGGAATGGGTGTGTGTGTGCTGGAGTGAGTGAAGGAACAGCGAGAGAAGGTGCGTGTTTGTTTGTAAGTAACAAATGGAAGGAATGTGTAAGAGAGTATGGGTCTGTGGGTTCCAGGATTGTGTGGGTGAGAATGAAAGTAGGAATACAAACGTGGGAGATTGTGTGTGTGTGTATGCCCCGACAGAGGATAAACTTGAAAGAAAGAAAGAGGAGTTCTGGATGAATGTGGAGGCGTGCCTGGAGAAGTTTGACAAGAACGAAAGAATATTTCTGATTGGAGATATGAATGGTAAGGTGGGTGATAGGAAAGTTGAGGGAGTGGTGGGAGGGTGGGGGGTACCATCAGAGGTGAATGGGAATGGTAGTGCACTTGTTGACATATGTGTGGGGAGGAGGCTGTGGATAGCCAACACCTTCTTCCGACACAGAATGATCCACAGGTACACGTGGAAACGATGTGAACGATGGAGGATGAGACAGTGGTGGAACGAAAGTCATTGATTGATTATGTATGTGTGGATGAACGAATGAAGAAATCTGTGATGGATACTAGGGTGTATAGGGGTATTGGAGGGGGTCTGTCTGATCATTATGTAGTGGTAGCTAAGGTTAGGATACAAAAGAAGTGGGTGAGGAGAGCTGGAGGGAGGCGAGAGGAGGGTGGAATGGTGAGGAGGGTGGAGAGGTTGCAGGAGGAGGAAGTCAGGGAGTAGTACAGGAGAGCAGTGGAAAGACGACTAGGTGGGTTCGACCTGGAAGTTATGGAGGAAGTGGAGGAGATGAGCATGGTGTTTAAGGATGAGATCTGTGCAGCATGTGAGGAGGTGTGTGGAGTGAGGAGAAGAGGGAGGGGAGTGAAAGGTACAGCATGGTGGACAGAAGAGGTAAGAATAGCTGTGGAAGAAAAGAAGAAAGCATATAGAAAGTGATTGGGTAGTAGAGGGAATGAAGATTCCGAGAGACAGAAACGAGCGAGGTACGTGGAGAGTAAGAGGGTGGTGAAGAGAGTAGTGAAGGAAAGTAAGAGAAGAGTAGATGAGGAATTTGGAAGGAATCTGAGTGTGAAATGGAGGGAGAGGAAGAAACTGTTCTGGAAAGAAGTCAAGAAAGTTAGGGAAGGTAGCAAGGGAAACAGTAAGGGTGTGAAAGATAAGAATGGGAGAATGCTAGCCGAGAAGCAAGAGAGAGTCGAAAGATGGAGGGAGTACTTCAATGAGTTGCTAAATGTAAGGAATGAAGAGCCAGCAAACATAGCTGGATATGGTATGGGAGGGAGACGAAGAGAAGTAGTGGAGGAGGAGGTGGGGATCAGGAGGTCAGAAGTGTGGGAAGCCATGAAAAGAGTGAAGTTGGGGAAAGCACCAGGAACAGATGGAGTGTGTGGGGAAATGTTGAGGTATGGTGGTGAGATAGTGATCGAATGGGTATGGAAAATGTGCAAACTAGCATGGGAAAAGGGGAGTGCACCCGATGACTGGAAGACTGGTATAATAGTCCCCCTATATAAGGGGAAAGAGGAGTGTGTGGTAACCACCGAGGAATATGTCTTCTAAGCGTAGTTGTTGTTGTTGTTGTTGTTGTTGTTGTTGTTGTTCCCCAAGCTGCCTGGCCGAACAGCCCCAAGGCCCCGAGCAATTCCAAGGCCATAACCGAGCGCCCCCACAGAACCCTCCCTGCCGACCACAATAAAGCCTGGGTGACCAAAGCCACTCCATGGCGGGGAGCTAAGGAGGGTGCGGAAACGCCCGGGAAACCAAAGCCCCACCCAGGGCCCTGTGCCCCTCAGCAATTATGAAGAGAAAGTCGAGGGGCAAGGGAAAAAATGTGACGCTTTGGCTTCCAATCTTGGTAGATTGGGAGGTCAATCCACGGAAAAGACGCCGTCACTTGAGATCTAGAAAATATATAAGTTAAAGGAACAGTCAGAGTAAGCTATGGGTATGGCAGAGATCGCTCAGTTCTCTGATAGACCAGCCCATCACCACATGACTAGAACTCAATCCTCTCAGCATCAGCTAGGAAAGGCCCTAGAAAGCCGCCTTTGGCGGGGTGATAGCTCCCCTATTTCAACCCCTTTCGGGGTCGGGCACCCGCCCATCTAAGCGTAGTAGGGAAGGTATACAGTAGGGTAGTGATTGAGAGAGTGAGAGTGAGAACGGAGAAATGGATAGGCGACGAGCAGGGAGGTTTTAGGAAGGGAAGAGGATGTGTAGATCAGATTTTTACCCTGAATTGTGTTGTGGAAAAATATCTGGAGAAGAAGCAAAAGGTGTATGTTGCCTTTATGGACTTGGAGAAGGCCTATGACAGAGTGGATAGAGAAGGTTTGTGGAAAGTACTTAGAATATACGGAGTAGATGGCAAGTTACTGAAAGCAGTGAAGAGCATGTATGAGGGTGCAAAGGCGGCAGTACGTGTGGAGAGTGAGCAGAGCGAGTTCTTTGACCTGAATGTTGGTTTGAAACAGGGGTGTGTGATGTCCCCGTGGTTGTTTACTGTATATATGGATGGAGTCATGAAAGAAATACTATCAAGAGCAGTGGATGTTGGTGTATCGCTGAAAAGGGAGGGAATTGAGTGGAAGCTGCCTATACTGCTGTTTGCGGATGATACAGTTCTGATGAGTGATAATGAATGGGAGTTGCAGGGTCTGGTAAATGAGTTTGGAACAGTGTGCGAAAAACGGAATTTGAAGGTAAATGCGGGGAAGAGCAAGGTTATGGTCTTCGATAGGGGTGAAGTCACAGAGTGTGAGGTGAAGCTGAACGGTCAGGCTATGGAGATCGTCAACTCTTTTAAGTATCTGGGCAGTGTGTTGAGTAAAGATGGGACTATGGATGAAGAAGTGCGGGAGAGGGTACAACAGGGGAAGAGGGTTGTAGGAACGTTGAAAGCAGTAACAAGAAATAGGGTGGTCAGTATGGAAGTGAAGAAGTCCTTGCATGACAGTGTGGTAATCCCGACACTGACTTACGGAAGCGAAGCATGGACGTTGGTTGAGAGACTCAGACCAAGAGTGAGAGCAGTGGAAATTAATTACTTAAGGAGTGCGTGCGGAGTTACATGGAGGGATAGACAGACTAATGAGGAAGTAAGAAGGAGGTGTGGTGTGGAGGTAGATGTGCTGGAAAGTGTGAAAAGGAATAACTTGAGACGGTTCGGCCATATGGAACGTATGGAAAGCGAGAGAATGACTAAGAGGGTGTACGAGAGCGAGGTGGAGGGACAGAGAGGGAGAGGTAGACCGAAAGAGAGGTGGAAGGATGGAGTGAGGAAGTATATGAACGAAGGCGGTGCTGGTTGGGGGCAGGGGCGTTGGGGGCAGGGGCGTCGACTGACTGGGGACAGAGGTGCATGGGGGCGGTTCGTTCGTGGCCACCCCTTCGGGGATCACGGCGTCAGGCAATAGATAGATAGATAGACCTATTGGAGTGTAAAGAGAGGCTAATGACACCAGTGGTACAAATATGGCAGAGGTTGGCCAATCTCTGTTACTATTATGGTCTCTAGGTTACGGTGCTGCAGCTCAAAAACAAAGTTGCAAAATCTTCAATCAACAATGCATAACAAAAATAAAAATAGCTATTGAAAAATTATATACATTAGTGACACTCAAGAAGGAAAACCAATGAAAATATTAAGATAATTTATCTAAAATTAAAAGCAATTAGAAAAATTAATCAGTAGCAAAAGAGAAATAATAGCTGTTTAGTTAATATTTACAGCTTTCTGAGAAAAACAATTAATTATAAAATTAATAAAAAAAAAAAAAAATGTACACAATCCAAATGCATTTCTTGCACAAAAATTACTATTATATAGAGGATTAGCATACCAGAACACAACTTCAAAATACCTGGACAGTATATTAATGTAACAATATTCTTGCACAACAGACTACAACAAATATAAAAGTTTGACACTCACCAGGGGCTGCTGAAGCATCAGTGGGAAATGAGGAGAAGTCTGCAAAGTCCTTGTTCCTAAAAAATATGAGAATATTTAAACACAGACTAATAATTGCCAGTAGGCCTACTGTGGAATGGGGTGAATTTGGACAATTTATTAGTAAAAACTATATATTATGTATCTTTCATACAAATGAGTAGGAAAAGAATCTGTTTGTCTGGGTTTGTTTGAGATATTTTTATAAAATAAAAAAAAAATAAAAAATCGCCAGCTATACTGTATACTGTTATTGATATCAAAATTATGTCTACCAGTACCAGTCATTTCTACACAGAATTATGACTTAAAACACCCAATAAAAAGTCTGAATTCACCCAGGTTTACAGTACAGTACCATAAAATGTTATGTGAACATTTCAAGTGAATTGTTCCAGCTCTTAATTTAATAGTGGCCCCTCCATCATTGACGATTATGCCTATTACATAAGGCACCCTCTTCAAACACTCGTCCGCCGTAGTTTTGAATCTACCGCGCAGAGCATAAAAAATTTGAGGAGCCTTCATCATGAGCGCACGCAACCTCACTCATGGTTCAGTCATTATGAAATTGGGTTCTCACTACGAAAAAACTTTGTAACAAATAAAAAACAAAAAGAAAATAAGAATAACTATTCATAAGCTTTCCATATACTCGTGGATGTACTTGTGTGGATCTTGACCAGACGCTGACTCAGGCATCATTCTTCCTTCTCTGCTCTGCGCTCAACCGACCCGGACGTGCCTCCCCACGCTCCGCTTGTTCCGCATTTGTTGCGTCCCTAGTGAGTTTTTTCTCATTGGTTTACTCCGGGATGTTTCGAGTAAGGTTAGGATATGCGTAGCAGGAGGGTCCTGGGCAGGTTGCCCGCAGTGCAGTGTATTTTGGGTCGTGTGTTTGGGGAATCTATTTCGGGTGTACCCTCGTGGTCCTGTTGTGGACATGTGAACTTTTTCACGGATAGCTAGCTTTGTGATGCAGGCGGCTTTCATTACGCGTTATTATTGCTGCCTTTTATCTTTCTGATGAGGTAGCTGTTTATTCTCTGACGTTCCCAGCGTATTTTTCTTCACTTAGTGAAGTTTTTTCTGGGTCCCGAGTCAGTTCTTCCCTTTACCGGGAAGTGTTTGCTACAGTGGTGTGTTGACGGTGGTTCCTGTTGTGATATAATTCAGTGCTTTTTGTTTATATTACGACATGTTTACTGTGTTTTCCGTCTGCTTAGGCCTAGCCAGCCTCTCGTAGCTTTTGCCACATGCACAAGTGTTATTGTTTTATGTTATAAATATGTACTACTGTGTCATGTGTGTCTTGGTTTAGTTGTGTATTGGCTAATTCCACGGACTATATATGTGTCCTGGTTTAGTTGTGTATTGGCTAATTCCTCGGACTATTGATGTGACTTGGGTTAGTTGTGCTTGGCTAATTCCACAGTCTATTGGTGCGTTCAGATTGAATCTGAACGGGGTGGGTTGCCTTTTCCGGCGGGTTTTCTCGGTTACACCATGAAAACCCGGCTGGTTGCCGAGTTTTAATCACGCGTGGTTAAAAAAGGCTTGTTTTCCCCGGCGATTAGTGGCCTGTGGCTCTCTAGGACTGTGTCTCTGTGGTGGGGCCTGTGTTCAGGCGTACTGTGTTTCCCGGCGGGATGGCTTTACCCATTTAACTAAGTGTTCATGCGGACACTTGTTGAGTTGAGTTTTCCCGGTTTTTGCAAAGCCAGTAAAAAACTAGGCTGTTTGTTGATCTTTCCTCCCCGGCGATCTTTTGCAAAGAAGTGGGGTTAGGAATTTTGGGGTTAACGTTAAAATTCACACCTGGCGGTTGCACCTTGGGAGGGTAGGATTAACGGTTTTGTTTAATTCAGTGAAGTTAACCAGACACTCGAGGGGTACGATACGTATCGCCGCCATTCAACATACGGCGATCTAGAACGCTTCGGGCGAAGCCAGATCTAGAATTTAAGACAGGCGGTCCAGTTTTTGATCTGCGAGATAATACGGGGGCCGGCGTCTTTGAGAGTGGTTTTCCAGTAAGAACTTAACAAAACACCACTGGGAAGACTGCGTCAGTTATAAAAAGCCATGCTGGTCTTTATATTATGTCAGAGGATATGCATAAATCTTTGGGACAAGTTAAGATATTCTGAAATCTTTTTTAATGAACCCTCCGCGTAGCGAGCCGTGATAGTTGTGTATTACGTCTCGTTACCCGGCGGGTTGTCTAAAAAACGCTTGTGTTCGAACATGTTGTTGTAGCCTTATGAGCATTAATTCCTGGAAATTTTTCTTTTTTCCAGGGCTGAGTTCCGGTGAGACTTTCGAGAACCTGGAGTAAACCTGGGGTGGGTTCGTGTTTTCCACCAGTCTCTGTCATGGCTACCATAGACCCTGTGTTTGCCTTGAGCATTGCTCCCTCCTGTTCAGGTATCCCTATCTTTGCACACACTCTTTGCATTAGATGTCTTAAATGTTTAGATCGCTCAAGGGGTTTGTGGGTAACGGGGAACTGTTCCTTCTGTACTCAATTGAGTACCAAAGTGTTGCGGGACAATAGTAGATCCGCGGCGGTCGCTTTGAGGGAGGTCAGGCAACAGTTGACATGTTATGCGACAACAGTGGCGCACAAAGCGCTGCAATGTGACAATGTGATTCTTTGGGATAAATTACTAATTGAGCACCCCCCTATTAAACGTCCCGCTAGAGTAACTGTACGAAAGTAGGCAGAGACTGGGCAGGGTACAGCACTTTCTCTGGTCCCTACACCCTCTAAAAGACCTCGTGAACCCACGCCCCCGGTGACAGCCTCCACGTCACGGGCGCGGTCCAGGTTCAGGTCGCCCCTCCGACAACAGCCACCTAGTCATTCCTCTTCACCAGCTAGAAGGAGGAGTAAAGAGGAAAAGTCCAAGGATAGCTCTAGTGAGAGATCGGAAAAGTCTAAGAGCAGTGATAAGTCTAAGTCGCACCGCAGCCATAAATCTTCCAGGAAAGATACTAAGGAACGAAAGGCCTCCCGGCGTTCGCCGGAGCCTCGTGCCTCACTTTTTGCCTCTGCTCCCGACTTATCTAGTATTCAATCTGATGGGGCGGGAGTGGAGTCAGAGACTGTGGTGGGGGTGTTGCCGGCGGACAGGTTACCATTGGAGATTACATACCTAGAGTTAGAGAGTTCGGTAGGCAGTGATCGCCCTGTAGAAGAGTCTAGTGGGGGCTCAGGGGTTGATGGTGTATCTGACTCCCAAGGGAGTTCGGGCCAAGACCTAGGTGTATGGCGTTATTCCCAACCGGGGCATGAGGGTCCACGTTTGGTTCAAGAGCCACAGGTACGGGCGGACGTCCACCGGGACGAGGTGATCCAATCATCCATTCCTAATTTAACTTGGCACCAAGAGGAGGTTCCGGCTTCGGCGGAACCCTCTCATGATGAGCCAGATGACAAGGATGAGGTGTCCATAATCTCTGACATGGAAGTGCAAGAGTCGGGTTCAGTTCTAGACGACTCGCACGATAGGAATGATTCACCTTTGAGTTCTTCATCCACTAAATTTGTCACTGCGGAGGAAATATATGGTTTGTTAGTAACGGCTCTCACAACATTTTTTGGCCATAGCCGGAGACTCCTACAGTGAACCTGGGAGCTCCCATGACGAGTTCAAGTGTTCGGCCTCTGATCGCTTCTATTGCTTTGACCAAGATTCCGCACCCTCCCCCTATGTCACCTAATATAGTCGCTAGGCCTGCTGCGGCGGCACTGACTACTTCTAATGTAAGGGTGGTTACGGATGTGAATCCGCCCCCGTTGGATAAAGCACCATTAAGAAAGGTAGCTATGCCCCTTTTGTACGGTCCAGATGACTCATGGGTTCAAATGACCCCAACTAAGCCAGAGACAGCACAGCCCACTTTGTCAGGGGAAATTCCAGTGCCACGAGAGTGGGTAATCCAAGGAAATAAATCTAGAAAGTTACGAGCCTTGGATATTGCGGGTAATGTACTTGATGTTAATATTAAGGCCATTCCGAACCATTATCACCATGACTTTTTTGTGTATACAGCTACGCCTGCACTGCCCCCTGCCTCAGCTTCAAAGCTGTTTTCTGACTGGACCAAGCATGACGGTTTTAATGATATAAAAGCACTGTCAGCTCTCACTCCAGAATTAGATTTACAAACGGTCACAGACACAGGCGCTAACCCAGTGTTGAAGGTGGGGCAGTTGGGCCCAGGACCTTGGGTGGAATGGGAAGTAGAGGCTCAGAACTTTGTGACCACCTTCACCTCAAAATCCTCCCACCAGATTCCTCAGGACAGCCATTCTTGGTTCTCTATGCCAGTCTTTTCAGCCGGCGGAGTCCCATCTGCTTTGTTTGCGTTTTTAGCTGCCCCCAAAATCAATCTCTGTGAACTTAAAGATCCTTTCACTACGCCTTCACCAGCTCACCTAGACCGGGAGTTTAGGCTACGAGGGAAGGCGTATAGACTTTTTTCCCAGTACATACATACATACATACATAAAATTTTAAGACTGAGTGTTCCACACATAAGTGCAGTTTCAGTCTCTTGTCCTAATGGCGGCATTCCAGGCAACCCTGTTAAGGGCTGCTTCACTTGTCAAGTTCTTGGATTTGAGATCGGCGCGTATACACTCGAACCTCCATTCAACGGACTCCGATTCTCCGGATATCGGCAATTATGGTCAAAAAACGCAGTCGGACAATGGACCCAGCAACGGACAAAGTCCGTTGCTCTAAAAAAAGTTGGAGCAAAGTCCGTTGCCCTATCTATTTATCTCTCTAATGCACCTACCTAAATCCCTTATACATTAACATAACTATGTCTTATTTGGACTTTTTGTAATCTTTGAATCATTTCTAATATGATGGAATTGAAAAATATAATATCCTTCCAGCACATAGATAAATAATAAATAAGATAGTCAACAAAATATTTCAACTCTCCCCTCCGTGCCAGCAGAGACGGAAGATTTACGTTTGATAGATTTTTTGTTTTGTTTTTTCCCTCGATATACACACTCTTTCTATTTATCTATCTCTCTAATTCATCTATCTAAATCCCTAATACATTAACATAACTATGTCTTATTTGGACTTTTTGTAATCTTTGAATAATTTCTAATGTGATGGAATTGAAAAATATAATATCCTTCCAGCACATAGATAAATAATAAATGAGCTAGTCAACAAAATATTTCAACTCTCCCCTCCGTGGGAGCAGAGACGGAAGATTTACGTTTGATAGATTTTTTGTTTTGTTTTTTTCCTTCGATATACACACTCTATCTATCTATCTCTCTAATTCATCTACCTAAATCCCCTATACCTGTACATTAACATAACTATGTCTTATTTGGACTTTTTGTAATCTTTGAATCATTTCTAATGGGATGGAATTGAAAAATATAATATCCTTCTAGCACATAGATAAACAATAAATAAGATAGTAAAAAAAAATAGTTCAACCCTCCCCTCCGTCTAGGCGCTGAGCTTCCCAGACGGGAGATTTACGTTTGATAGATTTTTTTTTTTTTTTCCCCACGGTATACACAAAATGATGGGGAAATATTATAACATATTTTTAATTGACATTTGTGTCATTTTTGCTGATTATGAGTTGGTGGGAAAAAAATAAATCTTTAATTCTATCATATCAGAAATGATTCACAGATTATATAGAGACCAAATAATACACACTTTTAAGTGTGTTCAATAGTTTTGCATTATCAATAGGGTGTAGCACAAGGGATTACCAGGATTTATTTCAGGTACAATAACAAAAAGGATGCATAACAGTTAAATGTCACGATCCCGGACAAGGATGCATAACAGTTAAATGTCACAATCCCGGACACCTGTACTCAACACCGGATTTTTCTCAAGGAATTTCCGGATTACATCCGGACTGGACAGTATTTAGCAGCAACGGACATTTAGCAGGAACGGACAGGTGCTTGCACGCATTTGTCCGTTGAATGGAGGTTGGAATGCAGTCCGATCCCAGGTCTTCCTCGGTCCACCCCTTGGTGCAGCTCCCTCCACAATCACAGACCTGCATTTTTTCACCCAATTTTGTTCATCCATTCTCTCCACATGTCCATACCATCCCAGTCTACTTGTACGCATCACCTCGCTAATACTCTTTATACCTAAACGTCTCCTCAGCTCAACATTTGTTATTCTATCCTGTAGCCTGGCCCCACACATCCATCTCACCATTCTCATCTCATTACGCTCCATTCTGTTGACATCCTCTACTTTAACGGCCCATGTTTCTGAGGCATACGTCATTGCACTTCTAACACATGAGGCATACACCTTTCCCTTCAGGGGGAGAGGCATTCTTTTCATGGTCAGGATTGGCATCAATTCTCTGAACTTCCCCCAGCCACACCTAATTCTAGCAACAGTGGCAGCCTCGGCCCCACCACCGGCAGAGATGGTATCTCCTAGGTAACAAAACTTGTTCACCAGCTCCAAAGACTCTATTTCCAAAATTCACAGCCACAGGATCATCACTTAACACAAGCTCGCCTTTGCACACTACGCACTCAAATTTCTCTATTTCTGACTTATCCTTCGGCAGGGGCCCCTTTATTCTACTACAGCGCTTACTCCCATGGTGTACCCAACATCGACAGATGCTACATTGAATTGAGTTAACGCCCACTCCCTTTCCACAGAACTGCACATGGGTATGCACCGCTCTTTTCCACATTGCCTCGTCTCAAACTACAATGCATAACCTTGGTTTTGTTAATATTGACTCTTAAACCCTTGCTCGCCATGCCCTCTCTCCACTCTCTGAATTTGGCCTCAGCATCCTGCATACTGTCAGCTATTAGGACTAAATCGTCTGCATAAAACAGTTCCAACGGGAGTCCGCCTCTAAAATCTCTAGACAGCGCCTCCAAGACCATAATAAAGAGGAGGGGGCTTAACACTGAACCCTGATGGACTCCAACACGGACTGCGAACTCATCACTCAGTACACCCTTCACCCTCACCGAACTTCGCGAATCCTCATACATCTTCATTATCACACGCACCAGCCACTCTTCCACACCAAATTGTTACGCACCAGGTGGCGAAATCTATGTTACGATCCACTCAGGCAATCGCGGACGCGGAAGCCAGACGATCGGTTGAACTATCTCGGCGATTACTCCTTCAGACGTCGATTCAGTCGTTGGGTGATATACGCACGGCCTTGCTCGAGGCGGTGTGGGCGAGACAAGACCTCAGGATGTCCCTAGTGAGGAAACTCCCTGATAGAATTGCGAACCAGGTGGTCATGTCGCCGGTGCTAACTCCCTCGTTAATGTCCCCTGATGTGTGGAGAACTGTTTTCAATATGGCTCAAGCCTTTAAGCACAGTCCCACTCCTTCTAAGAAACCTGCTTTTAACTTTCCCAAACCCAAGCCAGTCACAAAAGCTCAACCAGGTGGGTCAAAACCCTTTCAGATACCTAAGTCCGCCTCCCCCCAAGGTCAGTACAGGTACAAACAAGGTAAGTTTGCAGGTCATAAGGGCCGCAGCTATAGCAGACCAGGCCAGGGCTCGTCATCTGCCAACGCCGGCCAGTCGGCTAAGCATCCACCACCACCACCACCAAAAAACTAAAGTCCCTCTCACTCCCAGGGCCGATCTCACGGCGGGTGGATCAGAGGAGTACAGCCGGCGAACCCTTGTCTGCTAACTGGGTCGTTCCGGACGTGTCACCTCGCATGGCCAGTAAATACTTGGGCAAGGATGGTGGCACACAAGGGCATCACCTGGCAGTGGCTCCGACGACCTCGTTTACGTCAGCCGACAAAGGCAACTTTAGTTTCTTTAGAGATGGAGTCACTAGTCCAGGAAATGATCACCAAGAATGTCATCATCCCGGTTCCTCAAAATTACCCAGTTTTCACATCCAAACTATTTCTAGTACCCAAAAGGGACAGTGCTCAGATGAGACCAGTCATAGACCTGTCTTATCTGAACCTCCATATTCACAACATGTCATTCAGGATGCTTACAGTAAACCAAATCAGGCTAACACTTCCGCCGGGAGGATGGATGTGTTCTTTAGACCTGACAGACGCGTATTGGCACGTCTCGGTCAACAAAAGATTCAAAGGTTTCTGGCCTTAAGAATAAAGCATCAGACTTATGTCTTTCAGAGGATGCCGTTTGGATTGAACCTAGCACCTCGCTTATTCACGAAATTAGTCCGGCAAGCCCTGATGCCCTTGTTAAGGCAAGGGATCAGGATTTTATGGTATCTAGACGACTGGCTAGTGGTGGCAGAGACGGAACAAGTATGCATAAATCATGTCAACATAACATTAAAACATGTCAAAACTCTAGGGTTCAAGGTCAACCTGGTAAAGTCAAACCTTGTTCCCTCAAGAGTAGTTCAGTGGATAGGGCTGGTCTGGGACACAGCTACTCTCACTCTGAGTCAGAGTGTGGACAATCGCAACAGATTTCGCAGGAAACTGTTTATGTTCCTTCACAGTCTGACTACGACACAGAGAATCTGGGAGTCTCTGGTTGGCTCTCTCAACTGGATTCAACTAACGGTACGGTTGGGCCGGTTAAGAGTCAAACGTTTAATATTGGAGGGCAACAAATATTTTCCGCTATTGCCGGCGAAAAAATTATGGCCCATACCAAAATTAATCCACAACTTACTAGCGGTCTGGGCGAAGAGGGAAACATTGCACTCAGTCATGTCATGGACCTCTCCGCCGCCAACGGTATGGGTAGACACGGATGCGTCAGGAACGATAGGTTGGGGCTTTCAATCAAACCAAGGGCACCAGGGTCAAGGGCTTTGGTCCCATTTAGAAATTTCCCACATCAATGTCAAAGAATTACTAGTCCCCTTATATTTCCTTCAGGCTCACGGCTCTACTTTACGGGGCAAGGCGGTGGCCTTCAGAATGGACAATCTGAATGCAGTTCACTGTATTCAGAAACAAGGGTCGACGAGATCTCGGGGGTTGCTAAACGTGTCAGAAGATATTTTTATTCTAGCCAACAGGCTGAACATTCAGCTTCACGCATCTCACCTCCCAGGCTTAGCAAACGTCTGGGCAGACGCTCTGTCTCGGAGACAGAGCACAACAGTAGAATGGGCGCTCAAGCAAACCATTTTCGACCAAATGGTTGCGAAGCCTTACCATCCACAAGTGGATTTGTTTGCGTCAGAGGAGACTCACAAACTCCCACTGTACCTCACCCGCCGGACGATAACGCCGGCGGGCGGGCCAGATGCACTGGTGACAGACTGGAACAGGTGGAGTTCCATTTATCTATTTCCGCCGCCAGATGCGTCTCTAATGTGCCACGTAGTAAACAAACTACAGGATTATCGAGGCGTAGTCTCGCTAATCGCGCCCCTGTGGCCGGCGCAGTTGTGGTACCAGCAATTGAAGACGTGGTGCCCGGACCCGGTATCACTCCCGGTGGGGTTTTTCCACTTAGACACAATTGGCAACCTAAAGACCTCGCTGACTTTTGCATTATGGACATTCAGGAGGCCAAATGGCTAGCACCATACGGTAGAGACGTGACCAATAAATTCATGAATCAATATACCCAGTCTACTAAGCGACAATATCAATCGCATTGGCAGGCCTTTACTCCTTGGATTATTAGAACAGAACAAACTGTGCCCTCGGTGGCCCTGGTTTTTAATTATTTAAATTATCTGTTCAAGCAGAAACGTTTGTCTGTCGTGACGTTAAAAAATCACTTATCAGCGATTAGGATACCGTTTTTGGACCTTACCGGTCCCTCCATACCAGTTGCGGAGGAAAAGGGTTTTATGAGGGCATGTTTTAAACTCCGCCCACCTCCCCGTCAGCTCATGCCTACCTGGTCTCTGGACAAGGCATTGTCTTTACTTCATTCCCGTCTATACCAAAATACTGCAGATTTTACATTACTTTTAAAAAGGGCAGTATTCCTTATGGCCTTGGCTACCGGGAACAGAGTATCTGAGCTGGCGGCGATGAGCAACACACCTAATTGCCTCAGGTTTGGTAGGCTTAATGAGTGTATTCACATTGCACCTTCCCCAGGGTTCATAGCCAAGAATGAGCACAGTGAACACGTGTTTTCAGAATTCACGGTGCCGGCGTTGAAAAGGGGAAAGGTGCACCATAATGTATGTCCAGTGCAAGCTCTAACCAAATATTTGAGAGTGGCACCTCTAAATCACCACGGTGCTTTATGGGTAGCAAGTACGGGTAAACGCTTGATGAAACGTAGACTGGCTTCTCTCTTGGTCGAGGTCATTAAAGAGAGTAATCCCGGCGTTGTGGGCAGGGCCCACGATTTACGCAAGTGGGCGACTTCGTTACGTTTCCTTAAGAATTTTTCTGTTGAAGATATTACGTCCACACAGTTGTGGGCCTCTAATCATACGTTTTTGACTCGTTACCTCTCAGTAGCTCTAGACAAACCTTCCTTGCCATGTATAGCTTTAAGGCAAAGGGTCTAGGGGGCCCCTAAGTCACTTTTGTTTAATTTCAAGAAGGGAGGGAGGGGGGGGGGGGGGGTGTGCAGTCAGAGTAACATAGGACACCCTAGACCCCGCCAGAATATGAGAGCTGTGATACTGTTGATGGGTGTTGTGATACTGTTGATGGGTGTTGTGATATTTAAATTTCTCTGTACTATTCATTACAGGAAATTGTGCTAGTACAATTTTAGTACAAACAACAGTGTAGTTGTAAGTAGTTTTTGGGGTGAGAAGCAATCTAATTTAAGCATGGGTTATATTTTGCAAAGTATATCCACTAATCTTATGGGGTTTATATGTGCACATGTAAAACTTATACATTTTTATTTTTCACCACTTAATTTAAGTGGGGTGCCTTATTAACTGGCAGATCTGTTCGCAGAATCTCAAAGTTAACCCCTTTTTATCAAGCAGGCTTCTTTGAAGCACGCTCCTGCTTGTACCCCTTTTTGTATAGTTGTGTTGAATAAAGTTTATGCACCAAATATATCTTTTTTACAAAGTAAGAATACTATGTGGTTGTTTGATTATCTGCTTTTGCTAGAGTTATGATATGATTACGAATGTCCCCCTCCAGTCTTAGATATCAGGCATAATCGTCAATGATGGAGGGGCCACTATTAAATTATAGGTTTGACTCCTGCAAGGAGATTAAGAAAATCTAATATTTAGTAGTGGCCCCGTAATCATTGACGACTGGGGCCCTCCCGACCATCCCCTTCCCATTCGTTGATGTATTAAGGATTTTGGTATACTTGATATGTCAGTGAAGGAAGAATGACGCCTGAGTCAGCGTCTGGTCAAGATCCACACAAGTACATCCACGAGTATATGGAAAGCTTATGAATAGTTATTCTTATTTTCTTTCTGTTTTTTATTTGTTACGAAGTTTTTTCGTAGTGAGAACCCAATTTCATAATGACTGAACCATGAGTGAGGTTGCGTGCGCTCATGATGAAGGCTCCTCAAATTTGTTATGCTCTGCGCGGTAGATTCAAAACTACGGCGGACGAGTGTTTGAAGAGGGTGCCTTATGTAATAGGCATAATCGTCAATGATTACGGGGCCACTACTAAATATTAGGTTTTCTTAATCTCCTTGCAGGAGTCAAACCTATATTATTCACAATACAGTACTGAAAAAAACTGTGCCTTTATACAGTAGATATATTCTATACAGTACAATAATAGCTGCATTTACTATACAGTAAGTTTATAAGCTATATATATATGGTCCATCATTATCATTTGTAACAATGTCGTTCCTGGCAAACCCATAAAAAGAATAAGCCTAAGCACGAATCTGAAGGGTAATATTTTCTTTAGTGCATCTTGCTTCTAACAATAAATAAATAAATTATAGAGCAACTGACCCAGCAGGTTCTCCCTTATCCTTTCCAAAAGCGGCAGCAAAATCCCCAAAGTCTCCCTCGCTCTTGCCACCAGCAGCACCGGATGCCACCACAGCTTCCCCCGCTCTAGGGTCAAAGTCGTCTTCCCCGCCGCCACCACCACTGCCACCATTACTCGGAGACGTCTTGGCTGGGGTTGAGGTGCCGTTACTGGTGGTGTTGGGGGCGCCAAACAGGTCGTCTAGGAGGTTGCTGCTCTGCTGGTTTGTTGTTGAGGTTACCTACCGAGGAAAGTAAATTAGTACTGTATGTATGTATGTACAGTCGACCCTCGCATGGGCGGACCCCAGTTGACCGGACTTCGGTTTGTGCGGACCCAACAGCCGATGCGGACAAGTCCCCAAAAGACCAGACAAATCGGGCAAAAGACCGTTAATTTAAAAGTTGTCCGGTATTTTAATAGTTCGTGTTTGTCTATCGCTCAATTCCCCCTCTGCAACTCTCTTTCTATCTATCTATCTCTCTAATGCATCTACCTAACTCCCTTATACATTAACATAACTAGGCCTATGTCTTATTTGGTCTTTTTTTAATCTATGAATCAATTCTAATACGATGGAATTGGAAACAATATTACCCTTCTAACACACAAATAATAAAATGAAAACGAGAGTAAATACAAATTTCTCCTTTGTCTTTCAGAAATATAAGTGCGTCTCATATATGTTAGTATTTTATCGCTCGCTCACCCCTAGCCACTCTCTCTCTATCTATTTATCTCTCTAATGCATCTAATTAACTCCCTTATACATTAACATAACTGTCTTATTTGGACTTTTTGTAATCTTTGAATAATTTCTGATGCAATGGAATTGAAAACAATATTATCCTTCTAGCACACAAATAATAACATGGAAAAGAGTCAATATAAAAGTCTCCTTTGTCTTTTCAGAACCAATTAAGTCCGTCTCATAATAGTTCGTGTTTATCGCTCACTCCCCCTCTGCAACTCTCTCTTTCTATTTATCTATCTCTCTAATGCATCTACGTACACTGTAGTACACCTTACACTGTACATTAACATAACTATGTCTTATTTGGACTTTTTGTAATCTTTGAATCATTTCTAATGCGATGGAATTGAAAAATATAATATCCTTCCAGCACATAAACAAGAAATAAGATACAGTCAACAACAAATATTCCCCCGTCTTCGAGTTCCGAGCGTCGGGAGATTTTATTTTATTTATTTACTGTATTGGGGGTTTTTTCCCACGGTTTATTTTCGCCTTGAAAGTGTGTCTACACAAATTGATTGGGAAATATTGTAACATATTTTTAATTGACATTTGTGTCATTTTTGCTGATTATGAGTTGGTAGAAAAATGTGTTCTTTAATTCCATCATATCGGAAATGATTCACAGATTATATAGAGACCAAATAACATACACTTTTAAGTGTGTTCAATAGTTTTGCATTATCAATAGGGTGTAGCATAAGGCTTATCAACATCATCACAGTAACGGGGTCGGGGTTGAGGCCGGGACGGGGAGGGGAGGGAGTAGGCCTACAGCGGTGGGGATATCCTTCCGTTTTCTGTTGTTTCTTTTTTTTTTATGTGAAATTTATCAAATGACAAATATGGGGTCGAGGTTCAGGCCGGGATGGGGAGGGGAGGGAGTAGGCCTACAGCGGCTGGGATTTTTTTTTTTTTTTTTTTTTTTTTTCCCAATGTATTTTCAATGTGCGGACAAGGGTCCCCCCCCTATTAGTCCGCACATTCGAGGGTTGACTGTATATACTCAGGCACATACCCCATAGCTGGGGGAAGCCGACTCAAGAGAGTCAAGACAGAGCCCGAACAGAAACAAAATTTAAAGTTCAAATTCTTAGGGTTCGGGAACACTTTCACGTTCCCTCGCCTCTTACTCTGTTTCCGAATTTTACAAGGTGAGGAGGATTCCTAGCCCCCTGCCCTCAGAAGGAAAAGTAGGACAGTAAAAGAAATAGAGAGAATAGGCTAAGAATACCCGGTAATACTCGATACATGGGCGCAGTGCCCCTGTACAAAGAAAGGAGCTGTGCGAGGGTGAATAACCCACAGAGACGGTTGAGCACACCTAACTTCTGGGAAGCTGTTTTAGCAAGAGTGGTAATATGATCTTTCCAAGAAAGGTCAGATGAAAAAGGTACACCTAGAATATTGAGAGAAGATGAAGGGTTCATTTGTGACAGTACTGTAGTAAGATAATTAGGAAATACGATAGTAAGTGATGTACACTCTAACCTCCATTTAACGGATTCCGATTTAACGGATATCGGCAATAACGGTCAAAAAATGTAGGCCGGACAATGGACCCAGCAACGGACAAAGTCCGTTGCTATAAAAAAGTTGGAGCAAAGTCCGTTGCTCTATCTATTTATCTCTCTAATGCACCTACCTAAATCCCTTATACATTAACATAACTATGTCTTATTTGGACTTTTTGTAATCTTTGAATCATTTCTAATATGATGGAATTGAAAAATATAATATCCTTCCAGCACATAGATAAATAATAAATAAGATAGTCAACAAAATATTTCAACTCTCCCCTCCGTGCCAGCAGAGACGGAAGATTTACGTTTGATAGATTTTTTGTTTTGTTTTTTCCCCTCGATATACACACTCTTTCTATTTATCTATCTCTCTAATTCATCTACCTAAATCCCTTATACATTAACATAACTATGTCTTATTTGGACTTTTTGTAATCTTTGAATAATTTCTAATGTGATGGAATTGAAAAATATAATATCCTTCCAGCACATAGATAAATAATAAATAAGATAGTCAAAAAAATATTTCAACCCTCCCCTCCGTCTATGCGCCCAGCTTCCCGGACGGGAGATTTACGTTTGATAGATTTTTTTTTTTTTTTTTCCCACGGTATACACAAAATGATGGGGAAATATTATAACATGTTTTTAATTGACATTTGTGTCGTTTTTGCTGATTATGAGTTGGTGGAAAATAAAATCTTTAATTCTATCATATCGGAAATGATTCACAGATTATATAGAGACCAAATAATATACACTTTTAAGTGTGTTCAATAGTTTTGCATTATCAATAGGGTGTAGCACAAGGGATTACCAGGATTTATTTCAGGTACAGTAAAAAAAAGGATGCATAACAGTTAAATGTCACGATCCGGACACCTGTACTCAACACCGAATTTTTCTCAAGGAATTTCCGGATTACATCCGGACTGGACAGTATTTAGCAGCAACGGACATTTAGCAGGAACGGACAGGAGCTTGCACGCATTTGTCCGTTAAATGGAGGGTCGAGTGTAGTTCTTTTTTGCCGTTTTAAATTACAGTAAACTTCCGTTAATCCGAAGGGCAGCGGACCGGCCCTCGTTCGGATTAGTGGATTTTCGGATTATCGGACTTTACCCCTATGAACCTGTGTATGACGAAAACATTGAGGCATTAGGCCACCCAAATGACACAATGGTGCACACACACATATCATATGTTAATGAAATCACTTCAAAAGTTTACCATTGTCATTGTAGCCTATTACCTACTTCAAAACATTCAGATTAATGGTCAAAGGAATCTGCTGCTATAAACGTCTTCTTCTTCTTCCGTCTACTAGCGAGTTTGTCTTGCTCTTGAAGATCAGATCAGATGTGGTTCGGGAAGTAATGCCTTAACAACGGCACTTCCCTGAGAGGTTCTTGTAATTTTCCTTTTGTGACGTGCTCTGTTGTTGTTGTTGTTGTTCCCTAAGCTGCCTGGCCGAACAGCCCCGAGTCCCTGAGAAAGGCCATGGCCACGATCGGGCTTTCCCACAGAGCTCTCATTGAGTGTAGATTGTGTTGTTGGCATAAGTGGTTGTGTGAAATGCAGTCTTCTATGATGTGTTTAATGGTATGGGGTGCTGTGTTACATCCCGGGCAGGCGTCGACAACGGAGTCATCCCGTCTCTTCTGATAGCTCAGGAGAGCTGGGTGGTGTCCGCATCTCAGCCTGGCCAGGTGGACTCTGTCCTCGCGAGGAAGGGAGGATTCGGAAGGATGGATTTCGGGAGGTCGTGCATGCAGCTGCGTGTTGTCTGTGAGTGAGTGGATGGATCGGTGAGAGATATGAGTATGGATGTGCTTTTGGAAGATGGTTCGGGGTGGGCAGGGAGGGAGAGAGGACAATAATTGTGTGTGATACCGTGTGCTGGGTGTTGTTTTGATATTTCTTGGTGTCTGTGGGTGTGTTGCCATGTAGTTTAGTGGATGGTCTTGGTTCGTGGAGGCTGCTGCCAGGAATTGAGTGCCTCTCATGTCCAGATGGTCTTTGACTTTGAGGATTTTGGTTTCTTGATGTAGGTGATCTGTGGGTGAACTAGCTGTGCAGCCTGTAATGATCTTCAGGGCTTTGTTTTGAATAGTCTGTAAGGTCTTATGATGTGTTTCAGCTAGGTTAGAAGCCCAGGCTGGGCTTGCGTATTCCATCACTGATCTAATGTATTGTTTATATACTGTGGTGGTAGTTTCTTTGTTGTGTCCAAATTTTGTGTGAGCAAGTGACCTGAGGGCGTTAAGTCTGGGTGTCAGTTTCTTTTTAATGTTTGTGGTGTGCTGTTTGAATGTCATATGAGTATCATTTGTTACTCCTAGGATTTTGGGTGTGTGTGTATGTGTTAAGGGTGTGTTGTTTATGGTGAGTTGAGGGATGTATTCGTGTTCTCCTGTCCAACTTGTGAGCAGGGTTGCGGTGGATTTGGCTGGGGCTAGATTAAGTCTGTTTGTAGTGCACCAGCCATGTAGTGTGTTGAGATAGGGTTGAAGGAGATCTGTTGCTCTTTTTGGGTCATGGTTACTCAGTTACTCAGTTACTTGTTCGTCAAGGGGAATCCACGCAATGCGAGCTAAGCTCATTATTATCGCGCCTCCTTAACTGGGAATGTATTGTGTGAAATGCATGTTAAGTGTTTTATGTACTGTTGGAATGGCTGTGGATGTGTGTGTAGTCTGTATTTAGCCAATTGGCGACATCGGAAACGAAGGCTTAGGGTGGATCTGTATGGTACCATTCTCACTATAGACGGTACCGTCTCGCCCGAAGGCTTAGGTAACCATCAGCTTAGGTGAACCATATGATACCCATCTCGCCTTGTACCATTTTTGCCAACCCCAGATGGGACGTCACAACGTCGTCCACTTATTCCAGGTACCTATTTACAGCTAGGTGAACTGAGGCTAACACATGAAAGGAGACAAGCCCAATTTGTCTCCGCCCGGCCGGGATTGAACCCCCGACCCCTCGTGTGTGAGACGAGAGCTCTACCTACTAGGCTACGGGCTGTGTGCATGTGAGTGTTATGTCATCTGCATAGGAGGTTAAGTTTATTTGGGGCGTATTGGGTGTAGTTATATCGTGCATGTACAGATTGAAGAGTGCGGGCGATAGGACGGATCCTTGTGGGACTCCGTTTGGAAAGTTTCTGATTTTAGATGACTGACCGGCAAAAGATACGTGTGCACATCTGCCTGCTAGGAAGTTGGCCAGCCACCTTTTTGTGTTGTTGTGCATGTTTGTGTTGTAGATTTTGTTTGTTAGGTTGTGGCGGGGGATGGCATCGAAGGCTTTACTAATGTCGAGTGTGGCTAATAGTGATCTGTGTGGTGGTCTAGCTGAGTTGATGCCGTCGAAAGCTCTTTGTGTAAGGTCTGTGAGAAGAGTGTTTGTGGAGTGCAGTGGCCTAAAGCCATGTTGTGTTGGAGCTAGGGGTAGGTCAGGTGTAATTAGTTGTAATACTAGGCGTTCCATGACTTTGGAGGGGGAGCAAAGGAGTGTGATGGGGCGGTGCGAGGAGGGTAGCGTGGGGTCTTTGTTGGGTTTGGGGAATGTGATGATGATACCATGCTTCCAAATGTCTGGTATTGTGTTGTGTGAATAGCTGTAGTTTGATATGTTCGTGAGTGCTTGTATGCCTTGTGGTCCCAGGTGTCTGAGGTGTATGTTGCTTATGTTGTCTAGGCCACAGGCGGGTGAGTGCTTGAGATTGTTGATGATATGCTTTGTCTGGTGATTGGTGAAGGGTGTATAGTCAGGGTCTGTGGGGAATTGTCTCTTACGTCGGATGACACGTCGGTCGTCTTTGTGAGGTTTTAGGTGGCTGACATGTGAAAAGTGATTGATGAGAGTGTTTGCTTGTTGTTTACATGAAGGAGTAGAGTCTGTTGTTGTGATTGCAGCATGTGATTGTGTTGTGTTGCTGTTGGAAAGTGTGATGCTGTTTAGTGTTTTGTAGAGTTTTTGGGGGTTTGTTTTGTGATCAAGTGTTTGTAGGAAGTTATTCCAATTTAGTTTTTGTTGTTCTTGTATTTCGTTGTTAGTTTGGGTGTTGAGTGCTTGAATTTGTTGTGTGATGTCTTGTGTGTGGGGTGCTGGGGAGTGTTTCAGTGTGTCGCGTTGTCTGATGAGGTTTTGAATTTCTGGTGTGAAGTTTGGGTTGTGTCTTTTTCTGTTACCTCTTGGAATGTGTTTCTTGTCAGCGTTTTGGATAGTTTTATTGAGTATGTGTACAGCATTGTTGATGTTAGTGATGGGTGTACTGTTTAGAGTTGTGAAGTGTTGTTCTGTCTCATTTGTAAATGCTTCCCAGTTAGCTCTTTTATAATTGGTGTATGTGTGTTTGTGGCTAGCTGGGGTGAGTCTGGTTTTGGTGGTGATAATGATCGGGAGGTGGTCAGAGCCTAAGGTTCTGACCACCCTCCAGGATGTTGTGGGGGCGAGTTCTGGGGAGCAAAAGGTGATGTCTGGAGATGATGGGTTATAGAGGGCTTGGTGAGGAATATGGGTATGTTGATGGATGTCGTTAAGGATGATGAGGTTATCGGTTTGGTTTTGTAGTACCAGCCCTCTGTCTGTGCCGGGGTTGTCGACAAACCAGGCCGACGTCTTGGCGTTGAAGTCACCACCCAGGATGATGTGTGGGGTGTTTGTGATGTGTTGTAAGTGTGGTCTGTATTCATTTGGTACTGTAGGGGATGTTTGGGGAGGGATGTATGTGTTTATGATGGTTATGTTGGATTTGTTGCCAGTGCGTATTTTAATTGATTGTATTTCTGTTGTGTTATCATTTGGGGGGAGGAGGGATTTGGTTTGTACACTGGTTACTATGTATGATATTTCTTTGTGTACCAGGGTGATGAGTCCACCGCCCCCGCCGACAGCCCGGCCTTGTCTGATGGTGGTGAAATTATGATATGTGGTGTTTTTTGTGATGTGCGGAGTTTTGTTTCTTGTAAGATGGCAATGTGTATGTTGTGTTGTTTGATGAAGTGTGAGAGTTAGTGTTTCTTTGTGTTAATGCCATCTATGTTCAATTGGAGAATGTTAATGTTATGTGCACGATGTATGTTGGGTGCTGCTGCACGAGGATGGGGTGGGGGTGAGGGAGGGGCTGGAGGTTGGGATGGGTGAGGTGGGGGTGGGGATTGGGGAGCAGGAGATGGGGGTTGGAATGGATTAGGATGGGGTGTGGTGTGTTGAGTTGAGGATGTGGATGGTATGGGAAGGTTAGGTGGGTTAGGGAGGAGAGGTGGATGGGTTTTAGGGGGGGGGAGTGGATGATATGGGAAGGCTAGGTGGGTTGGGGAGGAGAGGTGGACGGGTTTTAGGCGAGGGATTTGACTGGGAGAGGGAGGGGCATGAGGAACAGGTCCAGGTGTTCGTGTAGTGTTTCTTGGAGGCAAGTGTTGTACAGGTGAAGTGGGTCCAGTTCCTGCATGAATTGCAGAGAACTGAACCCTTAGTGTGGCGACTCGAAGTGATGGGTTTTGAGCAAGTTGGACATATGTATGTGTACGTGGGTCCTGGGTTGCTCTCAATGTCTGCCTTATGCCTTATGTAATTGGCATAATCGTCAATGATTACGGGGCCACTACTAAATATTAGGTTTTCTTTATCTCCTTGCAGGAGTCAAACCTATAATATCAATATATATTTCATCTATATAATCTAGGCTATTATACTATTTTTTATGAAAATAATTTTGTCTAGCCCATTTTCCAATCACTTACAATACCGTCTTGCATTAGGCTAAGTAGAAAGGTAATAAGTTACAAATATAGTTTGTAGTCTTGGACAGCAGTTTACAATTTAAAGTGGTTTTATCATGCTAGTCTAAAGATAAATATAATTGGCAATGCGATCATGCCTTCATCTTCAGCAACTCATTCTAATTTATAATACTTAATGTCAATGACAATTTTTACATTGAAAACTTGATCAAAGTAAAATATCAATTATTTTCTATATTTCACAGAAGTTCAAAGCCTCATTCAGCAAAACCAACAACTGATCCATTCCCATAGTCTAGCTATATACTCCATCAAAAGCTGCAAAATATGATTTTTTTTTTCTTAACCCCTTCTGTACCGGTGATGTACTTTTCATTCTATTCTGGCAACGATTAGACGATTTTGTACAGCTTATAAAGGACGTCTACTCATTCAAAGGCTTCAGACTATTTCAATTAATCCTTTAAGCTACCATATATCCTTTCTAATCTTCATAAAATCGTCTAAATGTAGCTATAATAAAATACAACAGACGTCGCCGGTACAGAAGGGGTTAACAAAGCAGACTCTGATTCAGTCAATATTGTCAGTGTTATCGTTGTTGTACATAGATCTATGGTTAATTTTGTATACCTGTATACATCTGCTATTTCAATTTACTACAAAGCAGTTTCTGACTTCCTGGTAAAATGTTGATGTAGATTTGCTGCAGTTTGCATTTGATGGAAACATCTGTAATTAAGTTTGGAGTAAGATCTTTCATTACCTTAACCCTTGTCTAGCGGGGTGTTTTGGGCTCATTTGGGCATATTCAGGCCCTCCTGCATGATAAATCAAGCATCTGCATGAAAAAGAAAAAAAATAACAAAAAACTAGGCACTAAAAGCTTCAAAATGAGACCAGAACGAGCTACGTAGCACTCGTGGTTCTCTTGCAGTGGTGCCACGAACATGGAAGTTTAGCATATATCGGTATATTTTTCCCAGCTATGCTCACTACTGGCAGAGCTGGGCACCACAAACAAAAAGTCAAGTCAGCAAACACAAATCAGCAAACCCAGAACATAACTTCAGCCAACACAAATGTGCAAACCTTTTGAAATTTCTAGTCCTCAAATGCAAATATGCAAACGCAAACCGTTTTTTATTAATTTTAAATTTAAACTACAGAATCAAGGGTAAATCAATAAATTCAATCTCTAATGTCAATAAATATATATATTTACTTAAATATAATGTTGCCCAACTTCCATGGATCTCAAGGATATACATACAGGCTTTTAAAGCTTGGAAATTGCTGTAAATTGCCAAAACATTCCAGAACGTCACCCGCAGTGAAAGGGTTAATATATATAGCATAGGCCACTTAGTTTGTCCACATGGGCAGTAAAACGTTGGGGCAACTTGTTTATGGGGAGAGTGCTTCAGTAATAATCAGTATTCGCAATTCCGCACCATTCAGGAGGAGGTACGCCGGATCACAGAGGTGCAAGGAGGCGATTTATTCGTGGTCCCCCCTTTGGGAATGGCAATAGGCTATATATGCCTAGATAGGTCTACTTTAGATAGATTAAGTAATTTAATAGAAAGTAGCCTACGCCTATTAATTTTAATGCTCAGAATAAAGGCCTAGCTTCAGATCAAAATTTAATAAAATTTTATTGTAGGCTAAATTTAGTCTAGGCCTATATAATACTTTCAAAATTAACACTTTCTACTTGACACTAATAAAATGAGAGTGATTATAGGCCTAGGCCTATACATAGAAGTTAGAACATGCAATATTTAGCCTAGGCCTACATGCTTTGATGCATTTTGATGGAATTAGTGACTGATTATAGCCTAGACCTAGGCTATATATTAAAGTTAGAACATGCAATATTTAGCCTACATGCTTTGAGGCATTTTGATGGAATTAGTGATTATAGCCTAGACCTAGGCTATATATATAGAAGTTAGAACATGCAATATTTAGCCTACATGCTTTGAGGCATTTTGATGGAATTAGTGACTGATTATAGCCTAGACCTAGGCCTAGGCTATATATTAAAGTTAGAACATGCAATATTTAGCCTACATACTTTGAGGCATTTTGATGGAATTAGTGATTATAGCCTAGACCTAGGCTATATATATAAAAGTTAGAACATGCAATATTTAGCCAACATGCTTTGAGGCATTTTGATGGAATTAGTGATTGACTGATTATAGCCTAGACCTAGGCTAGCCTATATATATATAAGTTAGAAAATGCAATATTATTTAGCCTACATGCTTTGAGGCATTTTGATAGGATTAGGGTAGCCTAGGCCTAGCCTAATAATTTTTTTTTATTAGTAATTAGCCTATAGGCCTAGGCTATATTTAGAAGTTAGAACATGCAATATTTAGCCTACATGCTTTGAGGCATTTTGATGGGATTAGTGATTATACACCTAGGCCTAGGCTATATAGCCTAGCCTATATAGAAGTTAGACTTAGCCTAGGCCTACATGCTTTGAGGCATTTTGATGGGATTAGGCCTAGCCTAATAACATTAGTTTAGGTTAAAAATTAACATGCTATCAATCAAATTAACGATAGCCTAACTTTATAATCTTAAATTAGGCTAGATTATAAAGTTATAAAGCCCTTCTCCAGAGACATCTTCTTGGTAATTACAGGCCCATAGAAGGTTTCTAGGTGGGGCCAGGGGTGGCTTAGGTCCTCGATTTCTGCATGCTCTGCAGCATCACTGTCGGATGATGGTGGTGAACTGCTCCCCATGCTGTTGGCAGCTGCGGTAGGCATGATGGTAGACTCCATGTTCACTTCAATAGGCCGAAAATATAAACAAAGTTGAAGTGCTAGCAGGTTGGAACTCTTGGACTGCTGTGTGTTGTAGGTGTTAGCTCGACGCTTGCTACTAAGTAAGTGAACAAACGTGAAGAGCCGATGTATAGGCCTAGATTCCAGAACACAGGTAGTTGGCTTGGTCACATGACTTTTTTTGGCTGGAGCTGCAGGAGCGGCCCAGGGCTGGCTGGCGGCTGGAATTTTTATTTTGCGGACTCGAGGTTTGCAACATGGAGGTACTTTCCAGAGCTTCAAACCCGCAAATAGGCAGCCATTTTGGCGCCAACGCTAATTCGCCAACAAAACTACACTTCCGCCATGGCGGAATTGGCTATTTGCGGAAGTGTTGGCTAAAGTGCCCAGCTCTGACTACTGGCTACACTGCCGGCCTCTCGAGAACACAGGGAACATGAGTTAATGGGCGGCGGTAAGCCCTGGGAGTCGGCTGTCTGGCCCGCTGCTCTCCCGGCCATTTGCACTCTATTTTAACCCTTTAAAAGCCTTAATAATGCTCCTAACTTGCTGCAAATTGGTGCACGACTTACGTCGAGCGCCGCTCTTTAAGGGTTAAACATAAGTTTAACTACTGAAGAAACATCATCATTTTTGAATGGTAATAGCTTTAAGGATTTAAATAATGGTGCTGAATGTTCTCTGCAATGCCAATGAGCCGATTGAATTATTCTTTAAATTTTTTTTTTTTTTTTTTTTTAAATACATATAAGTTTAACCCTCCAGCCCCGGGGGCTATAGCTTGCGACTGTGCTCCGGTACCGGGTGTTTTGACGATCTTTGGCCTATGTTAACTACTCTGTAAGTCAATGAATATGGCATGTAATGTTGTGAATAAAAAAGAATAATGTTCCACAAACCTTCCTCTGTCGAATGGCGTTGAGTAGAGGTCTCTAGCCCCTCTGGTTGCATAATGGTGAGCGCGGGAAGACGAGTGCTTTTCGGTGGCAAATTCTTCCCGCGTTCGGACGCGTCGCCCCGGCCATGGCTACGACGCACCTAGCCGCTCGTCGCGCCAAAGTATTTATCTCCCTTAGACGATTTTAGTGTTTGATATTAAGAATGTGATGTTTATTTGATATTTTCTAGTTATTTTGAGGCCAATTATATAAAATATGTTTATTAGGGTATCACTGTCACTGATATTGCTAATTTTCACTCGATACCGTACATTTCATTAGTAATTGAGGTAGGTTATTGTTGTATTAGGCACTGATTATTCGTTATCAAAGGTGTTTATTATACTTTGGCCATCAAATATTAGGTATTGTGTGACTTTCACTTTGACAAATATGCTTTAGAGAGTGTCACTGTCACTGATAATGCTCATTTTCACTCGATACCGTACATTTTATTAGTAATTGAGGTAGGTTATTGTTGTATTAGGCACTGATTATTCGTTATCACAGGTGTTTATTATACTTTGGCCATCAAATATTAGGTCTTGTGTCACTTTCACTTTGACAAATATGCTTTAGAGAGTGTCACTGTCACTGATAATGCTCATTTTCACTCGATACCGTATATTTTATTAGTAATTGAGGTAGGTTATTGTTGTATTAGGCACTGATTATTCGTTATCACAGGTATTTATTATACTTTGGCCATCAAATATTAGGTCTTGTGTCACTTTCACTTAGTTATATGATTTGTAAACGTTTTATATACAATTTATTGTGTCTTTTTTCACTGATTTATATTTCTATAGGTTCTAATCATATGAATGTCACTTGGTATATACATATGTGTCACTTTCACATATTATTATGGTGTAATTGTATTTGTATCAATGTTCTCATAATACATGACTTTTGTATTACAATAAATTGGTTTTCTTCCACTTTTTGCCTATATATAATTATAGTGTACATATTGTCATTTTATTTGGCAATTTCAGTATGATTATTAGAACTCCAGCTTGGAGTGGTAATCAAAGAAGCACTCTAAAGCACAGAGTGCCACCTTGCACTCCACACACTCCATGGTTGACTTTTTACCTGACCTCGGCCTCACCCTGCTGTTGTAGCAGACATGGCACCGCTTCTGCTGTGTTCTTCCTGATTCATTCTGAGGCAGGGAACCAAGCCTGTGCCTAATCAAGTATTGAGCACACTGCAAGCGGTCAATAACGGCGGGCCCAGGATGTGCCACTGCCCTCTGTGGCATAGCATACTTCTCCAGGAGCTCCGTCAACACCTGCTTTTGGAACCTCCGCAGGCTATTGAACTTCATGGGTGTGTTCACATTCCGAAGCTTGTATATGTTGTAGGCATTCAGAACTGACATGTCCACCATATGCAGAAAGAACTTTTTGTACCATCTGCACGAGGTACGCAGGCAGTCAATGAAGCCTATCTGCATGTTGGACTTGTCCACCAGCCTCATGTTGATGTTGTAGTCCAGGACAGCATCGGGCTTGGTCACCCTGGCCTGGGTGCGGCGATCCACCTTGCCAGTCTCCACCATTTCCCCCTTGTGGATGGTGGTCAGGAGGTTGACCTTCCGCTGGTCGTGCCAGTGGATAGCCAGAATGGGCCCCGACTTCTTCTTGAACACATCACCTTTTTTGGTCTTTGGAGGGAAAGGTGGCATGCCCTTCCTTTTCCCTCGTACTGTGCCTACAGTCCCCGTCTTGCGCTCATGCAGGTACTGTGAGAGAGTGGGGGACGTGTAATAATTGTCCGTGTAGAGGACGTGATTCTTGTGAAAGTAGCGGTCCATCATGGCTTGCACCACTGCTCCGCCAAAGCCAATGAGGGGGTCCACAAGCAAGTCCCCTTCCTTCCCGCTGTAGACCAGGAAGTCCAGGACATGGCCAGTTTGGCAGTCGCACAGCACAAAGAATTTTATGCCAAAGCGATGTCTTTTTGAGGGGATGTACTGCCGGAAGCTGAGTTTTCCCCGGAACAGCACAAGAGACTCGTCAATGACGACCTTGCGGAAGGGCTTGAAGTAGGAGGTGAAGCGTTCTCGCATCATCTCGTACAACGTCCTAATCTTCCACAGCTTGTCTGGGAGGTGGACGTCAAGGTTGGTGACAAGATGGAGCGCTGCGAGGATATCAAGGTACCGGTCGCGAGACATATATTTCCCGAAGGCAGGGCTGGATATCAGATCATTGGTGATCCAATAGTCAGGCAACCTATGATTCTTGACATGAGGCATTAGCATGGTGAGTGCCAGGAACACCATGAACTCTTTATGAGTCACTGGGGTCCACTGCCTCATGTGGCCCTTGGTCACCTTTCCCAAAAAGTGGACCTGGAATTGGTGCTGCTTATTTGTCTCTTTGACAACATAGCCTACCACCTCCTCATCAAAGAAGGCCTCAAATAGTTTGTGTGGTGGAGCATTGGGGCCTGCAGGAAAATTGGGGGTAACGCCTGAACCCTCCAGTACCTCATCAAAAGCTGGCACATCAGGGTTGTATCCATCCTCATCAACTACGTCTTGCCACTGAAAAACGTAGAATGGGTCTTGTCTACGCTGACGAGGAGCTCCAGCTGGTGGCCCAGCACGCCCACGGCCAACTCGGGAGGCGCGCGCCCTAGGGCGGCGAGGGCGGCGGCCAGGGCGGTGGGCAGCACGACGGGCAGCACGACGCCGGGCCAAGCGGATGGGTCGAGGGTCGTCGATGTCCATATAGTCATCGTCAGAGTGGTCATCTTGCCCTGACGGTGGACCTATGTAATCATGGCCAGAGTCTTCAGAGAGGTGCCCTTCATCATCAGTGGCCCCCACATAATCTGGCGGGGAACCAGTGATGCGTGGGCGGCGTGCGGGTGGGCGAGGTGGGGAAGGAGTGGCAGGTGAGGCTGTGTCCCCCCGAGGTCCTGGGCTCCTTGGCCTGCGACGAGTGACAGAAAGCAATGTTTCACTGTCACTAGGCCCAGGTATTGGTGATGCGAGCTCAAAGACTTCTTCAGGAAGACATGTTGAAGGCGGGAGAGGTGGGGAGGACCATGGGGAAAGTTGCGGGGACGTATGGCTGGGGCCGGCCGGGGTGGACGCCGCGGGAGCCTCGAACAAAACTCTCTTACTTTTCTGAATTTTTTTGGTATATTTCCTACCTTTCCCCTTTTCGGCAGCAGTATGTCTCCTGTCGGGGGACCTAGGAGGCAAATAGGCCGAAAGTGTGGGGTCCTCAACCCTTGGCAATGGTGGGGGTGGTGGGGAAGAATGCGGGGCATCCGGGTCATCTTGGGTGGCGTGGGTAGATAAGGGAGACAATGGCGGACGAGAAGGGTCACCACGCTGACCCTCACTCACAGCCTCATCCTCACCAAGTAGTTTTGCTTGTTCCCTAGCTGCCGCGGCCGCCTTCTCAAGTATTTTCTGCTTATACAAATGTAGCTTGAAAGGCGATTTACCTGGGGAAGGGCTTGGCGTCGTGTCACTTATGCGAAATTTGGTGAGTGACCTTGAACTCTCCCACTCACTCACTCTCTCAAGTTCACTGTCTTTAGGTAAACCAGCTTCCTCAACAACTGGTACATCACCTTCATCACTCTCATCACTGTCATGTTCTCTCGCAAATCCCAGGAATTGCTCTTCTTTGTCACTCTCATGGCCATAATCACTCGACTTATAATTACTGGAGTCGTCACTGACTTCATCATCAACATTATGCTTGGCATCAGCTCGCTCATAAAGTCTCAATGTCGTCTCAATACCTCCGGGAGATAACACATTTAGGCGATGGCGTCGGGGTAAGGCGCGACGAACTAGCAAGGGCGTCGTAGGAAGCACGGTATCGGACACAGCGGAATCACTATTTGGCGTACTGTCCATGATGGCGTCGGGGTAGATACTGTTGCTGTGGCGTAGTTTACGCCTGGTGGCGCCACCTACCGTCCCACGATACCGAAAATGTACGCGCGGCATTCGAAAGCACGCACGCAAGCAATGGGCGTTCAAGAGCCCTTCCGGGTTGCGCGGGCCGAGGTTGTTATGGGCGTTCAAGAGCCCTTCCGGGTTGGAGGGGTTAAAGAGCGTTCCGTGAGTTCTAAAATAACAAATTTAAAGGTTTTCTATGCAAACGCTCGTAGCATACGCAATAAATTTCAGATTTAGAGGAGCTAGTGTTTACAGAAAATTATGATGTGATTGGCATAACAGAATCTTGGCTCAATACAGAAGATAGAGACTTTTTAGCAGAGTATTCACTTCCCGGTTATGTAATGTTTGAGAAAAGCCGAATAAATCGAAATGGAGGTGGCGTTTTACTTTATATCAAAGAAAGTCTTAACCCTACCCTCTTGTCAAAACCTCAAATTGTGAACGTCGACGCATCTTTTGTGCTAATAAAGAATAATAAAGGTACAAAAATAATACTTGCATTAATATACAGACCTCCAGCTCAATCAGTGCAAACTGACCGAGAAATTTACGAACAAATTGCAGATGTAAGTAACTCACAAGATACCGTAATTTTTGGCGACTTTAATTTACCTGTGACCAAGTGGGGCGATACTCTTACTTCACACTCCGGACATGACTTGTATACAAACTTGCAAGAGAGTTCGCTTTATCAATTTGTTCGAACGCCGACCCGTGGTAATAACGTTCTTGACATTGTACTTGCAACAAAAGAAGAATTAATAGAGAATTTGAATGTTGGTGATGAATTCAGTAACGGCGACCATCGTACGATAACTTTCACTTTAAAGTTTACTAGTAACGAACCAAATAGTAGCATCGAAAAAGTCCCTAATTTCAAGAAAGCAAACTTCCATAAACTTAGAGCTATGTTTAAAGAAACTGACTGGAGCTTTTTAATTAACAATAACGACATAAATGCATCTTGGAAGTTATTCGAAACCACTTACCTAAAAGCAGTGCAAGACTGTATACCATCGAAAATACGGCGTCCAGGCCATAATAATAAGCCCAAATGGTGGAATAAAGATATTTCAAACTGCCTGCTTGCTAAAAAATTTGCTGATAGATTAAAATCCTCACAAAATGACGAAGAACGGGTGAAATTTGTAGAGCTACGACGCAAAGCCAAAAAGTTAATTAAGCAAAGTAAAAAGACCCTAGAGTTACATATTGCGAATCAAAGTAAAACAAACCCGAAAGAATTCTATAGTTATATCAGAAAGAAAAAAGTAGTTACTTCAACTGTTGGACCGTTAGTCGATGAAAACAGAGAATACACCAAAGACGAAGTACAAATGAGTAATGCCCTCAATACCTTCTTTGCATCAGTTTTTACAACGGAAGACCTCAGTGATATCCCTACACCATCGCCGATTCAGATTGATAATTCAGATGTTCTAAGCAATATTACCGTTACAGAGAGAGAAGTATTGAATTGTTTAGATAAACTCAATAAATAAAACGCCTGGACCTGATACAATCTCGCCTAGAGTTCTAAAGGAAGCTAAGGATGAGCTCTCCAAACCACTGACATTACTATTTAATAAATCCTTGCAGTCTGGAACTATGCCTGATCAGTGGAAGCAAGCCAACGTAACACCGATATTCAAAAAAGGCAGCAAATCCCGACCCAGTAACTATCGTCCAATTAGCTTAACCTCAGTTGTATGTAAAATGCTAGAAACGGTCATACGAGACACTCGTAAATCACTTAGAGGAAAATAACATACTTAAAGATACTCAACACGGCTTTCGTAAAAAACGTTCCTGTTTAACAAACCTCTTAGACTTCTTCCACGATATCCTCAACCTCTACGATGAGAGTAAAGCTGTAGATATTATATACCTTGATTTTCAAAAGGCCTTTGACAAAGTTCCCCACAAACGTTTACTGCTAAAACTAAAAGCGCATGGAATACAAGACGGTGTGTTGAAATGGATAGAAAATTGGCTCGGCGACAGAAAGCATAGAGTAGTTATAAACGGTAAGGCATCTAAATGGACCAATGTAAGTAGCGGGGTACCCCAGGGATCGGTACTAGGACCAATTCTCTTTCTAATTTACATCAACGACATAGATGAGGGTCTCACCTGTACAATCTCAAAATTTGCTGACGATACAAAAATTGCAAATAGCGTACTCTCAAAAGAACAAGTTGACGATATGCAACACAATCTAGATAAATTGTCATGTTGGGCCCAAATTTGGCAAATGAGTTTCAATGCGGATAAATGTAAAGTACTACATATCGGATACCTAAATGAGAAAGCAAACTATTCGATGAATGGCATTCAGCTTAAGAATGTAAACAGAGAAACCGATCTGGGAGTAACAATATCGAGTAACCTAAAACCGAGTCAACAATGTTCAGAAGTTGTTAAGAAGGCAAACAAAATAATTGGCTTTATAGGCAGGTCATTTGAGCATAAATCCAAAGAAGTTATCCTAACCCTTTACAATTCCTTAGTCCGCCCTCTTCTGGAATACTGCGTTCAATCCTGGTGCCCTTATTACCAAAAAGATATAAACAAGCTAGAACGAGTTCAGCGTAGAGTTACCAAAATGATACCTAGCCTAAAGAACAAACCATACGAAGAGCGTCTTAGAGAATTAAATCTATTTCCTTTAACCCAGCGCAGATTAACCCTCTGTTCCCGGAAGGGCTCTTGAACGCCCATAAAAAAGCATACACGAGCTACCCGGAAGGGCTCTTCAACGCCCAAGTGGTTGAAAGCCTGTGAGCTTCTTGTGCGAGGCGTCGGTCCGACGCATGTAAACAACAGCCGGCTGGACCGACGCCCCGCATCTCCGGCCACAAGAAGGAGAGCGTCGCTTGTTCGTGTGTGCCTGTATGTTGTTGTTAAGTATCGAAAAGTAGTGTAAAGTGGCTGTTTTTGCCATAAAGTTATCTCCAATGAAATCATCCTCACAAATCAACCAGTTGACTTAGAGAGCTCTACTTAACGCCATTCTACAGGTAAATAACACAGCTACGCTTGGGGATGCGTGGGAATGCGGGAAGCAGTCAGATTAACAAATATACGGCAGCCTAGCCTAGACGTTTTTCGGCCAAAACACCCGGGTTTCGGGGAATATTTATGTAATGCGTAGCTGGGGCTGGAGGGTTAAGAGGTGACTTAATTCAAGTGTTCAAAATCATCAAAGGCATCGACAATATGAACTGTAGTAAGTACTTCACTATCGACCAATCTAATTACACGCGGGGAAACGGTTGCAAAATTATTGGTAAATCTTTTAACTCACACGAATCTAAGAATTTCTTCTTCAATCGAGTTGTCAACTTGTGGAATGGGCTTCCCCGAAACGTTATAGACTGCATCACCGTTGATTCATTTAAACTCCGCCTAGACAAATATCTCGCATCAAACCCGCGACTGACTGCGTTTGTAAATGAATAACTTTATTTTATTCCCCCTTCAGTTACTAACCCATCTGTCCCCTACTAACTTCCTAATCCTGCCACGGACATTAGTTCCAGGGCAGTAATTCCCTTTCCAATGTTCCCTTACCCACTCTAACCCACTGTTTGGACACTTGATCCTCAGTGTTTTAGAGGACAAGCAACCTAGAAGGGTCACTAGATCTGTTGTTGCTTGATTTCCTTTGTACATGTAACTCCGCACACACTTCTCAAGTAACTCATTTCCACCCCTCTCAGTCTTCATCTGAGTCTCTTCTCAAACGTCCATGCTTCGCTTCCGTAAGTCAGTGTCGGGATTACCACACTGTCATACAAGGACTTCTTCACTTCCATACTGACCACCCTATTTCTTGTTACTGCTTTCAGCATTCCTACAACCCTCTTCCCCTGTTGCACCCTCTCCCGCACTTCTTCATCCATAGTCCCATCTCTACTCAACACACTGCCCGATACTTAACACCTTACGAGCGGCCTAGGTGGTAATTTATATGTACCGCCCAGCGGGGTGTTTTTACCCTAAATAGGGTTGTTTACGTGATCATTTTCATGCCTAAATAAGACCCAGAGCGTAAAACAAGTATCTATCCCTGAAAGGGTATAAACAGAGCTTTCCAATGACACCCCAACCATCCTTGTACGACCACTGGTTCTCTTGCAACGATCGCGTAACACGAGTGCAAAAACCATGTAATTAGGTACTTTCCCTACATAATTCCCTGTGTAGCGAGTGCGAGAGGGTGGGGGAGGGTGGGATTCATGTCAGTAGGTCCGCCGCGGTGGTCTGGAGCAGTCATACGCTTGCTACACTCCTCCCACCACTCATCTCTCTCTCTCAGCAACATTACGTGGTGAAAATGGCACACGACATAAGTTGTGAACCGCCACTTAGTCCATATTTATTTCACACGACATAAGTTGCGCGCCGCCAAAGAAGGGTTAAGGGGACCGACAGGTTAATTACAAACTTCCAGGTCTTACTTTCAATTTAAATGAAATTTGGCATAGGTGTATATGACCGTCTATCTATCTATCTATTGCCTGACGCCGTGATCCCCGAAGGGGTGGCCACGAACGAACCGCCCCCATGCACCTCTGTCCCCAGTCAGTCGACGCCCCTCCCCCCAACCAGCACCGCCTTCGTTCATGTAGTTCCTCACTCCATCCTTCCACCTCATATTCGGTCTACCTCTCCCCCTCTGTCCCTCCACCTCACTCTCGTACACCCTCTTAGTCATTCTCTCGCTTTCCATACGTTCCATATGGCCGAACCATCTCAAGTTGTTCCTTTTCACACTTTCCAGCACATCTACCTCCACACCACACCTCCTTCTTACTTCCTCATTATATGACCATAAAACTAGATAAAAAAAAATTTTTTTTTTTTTTTTTTTTGCTTTCTTCTTGCAATTTAGGTAAAAAAAAAACTTTGAAAATCATAGCACTGCAGAAAATGATAAACTCCTACAGAAATCCCCATAGCACATGTTTTATGTGATCAAACAACTCACAAAAGGTGTATCTATAGTTTCTATAAAACACATTTTATATATTTTTTGTATTTGTTCGATTTAGGCGATTACGGATTCAGGCGAATATATTTATAGAATATTACAACTTTGACTACATATTGTGAAAAAAATTAAATTACTAGAGTAAATTGGCTTTATAGGCCTTTTAGTGTTTTTAATTACCTTTCCAATGGTATATACACCATTCCTATAGGTCCAATAATAACTGTAGAATAACATCAGATAGTGCGGCAATATAGGTGCTGAGAAAAACAGGTGAAAGTCTAAGTTAATTAGGTGAAAAATTTTACTGTTGTTTTTTAGATTTACAATATTTTACGCAGGAACATGGCAAAGTAGAAGATAAAGCGTATGGGAGGTTGTAGAGTAGCTTACGCTCTTTCGATTTATATAGGTATGCTCCTCGTACGACCAGTAGTTACTGAGCATGTTAATTTCAAAGTTCGCTATATAAAGTTTTTAGAATTACAGGAAAAGTTTGGAAACATAAAAAAAAACTATTTCCAATGGGTTTTCACTAATAACATTTCACTGGCTTATGAAGGGATGTTGACTTTTGTTGAGTAAACACCTATTGGTATTTTCAGGATTTCAAGTTTTTTAAGCCTAAATTAACCGGTCGGTCCCCTTAAATGAGCTGACAATCTCCATAGCCTGACCGTTCAACTTCACCTCACACTCTGTGGCTTCACCCCTTTCGAAGACCATAACCTTGCTCTTCCCCGCATTTACCGTTCAGATTCCGTTTTTCGCACACTGTTCCAAACACATTTGCCAATACGTACGGTATTTATTTATGATTAACGAGACAAAAAAAAATTCAGTTTCACCTGTGGCTGTGATGGAGTAGAGGCAGCAGCTGTGGTCTTGCCAAAGGTAGCAGCAGCCCCCAGATCCACCATTTTGGAAGGTTTAGAAGACTTCTTCTGTGGTGGTGCCTGGGTGGTGGAGGCAAGTCCTCTACTGGGGTTGAGGGCGGAGGAGGAGGTTTTGTTAGGTGACTGGGGGCTGGCGTCGTCATCTCGGTATTCACTCACAGGGTCAACCGCCTCTTCAAACTCATCACCACTATAACAAAACAATATACTGTAATTTTTTTGTTTTCCTATATGTATGAAGGAGACAAAAGGCAAAGCTGCATATAACAAGTATCCCCAAAGTTATAAAAGCGATAAGAGGTCGAAATTCAAGGTACGTTAGAGTCAAAATGTACAGTATGTACACACAGAGCTTGAAGCAGATTATGTCATAGGATGAGAGAAAGCCAGATGGAGGGAGAGAGTTCCAGAGCTTACTTGTTGAGTGGAAGAAAGACTGAGAAACTCAACTCAATCTTGGGTTGGAGAGTTGGGCAAAATATGTGTGGGAATGTGTTGAAAATTGGGTGCCCCCCCACTCTCCATATGGGAGGGGGTATACACTGAGAAAGCTTAGAACATTGATTATTATAATAGCGGTAGAAGAGTGAGAGAGATGCAACATCAGTTTTTACAACAGAAGACCTCAGTGATATCCCTACACCATCGCCGATTCAGATTGATAATTCAGATGTTCTAAGCAATATCACCGTTACAGAGAGAGAAGTATTGAATTGTTTAGATAAACTCAAGGTAAATAAAATGCCTGGACCTGATACAATCTCGCCTAGAGTTCTAAAGGAAGCTAAGGATGAGCTCTCCAAACCACTGACATTACTATTCAATAAATCCTTGCAGTCTGGAACTATGCCTGATCAGTGGAAGCTAGCCAACGTAACACCGATATTCAAAAAAGGCAGCAAATCCCTACCCAGTAACTATCGTCCAATTAGCTTAACCTCAGTTGTATGTAAAATGCTAGAAACGGTCATATGAGACAGACTCGTAAATCACTTAGAGGAAAATAACATACTTAAAGATACTCAACACGGCTTTCGTAAAAAACGTTCCTGTTTAACAAACCTCTTAGACTTCTTCCACGATATCCTCAACCTCTACGATGAGAGTAAAGCTGTAGATATTATATACCTTGATTTTCAAAAGGCCTTTATCAAAGTTCCCCACAAACGTTTACTGCTAAAACTAAAAGCGCATGGAATACAAGACGGTGTGTTGAAATGGATAGAAAATTGGCTCAGCAACAGAAAGCAAAGAGTAGTCATAAACGGTAAGGCATCTAAATGGAACAATGTTACCCCAGGGATCGGTACTAGGACCAATTCTCTTTCTAATTTACATCAACGACATAGATGAGGGTCTCACCTGTACAATCTCAAAATTTGCTGACGATACAAAAATTGCAAATAGCATACTCTCAAAAGAACAAGTTGACGATATGCAACACAATCTAGATAAATTGTCATGTTGGGCCCAAATTTGGCAAATGAGTTTCAATGCGGATAAATGTAAAGTACTACATATCGGATACCTAAATGAGAAAGCAAACTATTCGATGAATGGCACTCAGCTTAAGAATGTAAACAGAGAAACCGATCTGGGAGTAACAATATCGAGTAACCTAAAACCGAGTCAACAATGTTCAGAAGTTGTTAAGAAGGCAAACAAAATAATTGGCTTTATAGGCAGGTCATTTGAGCATAAATCCAAAGAAGTTATCCTAACCCTTTACAATTCCTTAGTCCGCCCTCTTCTGGAATACTGTGTTCAATCCTGGTGCCCTTATTACCAAAAAGATATAAACAAGCTAGAACGAGTTCAACGTAGAGTTACCAAAATGATACCTAGCCTAAAGAACAAACCATACGAAGAGCGTCTTAGAGAATTAAATCTATTTCCTTTAACCCAGCGCAGATTAAGAGGTGACTTAATTCAAGTGTTCAAAATCATCAAAGGCATCGACAATATGAAGTACTTCACTATCGACCAATCTAATTACACGCGGGGAAACGGTTGCAAAATTATTGGTAAATCTTTTAACTCGCACGAATCTAAGAATTTCTTCTTCAATCGAGTTGTCAACTTGTGGAATGGGATTCCCCGAAACGTTATAGACTGCATCACCGTTGATTCATTTAAACTCCGCCTAGACAAATATCTCGCATCAAACCCGCGACTGACTGCGTTTGTAAATGAATAAATTTATTTTATCCCCCCTTCAGTTACTAACCCATCTGTCCTCTACTAACTTCCTAATCCTGCCACGGACATTAGTTCCAGGGCAGTAATTCCCTTTCCAATGTTCCCTTACCCACTCTAAACCACTGTTTGGACACTTGATCCTCAGTGTTTTGGAGGACAAGCAACCTAGAAGGGTCACTAGATATGTTGTTGCTTGAATTCCTTTGTACTCCTTTGTACTCCTCCTCCTCCTCCTCCAAACCAAACTGCCCCGTAAGGACCAATTGGTCTGTTGCAATTTGTTCTCCTTTGTATTCCTTTGTATTGAGGTGTGTTGAGAGAGATTGTAGGGGAGAGGGGAATTGATGAGACAAAATGCTTTTGACTCTACTCTTTCGAGAATACCCGGTAATACTCGATACATAGGCGCACAGTGCCCCTGTACAGAGTAAGAAGCTGTGCGGAGGTGAAGAACCCACAGACGGTTGAGCACACCTAACTTCTGTGAAGCTGTTTCAGCAAGAGTGGTAATATGATCTTTCCAAGAAAGGTCAGATAAAATAGATACACCAAGAATATTAAGAAGATAAAGGGTTGATTTGTGTATTGTTGAAGAGTAAGTGACAGTCTTGTGGAAGATTGCGACGGGTATATAGAGAAATTAGATCTTGGAGGCATTGACAGTAACAAGATTCTCTTGTTCACCAAAATCAACAAAACAATTCATCAAAACAACACCCAGCACACGGTATCATACACAATTATTGTCCTCTCTCCCTCCCTGCCCACCCCGAACCAACTTCCAGAAGCACATCCATACTCACATCTCTCACCGATCCATCCACTCACTCACAGACATCACGGACAACACGCAGCTGCATGCACGACCTCCCGAAATCCATCCTTCCGAATCCTCCCTTCCTCGCGAGGACAGAGTCCACCTGGCCAGGCTGAGATGCGGACACCATCAAGCTCTCCTGAGCTATCAGAAGAGACTGGATGACTCCGTTGTCGACGCCTGCCGGGATGTAACACAGCACCCCATACCATTAAACACATCATAGAAGACTGCATTTCACACAACCACTTACGCCAACAACACAATCTACACTCAATGAGAGCTCTGTGGGAAAGCCCGATCGTGGCCATGGCCTTCCTCAGGGACTCGGGGCTGTTCGGCCAGGCAGCTTAAGGAACAACAACAACATTGGTGATGGGCTGGTCTATCAGAGTGGGAACTGAGCAATCTCTGCCATACCCATAGCTTACTCTGACTGTTCCTTTTACTTATATATTTTCTAGATCTCAAGTGACGGCGTCTCTTCCGTGGATTGACCTCCCAGTCTACCTGGATTGGAAGCCAAGGGGTCACATTTTTTCCTTTGCCCCTCAACTTTCTCTTCATAATTGCTGAGGGGCACAGGGCCCTGGGTGGGGCTTTGGTTTCCCGGGCGTTTCCGCACCCTCCTCAGCTCCCCACCATGGAGTGGCTTCGGTCACCCAGGCTTTATTGTGGTCGGCAGTGAGGGTTCTGCGGGGGCGCACGGTTATGGCCTTGGCCTTGCTCGGGGCCTTGGGGCTGTTCGGCCAGGCAGCTTGGGGAACAACAACAACAACAACAACCCCACACCTCTCCATCACCCCTTATGACTACCTAACCTCACAACCTCACTTCCACCACACACCTCTCCAACCCCACACCTCTCCATCACCCCATACGACTGCCCCACATCACACCCTCACTACCGCCCCACCTCTTTAACCCCACACCTATCCGTCACCCCTCCCTCAATTTTTTTAACGACTAAGAATGTTCTCTGGTAGGGTGTTGGTGGTGTGTGGAGGGGAGGAGGGAGAGCAATTCGGTATTACAAAGTTTGGGTAGGCGGGTGCCCAACCCCGAAAGGAGTTGAAATAGGGGAGCTATCCCCCCACCAAAGGCGGCTTTCTAGGGCCTTTCCTAGCTGATGCTGAGAGGATTGGGTTCTAGTCATGTGGTGATGGGCTGGTCTATCCGAGTGAGAACTGAGCTATCTCTGCCATACCCATAGCTTACTCTGACTGTTCCTTTTACTTATATATCTTCTAGATCTCAAGTGGCGGCGTCTTTTCCGTGGATTGACCTCCCTACTGCCAACCTAGAAGTTGGCAGATTGGGAGCCAAAGCGTCACATTTTTCCCTTCCCCTCAACTTTCCCTTCATAATTGCTGAGGGGCACGGGGCCTTGGGTGGGGCTTTGGTTTCCCGGGCGTTTCCGCACCCTCCTCAGCTCCCTGCCTTGGAGTGGCTTCGGTCACCCGGGCTTTGTTAGTGGTAGGCAGGAGGGATTTTGTGGGGGCGCTCGTTTGTGGCCTTGGCCTTGCTCGAGACCTTGGGGCTGTTCGGCCAGACAGCCTGGGGAACAACAACAACAATGGTGATGGGCTGGTCTATCAGAGTGAGAGCTGAGCAATCTCTGCCATACCCATAGCTTACTCTGACTTTTCCTTTAACTTATATATTTTCTAGATCTCGAGTGACGGCGTCTCTTCCGTGGATTGACCTCCCAATCTACCAAGATTGGAAGCCAAAGCGTCACATTTTTCCCTTGCCCCTCAACTTTCTCTTCATAATTGCTGAGGGGCACAGGGCCCTGGGTGGGGCTTTGGTTTCCCGGGCGTTTCCGCACCCTCCTCAGCCCCCCGCCATGGAGTGGCTTCGGTCACCCAGGCTTTATTGTGGTCGGCGGGGAGGGTTCTGTGGGGGCACTCGGTTATGGCCTTTGAATTGCTCGGGGCCTTGGGGCTGTTCGGCCAGGCAGCTTGGGGAACAACAACAACAACAACAACAACAACAACAACAAGATTCTCTCTGCCCGAATCCAAAATAGTTGATAGTCCAAAAGATAGGCGTGCCATGCAGTGGCGTTTCTAGCACTCAGAAAGTGGGGGGCCACTTTAAGGCCAAGGTAAATGTGGGGGGGCTAAAGGTGGTGGGTGGCGAGCGAAGCGAGCCTCTCCAGCTGGGGGGTCTGGGGGGGCCGCTGTAAGCCCCCCAAGGAAAATTTTGAAAAAATTATAGGTTTGATTCCCATAGGGAAGTAGAGAAAACCTAATATTTAGTAGGGCCCCGTAATCATTAACGACTTCGCCTATTAGTATAATAGTCTCCATTCAACATCCCCCGCCAGCATTTTGAATAGCCCGCGCGGAAGTTAACCTGGAGTACTCGTCATAAGTGCACGCTTAATTCCCTTACGGGATCGTCATTTTGATCGGGTACCATACAGAAAAAAAATCCGTAAAATATAAAAAAGAAAAAAGAACTTAACCCTCTGTTCCCGGAAGGGCTCTTGAACGCCCATAAAAAAAGCATACACGAGCTGCCCGGAAGGGCTCTTAAACACCCATGAGGTCAAAGCCTGTGAGCTTGGTGTGCGAGGCGTCGGTCCGACGCATGTAAACAACAGCCGGCTGGACCGACGCCCCGCATCTCCGGCCACAAGAAGGAGAGCGTCGCTTGTTCGTGTGTGCCTGTATGTTGTTGTTAAGTATCGAAAAGTAGTGTAAAGTGGCTGTTTTTGCCATAAAGTTATCTCCAATGAAATCATCATCACAACTCAACCAGTTGACTTAGAGAGCTCTACTTAACGCCATTCTACAGGTAAATAACACAGCTACGCTTGGGGATGCGTGGGAATGCGGGAAGTAGTCAGAATAACAAATATACGGTAGCCTAGCCTAGACGTTTTTCGGCCAAAACACCCGGGTTTCGGGGAATATTTATGTAATGCGTAGCCGGGGCTGGAGGGTTAATATCTGTTATCATATGACTTGCCATATGCGTGGATTTCTCATGTTTCGCTTCCCCAACACCAGGCCGTCTAGCGGCCATCGTCTTCCTTCACTGATATACCAAGAATAAACTATAGAAATCAACGAATGGGAAGTGGGATGGTCGGGAGGGACAGTGTAGTCAATGATTACGGGGACCTACTAAATATTAGGTTTTCTCTACTTCCCTATGGGAATCAAACCTATAATTTAATAGGGCCCCTTCATCATTGACGACTTCGCCTGATTAGCAAGACTGGAGGCGTCCCGCCTCCAGTCTTGCTAATTCGTAAAATATCCTAACCTTAGGGACGAAGAATCCAAGTAAAAAAATTTAAGTTTTATTGTATGCAAACAATATATAAAAAAGTATAAAAGATTTGCAAGCAGTGCGTGACATTAACCCTCTCACCACGGAAGGGCTCTTGAACGCCCATAAAAAAACATATAACAGGTACCCGGAAGGCCTCTTGAACGCCCAGTGGTTGAAAGCCTGTGAGCTTCGTGTGCGAGGCGTCGGTCCGACGCATGTAAACAACAGCCGGCTGGACCGACGCCCCGCATCTCCGGCCACAAGAAGGAGAGCGTCGCTTGTTCGTGTGTGCCTGTATGTTGTTGTTAAGTATCGAAAAGTGGTGTAAAGTGGCTGTTTTGGCCATAAAGTTATCTCCAATGAAATCATCATCACAGCTCAACCAGTTGACTTAGAGAGCTCTACTTAATGCCATTCTACAGGTAAATAACACAGCTACGCTTGGGGATGCGCGGGAATGCGGGAAGCAGTCTGATTAATGAATATACGGTAGCCTAGCCTAGACGTTTTTCGGCCAAAACACCCGGGTTTCGAGGAATATATATATAATACATAGCCGGGGCTGGAGGGTTAAGAAACTGCTTGCTAATGGTCAGATCTTTACATTAGATCGTATGCATGATAAAGTGGGAGACACCGGTGTTCCCGAGAACTGTAACTCTGCAGTAGTTATTCGTTCCCTTCATAAAACTATTTGTACATTAAATATATATTAGTACAATCTTGTAAAAAACATACATAGTTGCAACTAAGCGAGATATCTTCTGAGAATTAATCATAAAATTAATATTGGATTGTAGAACCTGTCCTATCACAGCTCGTGATTCATCATAACCTTCAGGGGCACAGAGGGGATATGGACTATTCCCCCCCCCCCCCCCCCTTTAACAGCAAAACTTAACTTAATAGAATATTACCTACTGTACCCGTTGACGTAAAGCTACACAGGTACGCTTTGGTTTATCTAGAGCGACGGACATGTAGCGTGCTAGGAACGTATGATTGGAAGCCCATAATTGAGTATTAGCAATGTCCTCTACTGAGAAATTTTGTAGAAATCTGAGAGAGACTGCCCATTTCCTGATATCGTGAGCCCTGCCTATCACGCCGGGATTACTTTCCCTAATAACGTCCACAAGCAAGGAGGCTAACTTTCGTTTTGTAACACGCTTACCTGTCCGGTTCACCCATAAAGCACCTGGTTGGCGAGGCTGCGCAGCCCTCAAAAACATTGTGAGTGCTTGCACAGGACATAAAAGGTGATGAGTGAGGCCCCTCTTTAAAGCCGGGACGGAAAATTCAGAAAATACATGTTCAGAATGTTCGTTCTTAGCTATAAATGTGGGAGACGGCGCGATTTGCACATGATCGCGCAGTCTCCCAAACCTAAGGCAATTAGGTTCGTTGCTCATCGCCGCCAGCTCAGACACCCTGTTTCCGGTGGCTAGAGCCATGAGGAAAACAGCCTTTTTCAAAAGTGAATCAAAATCCGGCGCATCATTATATTTGCGCGATTGAAGTACTGATAAGGCTTTGTCAAGTGACCAAGTGGGCATGAGCTGACGGGGCGGTGGGCGTAGCTTGAAACACGCCCTCATAAAACCTTTCTCCTCCGCCTGCGGTATGGAAAGGCCAGTGAGATCAAAAAAGGAGGTTCTAATGGCAGACAAATGATTTTTTGGAGTGGATACTGAAAAATGTTTTTGTTCGAATAGATAGTCTAAATATTTGAAAATTAAAGCCCCTGAGGCGGCAGTTTGCCCTGACTCTACAATCCAGGTTGTGAAGGTTTTCCAATGGGATTGATATTGTCTCCTGGTAGACAAGGTGTATTAGTTCATTAATTTATTAGTGACGCTCTCCCCAAATTGAGCTAACCATTTGGCATGGTAAATATCCATAAGGCAAAACTGAGCGAGGTCCGAAGGTTGCCAATTGTTTCCAAGTGGAAAGCGGAGACCTGGAGGGACACCGGGTTCCTGCACCACTGTTGCAATTGGTGGTACTACACCTGGGCTGGCCATAGCGGCGCGATCATCGCAACTCGGCCCCTGTAATCCCTCAGCTTGTGAATTACTTTGCACATTAGCACAGAATCTGGTGGAGGAAACAGATAGATTGAGGTCCACCTGTTCCAATCTACCAACAATGCATCGGGTCCCCCCACCAGGGTTACCTCCTGACGAGTGAGTCTGTGGTTCTCTGTGGATGCAAACAAGTCCACTTGTGGACGGGACGGCTTTGCAATCATCTTGTCGAAGATAGCCTGTTTGATTGTCCATTCTACTAGAGTGCTCCGCCGGCGAGAGAGAGCGTCTGCCCAGACGTTCGCCACGCCGGGGAGATATGCTGCATGCAGGGAAATTCCTAGTTATTCGGCCAGGGCAAAAATCCGTTCGGAAACCTTCAACAACTCTCGTGACCTCACTAAGCCCTGTTTCTGAATACAAAAAACTGCAGTTTGGTTGTCCATTCGGAACACAATTGATTTGTTCTTTAAACCCTCCAGCCCCGGCTATGTATTATATATATATTCCTCGAAACCCGGGTGTTTTGGCCGAAAAATGTCTAGGCTAGGCTACCGTATATTTGTTAATCAGACTGCTTCCCACATTCCCGCGCATCCCCAAGCGTAGCTGTGTTATTTACCTGTAGAATGGCATTAAGTAGAGCTCTCTAAGTCAACTGGTTGAGTTGTGATGATGATTTCATTGGAGATAACTTTATGGCCAAAACAGCCACTTTACACTACTTTTCGATACTTAACAACAACATACAGGCACACACGAACAAGCGACGCTCTCCTTCTTGTGGCCGGAGATGCGGGGCGTCGGTCCAGCCGGCTGTTGTTTACATGCGTCGGACCGACGCCTCGCACACGAAGCTCACAGGCTTTCAACCACTGGGCGTTCAAGAGCCCTTCCGGGTACCTGTTATATGCTTTTTTATGGGCGTTCAAGAGCCCTTCCGTGGTGAGAGGGTTTTAAAGTCATGCCGTGAGTTTGGAGAAAAAAAGAGGGGGACTAAAAGCTCTTGCTTGTTGATATGGGACTGACTGTCGGCCGACCATGTGCCTTGACCTTGATGGCCCAGGGTGGACTGATAGCCCCAACCTAGTGCCCCTGAGGCGTCTGTGTCTACCCACACCGTAGGAGGGGGAGAAACCCATGTCGTGGCAGAGTGGAGGACTTCTCGCTTGGCCCAGACCGAGCGTAAGCTGTGGATTAAGGGAGGAATTGGCCATAATTTCTTCTCCGGCGAGAGAGGGAAAACTTTGTTGCCTTCCAGAATTAATCGTTTGACTTACAACCGGCCCAACTTCACAGTTAATTGTATCCAGTTGAGAGAGCCGACTAGGGAATCCCAAGTTTTCCTGGTCGTATCCAGACTGTGGAGACACCGGAACAGTTTCTTGCGGAACCTGCTCCGGTTGTCCACACTCTGAGTAAGAGTCAGATTGGCGGTGTCCCAGACCAGACCTATCCACTGAATAGTTCTTGAGGGGACAAGGCAAGACTTCGCCAAGTTCACCTTGAACCCTAGGGTTTGTACATGAGCTAACACTTGGTTTACATGATCTTGACATAATTCCATAGAGTTCGCCACTACTAGCCAATCGTCTAGATACCAAAACACCTGTATGCCCTGGAATAACAGGGGTAAAAGAGCTTGCCGGACGAGTTTTGTGAAAATTCTCGGTGCCAGGTTCAAACCAAAAGGCATTCTTTGGAAGACATAAGTCTCTCGTCTGACCCTAAGGGCGAGGAATTTTTGGAACCGTTTGTTTATTGGGACATGCCAATAGGCATCTTTGAGATCGATCGAGCACATCCAACCTTGCGGCGGAATCGCGAGTCTGAGTTGCTGAACTGTAAGCATCCTGAAGGGTGAATTCTCTATAAATGTGTTCAGTTGCGAGAGATCGAGAACTGGTCGCATCTGCACACTGTCCCTTTTCAGCACTAAGAAAAGTCTTGAAGTGAATACTAGGTGATTGGCATTGACCGGGATAAGGACTTGTTTGGTGATCATTTCCTGAAGTAGAGTCTCCTCCTCCTGAGACACATTGATGTGTTCCCGCGGCTGACGCAGTCGAGGCCGCCGGAGCCACCGCCACGTGATTCCTTTGCTCACTACTTTTCTGGCTCAGGGTTTCTTGGGCCAGGCCGAGCGGAATGAACGGAACGAACCCAGGTGCAACCGGGGTCCGACCTTCGAGGCAACTCTCAAATCCTGTGTCCTTAACCCTCCAGCCCCGGCTATGTATTATATATATATTCCTCGAAACCCGGGTGTTTTGGCCGAAAAACGTCTAGGCTAGGCTACCGTATATTCGTTAATCAGACTGCTTCCCGCATTCCCGCGCATCCCCAAGCGTAGCTGTGTTATTTACCTGTAGAATGGCATTAAGTAGAGCTCTCAAGTCAACTGGTTGAGCTGTGATGATGATTTCATTGGAGATAACTTTATGGCCAAAACAGCCACTTTACACCACTTTTCGATACTTAACAACAACATACAGGCACACACGAACAAGCGACGCTCTCCTTCTTGTGGCCGGAGATGCGGGGCGTCGGTCCAGCCGGCTGTTGTTTACATGCGTCGGACCGACGCCTCGCACACGAAGCTCACAGGCTTTCAACCACTGGGCGTTCAAGAGGCCTTCCGGGTACCTGTTATATGCTTTTTTATGGGCGTTCAAGAGCCCTTCCATGGTGAGAGGGTTAAGCACGGTGTTGGGATGCTGAGAGGCTGGGTGGCTAGTTTTTTGGAGGGGGAGGTGGGTTGGCATCTGATGCTTGGCTAGATTTGGCTGATGACTGGCCCTGATTTTTTTTTTTTTTTTTTTTTTTTTATGTGATTGAGGGAGGCAAAAGGCATAACTGCCTATAGCGAGTGCCTCCCCCATAGTTGAAAGAGTGACAGGGCCAAAATCAAGGGACGTTCGAGCCAAAATGCCTGGACACACGGAGTTTGAAGCAATTTAAGTCATAGGAAGAGGGAAAGACTGATTCTGGGAGAGAGTTCCAGAGCTCAGATGTTGAGTAGAAGAAAGTTTGAGAGTAACGTTTCACTCTTGGGTTGGAGAGTTGCACAGAGTAGGGGTGGGATTGAGTTGCAAGACGGGTACCACGTGCCCTACGTAAAGGAGGTGGTATGCACTGGGATAGCTCTGAGGAACACTGATTATTATAGTAGCGATAGAATAGCGAGAGAGATGCAACATTGCGGCGGAGAGAGAGAGATTGCAGAGAGTTGGTGAGTGGACGGGAGTTAATGATACGAAAGGCCTTCCTTTCAACTTTGTCTAGGAGAGCGGTGTGAGAGGAACCTCCCCATACATGTGAACAATACTCAATACAAGGCCGCACTATGCCCCTGTACAGAGCAGGAAGCTGTGCAGGGGAAAAGAACCCCCTAAGGCGGTTGAGCACACCCAGCTTCTGGGAGGCTGCCTTAGCAAGACTGGTAATATGGTCCTTCCAAATGAGAGCAGAAGAAAAAGAGACACCAAGAATATTGAGAGAAGATGAAGGGTTGATTTTTGTATTGTTGAAGAATAAGGGATAGTCCGCTGGGAGATCCTGACGGGTAGATAGATGGAGAAATTGGGTTTTGGAAGCATTAAAGTTAACAAGGTTTTCTCTGCCCCAATTGGAAATAGTATTTAGATCAGAATTTAAGAGTTCTATGGCTTCATTACGTTTGTCGTTGAGGGATTGCTGGCTGGGGCGTTCTGAAAAACTAATGGAGTAGTGTAAGGTTGAGTCGTCTGCGTATGAATGGATGGGAATTAAGGTACAGTTAAGGAGATCATTTATAAAAATTAGAAAGAGAATAGGAGATAGGACAGAGCCCTGAGGAACACCGGAGTTTATAGGGTGAGGAAGTGAACAATGGCCGTCCACAACTGCAGCTATGGAACGGCCGGAAAGGAAATTAGAGACAAAGGCACAGATGGAGGGATAGAAACCGAAGGAGGGTAGTTTAGAAATTAAAGATTTATGCCAGACTCTATCGAAGGCTTTCGATATGTCTAGTGCAATAGAAAAAGTCTCACCGAAGTCCCGAAAGGAGGATGACCAAGAGTTAGTAAGATATGAAAGAAGATCACCAGTAGAGCGACCCTTAAGGAAGCCATACTGGCGATCTGAGAGCAGATTATGAGAAGAGAAATGCTTAAGAAATTTGGAAGCAAGAATAGTTTCAAAAACTTTAGAAAGACAAGAGATTACCCTTCTGAGGGGCCTTACCTTTATAGCCAGAATGTTTACCTTGTTTGGACTTGTACGGGTTACCTCCCTGCTGCGGCAGGAGTCTGGGATCCCTAGGTGACTGTTTAGCTTGTGGCTGGTATTGCTTGTTACCACCCTTTGATTTATGAAAGGGCTTCTTAGCAGGGTCCTTCCGAGCTTGGGAGGTAACCTGCTTCCAACCATTAACCATATTAAACACAAGACTCCATGTTTCTGAGTTAAGGAGGGTGGCAGTCAGTACCGGCGAGAGAGTTACCCGGCGACCTATGTCTGCCGGCAACTTCCTCACCAGATGGACTCTCAGATCTTGGCGGGCTCGAACCGCCTCCATAATTACAATTCTGATGTCTCCTAAGGACTGAATAGAATTTTGTAGCAAAAGTCTCCTAGACAATTCAGTAGCTTTCTTAATTTGGGGCTCAGCTATAGCTGAAATAGTACGTGAAAGGGAGGCGGCGATCTGGTGACTAACCAAGTACTGAGAGAACATCCGGTAAGGGGGGGGGGGGGGGGAAGGGTTCATCAAGGGAGTGCAAGGAAACTTTGGACGCTGTTTTTTGTTTTTTTCCCTCAACTTTCTCTTCATAATTGCTGAGGGGCACAGGGCCCTGGGTGGGGCTTTGGTTTCCCGGGCGTTTCCGCACCCTCCTCAGCTCCCCGCCATGGAGTGGCTTCGGTCACCCAGGCTTTATTGTGGTCGGCAGGAAGGGTTCTGTAGGGGCGCTCGGTTATGGCCTTGGAATTGCTCGGGGCCTTGGGGCTGTTCGGCCAGACAGCTTGGGGAACAACAACAACCACGGGGACATCACACACCCCTGTTTCAAACCAACATTCAGGTCAAAGAACTCGCTCTGCTCACTCTCCACACGTACTGCCGCCTTTGCACCCTCATACATGCTCTTCACTACTTTCAGCAACTTGCCCTCTACTCCGTATATTCTTAGTACTTTCCACAAACCTTCTCTATCCACTCTGTCATAGGCCTTCTCCAAGTCCATAAAGGCAACATACACCTTTTGTTTCTTCTCCAGATACTTCTCCACAACACAATTCAGGGTAAAAATCTGATCTACACATCCTCTTCCCTTCCTAAAACCTCCCTGCTCGTCGCCTATCCATTTCTCCGTTCTCACTCTCACTCTCTCAATCACTACCCTACTGTATACCTTCCCTACTACGCTTAGAAGGCATATTCCTCGGTGGTTACCACACACTCCTCTTTCCCCTTTGCCCTTATATAGGGGGACTATTATGCCAGTCTTCCAGTCATCGGGTGCACTCCCCTTCTCCCATGCTAGTTTGCAAATTTTCCATACCCATTCTATCACTATCTCACCACCATGCCTCAACATTTCCCCACACACTCCATCTGTTCCTGGTGCTTTCCCCAACTTCACTCTTTTCATGGCTTCCCACACTTCTGACCTCCTGATCCCCATCTCCTCCTCCACTACTTCTCTTCTTCTCCCTCCCATACCATATCCAGCTATGTTTGCTGGCTCTTCATTCCTTACATTTAGCAACTCACTGAAGTACTCCCTCCATCTTTCGACTCTCTCTTGCTTCTCGGCTAGCATTCTCCCATTCTTATCTTTCACACCCTTACTGTTTCCCTTGCTACCTTCCCTAACTTTCTTGACTTCTTTCCAGAACAGTTTCTTACTCTCCCTCCATTTTACACTCAGATTCCTTCCAAATTCCTCATCTACTCTTCTCTTACTTTCCTTCACTACTCTCTTCACCACCCTCTTACTCTCCACGTACCTCGCTCGTTTCTGTCTCTCGGAATCTTCATTCCCTCTACTACCCAACCACTCTCTATATGCTTTCTTCTTTTCTTCCACAGCTATTCTTACCTCTTCTGTCCACCATGCTGTACCTTTCACTCCCCTCCCTCTTCTCCTCACTCCACACACCTCCTCACATGCTGCACAGATCTCATCCTTAAACACCTTGCTCATCTCCTCCACTTCCTCCATAACTTCCAGGTCGAACCCAGCTAGTCGTCTTTCCACTGCTCTCCTGTACTCCTCCCTGACTTCCTCCTCCTGCAACCTCTCCACCCTCCTCTCGCCTCCCTCCAGCTCTCCTCACCCACTTCTTTTGTATTCTAACCTTAGCTACCACTACATAATGATCAGACAGACCCCCTCCAATACCCCTATACACCCTAGCATCCATCACAGATTTCTTCATTCGTTCATCCACACATACATAATCAATCAATGACTTTTGTTCCACCAGTCTTATCCTTCATCGTCAACATCAGTTTCCACGTGTACCTGTGGATCATTCTGTGTCGGAAGAAGGTGTTGGCTATCCACAGCCTCCTCCCCACACATACGTCCACAAGTGCACTACCATTCCCATTCACCTCTGATGGTACCCCCCACCCTCCCACCACTCCCTCAACTTTCCTATCACCCACCTTACCATTCATATCCCCAATCAGAAATATTCTTTCGTTCTTGTCAAACTTCTCCAGGCACGCCTCCACATTCATCCAGAACTCTTTCTTTCTTTCAAGTATCCTCTGTCGGGGCATACACACATACAATCACCCACGTTTGTATTCCTACTTTCATTCTCACCCACACAATCCTTGAACCCACAGACCCATACTCTCTTACACATTCCTTCCATTTGCTACTTACAAACAAACATGCACCTTCTCTCGCTGTTCCTTCACTCACTCCAGCACACACACCCATTCCACACTCCCACTCTCTCACATCTGAACCTTTCCATTTGGTCTCTGTCATTCCACATACATCCAGCCTGGCATTTACTAACACTTCCAGAACCTCTCTCTTTTGTGCCATCATTCATGCCACTAACATTCCACGTAGTCATTCTCAGAATGTCCGAAGGCATGTCCTTAGTCGGTCGTGGTTCGTCAACGTTGGTTCCATCCGCATCCGAAGCTGTTCGTTCGTTTTTCTTTGCTTAGATATTTTTTCCGGGTGGGGGTCGCAAGCCCACCGACCCAACCTCTTTAGTCGCCTCTTACGACACGCAGAAGGCACATGGGGCATATTATATTCCCTAACCCCCAGGGGGGGTTAGGGCCCTAATGCCAATGTTAAATCAGGGGATCAAGGTGTTGTGGTACCTAGACAACTGGCTAGTAGTGGCGGAGTCAGAGAGTTTATGCAATATCCATGTCAATCACATTATAAATCATGTACAGTACAATCCCTAGGGTTCAAGGTCAACTTGGCAAAGTCACATCTTGTTCCCACACCGGTAATTCAGTGGATAGGGATGGTCTGGGACACAGCCAACCTTACTCTCAGTCAGAGTGTGGACAACCGCAACAGATTTCGAAAGAAATTGTATGTGTTTCTCCAGTCTGAACACCACAACAAGGACATGGGAGTCCCTGGTCGGCTCTCTCAACTGGATTCTGTAAAGTTGGGCCGGTTGAAAGTAAAGAGATTAATCTTGGAAGGAAACAAATATTTCCCACTATAGCCGGCAGGAAAACTGTGGAAAATTCCTCCATTAATTCACAACTTACTGTCGGTCTGGGCGAGGAGAGAAATGTTGCACAGAATGATGACGTGGGTTTCTCCCCCACCTACGGTATGGGTAGACACAGATGCTTCAGGGATAATAGGCTGGGGTTATCAGTCGAACCTAGGCCATCAGGGTCAAGGTCTTTGGTCCCAAACCGAGAATTTTCATATCAACGAGCAAGAGCTTTTAGTCCCTTTGTTTTTCCTTCAAACTCACGGCTCCTCCTTGCGGGGGAAATCAGTAGCTTTTCGAATGGACAATTTGAATGTGGTGCACTGCATTCAAAAGTAAGCGTCAACGAGGTCTCGGAGGTTGCTAGAGTTGTCCGAGAAGATTTTTGCTCTGGCCGAAGAGCTGAGCATTCATCTTCATGCATCATACCTCCCAGGCGTAGCGAACGTCTGGGCAGACGCTCTGTCCCGGCGACAGAGCACCAAAGTAGAATGGGCAATCAAGCAAAGCATCTTCAACGCGATGATTGCAGAGCCATACCGTCCACAAGTGGATCTATTCGCGTCCAAGGAGAACCACAGGCTTCCTCTCTACATAACCCGCCGGGGACGGACTTCGGCGGGGGGTCCAGACGCATTGTTGGAGGACTGGAACAAGTGGAATTCCATCTATCTTTTTCCACCTCCCGACGCTTCACTCATGTGTCAGGTACAGTAGTTCACAAACTACGGGGGTGGTTATTTGTCTCTTCGACGAGCTATTCCATGACTTCATTGTCATAGAAGCCACAGAAAAGTTCACTGGGGGTAGCATTTGGACCACAGGGATATGCTGGTGACACCCCGGAACCCTGTTGTACCTTATCAAAGGCAGGACAATCTGGCTCAAAATCAGCCCCATCTGTCCACACAAACAGGTCGGATGCTTGAGGACGTGCAGCTGCAGCAGGCACACGCCCTGGATGCCCAGGCACACGCCCTTGGCCACGCGGACGCCCTGCACGCCCACGCCCACGCGCAGGCCCAGGGGCATCGGCGTCGGCAAGCTAACCACGACCACGTCCACGACCTCGCCCTCTAACCCGTCTTGTCGGGACTTCCTCCTCTTCCACATCCTCCTCCTCCTCAGGCGACGTCAGGCCATCTGGGGCAATGTTGGGGTCGTCAGCATCCTCTTCAGGAGACAATTCGGGTGAAGAAGTGACCGGGCGTCGTTGGCGTGGGGCGCGGGAGGCTGCGGGAGATTCAACAATGGGAGCCTCGGGAGTTGGGCTCCTTTTGCGGCGAGCCGAGAGCTTCCCCGCAGCAAATAATGCCCTACGATGCGGGGCCTGTGGTGGCACACTGTGGGAGGACAATGCCGCCCCACTAGTATCACTTGTAGAGGCCCTTCGGTCATCGTCAGGGAGATATGAAGCGGAGGGCTGTGGGTGACCAACGCGGCGTCCCGGGTCAAGTGAATGCGGGTGGTTGCTAGACCAGGGTCGGCGTCACTATCAAGGTCTTCCGCTCCCCTAGCATTTTCTGCTGCTGCCCTGCGTGCTTTTTTAGCTGCACTTTTCACCAATGATTGTTTATACAAATATTTACCCACTTTCAAGGGCGTAGCAGTGCCTACTATTCCCATCAAACAGGCACCGGCACTAAAACTAATAGTTTTCCCATGCTAGAATAAGAAGGGCAATAGAAAAAATGAACAGAAATAAGTCACCGGGACTGGATGGGATACACCCAAGAATCATAAAGGAAGGAGGGGAGATGTTAGTAGAGCCATTGAAAATGTTATTTGAGGTATCGTTTAATACAGGACAAATCCCGATGGACTGGAGAGAGGCGAACATAAGAGCTATATTTAAGAAGGGAAAGAGAAATGACCCAGGGAATTATAGACCAGTCAGTTTGACAAGTGTTGTGTGTAAACTAATGGAAACGGTAATTAGAGAAGGAATAATGGATCATATGAAGTCAAACCAACTTTTCAGTGGGAGACAGTTCGGATTCTTGCCGGGGAGGTCGACGGTACTACAGCTAATTAAGGTGGTAGATGATTGGATGCAAATTCTAGAAGATGGTGATGTAATAGACGTGGTATATTGCGATTTTATGAAGGCCTTCGATAAGGTCCCACATAATAGGTTAATAGAGAAAGTTAGAAGCTATAATATAGGGGAGAAATGTGTGAAATGGCCTTCCTGAAAGATCGGAGACAGAGGGTACTGGTGAATGGAATAGGCTCGGGGTGGAGGGAAATTACAAGTGGGGTTCCTCAGGGATCTGTGTTGGGACCACTACTGTTCGTTATATTTATCAACGACTTACCTGAAGTTATAACTAATGGAAGTGAGGTATACCTGTATGCAGATGACACTAAGCTGTATAGAAGAGTGAGGAGTAAGGAAGATATGGGTTTGCTTCAAGGAGATGTGGAGGGCATGAAGGGATGGTCTGAGCATTGGTTAATGCCTTTTCATCCAAAAAAATGCAAGTACATGCGGATTGGGACCAGCAAGATAGACAAGGTAGGATACAGTATGTATGAAGCGATGGAGGAAGTGAATGCAGAAAAGGATATAGGAGTAGTGATAGACAATAAGTTAAATTTCTCAGAACATTTAGCGGAAAAGATAAACAAAGCCAATAGAATTGTAGGGCTGATAAGGAGGACATTTGTGTCACTTGACGAAGAAATCTTCAGGAATCTCTATACAGCGCTGGTTAGGCCGCACCTGGAATATGCGAACCAGGTGTGGGCTCCATATATGGTAAAGGATATAGAAGCAGTGGAGAAAGTGCAGAGGAGAGCTAGCAAGCTGGTACCAACGTTGAAGAACGAGGGCTATGAGCAGAGGTTGAGGACACTGGGGCTTCCGACACTGGCATATAGGAGAAAGAGAGGGGATATGATAGAGACTTTTAAGATAGTGTCAGGAAAGTACGATGAGGATGTGTGTGAAGGTATCTTCTTGATGCGGGAGGGAACAAGAACGAGAGGACACTCTAAGAAAATTTACAAAGAAAGAAATAGGCTTGAGAAGGCAAAGAACTCATTTTGTGATAGAGTGGTAAATGAGTGGAACGCACTGCCCCAGTATGTAGTCGATTCCGAATCAATAAGGGAGTTTGAAAGTAATCTTGATAAAGCATGGGGAAGACAAGATTTGAAGTTTGATTATAAAACAAAAATACAGAATAGTAAAAATGTTGCGTCTGCTACCGCCGCCACCAACACCGTGAACGACCGCAGCAGTGCAAGTACTGGTACTGAGCTGGATACACAGGCATAGTTTGCCTTTTTCCAGAGGATCTACTGTAAGAAACTGTAAGAAACTGTAAGTACGGGCAGGTAAAGGGGAAGGTCCTGGGCTAGGGCTAGGCCTAGGCCTAGACTAGCCTACGAAACTTGGCGAAGGGGTTGGCTCTAGCACACTTGGAAGTTCAGTAGCACCTTCCTCAACCACTTCCACATCAGGATCATCACTACTGTCTCCCCCCTCAAATAGATCTACCGGTACATTGTCGTCCTCTCCAAAGACAACAAAATCCTCAACTTCGCTTCCACTTCCACTGTTAACAAATACGTTTTTGTCCACCGAGCTTTCGCCACTGCTCAGTTCAACGTTAAAAAGTTCTCGTTGTATAGCACTATCACTCGACAAACGTTTGACTTCCTTTCGTTTAGCTTTCTTCTCGGTTGGAACAGGCGTCGAAGTAGCAAGCGGGGTAGCACTGGGGCGCGCGGGAGGTTGCACAGAATCGGACGCGTCGGAATTAATGATTTCGCTATAACTCGCTATGGCGGCCACGTAGGAACTGATAACGGTAGTAGTCGAGGCTTGGTGGCGATGCGATCGCCCCTGCAAAGTAAAATTTGCCCGCGCGAATTTTAAAGCACGCTTTCAAGCACAGAGATTTTAAAAGGACACCCGGGCAGCTGCCCATCTGCCGCGCTGTCATTTTAAAATGACACCCGGGCTGGAAGGGTTAAGCGTTGTTTCCACATAGCGATTTTGACAAGTTGTTTTGTCTTTTTACTGTGTTCGTCCAAGTTTTGGTTTGTTTATTTTGTAAGTTTTACATTATAATTAGGTGCCAGATGAGAGTTATGGGAAATAGTGTGAGTGTACATCCACATTTAGTGTGTCCATTTCATTGTGAACTACGATCTCGGTAAGTAGAGTTGAGGATAACCGACTGCCAAAAATATACCTTTGAAACATTAAAGATACCCATAACCTACCTGATATTAGGAGAATCTTCAAAACGTGAACCCAAATCTGTATCTTCTTTTCTCCGACTGCTGCCCCAATTATCCCAGTCACCTGTAAAGAAAAGTAATATACATTATCTTTTATAATCCTTAACTTAAAGACTATTATAGATTAGTCCTAGACTGAATAACATATGATATTAAGAACTTGAATCAAATATAGTCACCATTAAGTATCAAGGGTTATTCGACACTATAAAACTACAGTAAACTCCTTGTTATCCGTCACATATCAGCCATGACGAATAATGCAGACGGATAATGCACCCTTGCCCTAGAACCCCACGAACCCATCTGGTTTTCTTTACCTGATGGTATACTAATGTCCCCCATCTTATCGATCGGAAAAGTAATGTCGTACGGTCATGCGTACGGTACATATACCTGTATACAGTAACAGAAAATAATAATAATACAGTAATAAAAATAATAATAATAATAATAATAATAATAATAATAATCTATCTATCTATCTATTGCCTGACGCCGTGATCCCCACGAAACGCCCCCATGCACCTCTGTCCCCAGTCAGTCGATGCCCCTCCTCCCAACCAGCACCGCCTTCATCCATATACTTCCTCACTCCATCCTTCCACCTCTCTTTCGGTTTACCTCTCCCTCTCTGTCCTTCCACCTCACTCTCGTACACCCTCTTATCATTCTCTCGCTTCTCATACGTTCCATATGGCCGAACCATCTCAAGGTGTTCCTTTTTACACTTTCCAGTATATCTACCTCCACACCACACCTCCTTCTTACTTCCTCATTCGTCTGTCTATCCCTCCATGTAACTCTGCACGCACTTCTTAAGTAACTAATTTCCACCCCTCTCACTCTTGGTCTGAGTCTCTCCACCAACGTCCATGCTTCGCTTCCTTAGTCAGTGTCGGGACTACCACACTGTCATGCAAAGACTTCTTCACTTCCATGCTGACCAGCCTATTTCTTGTTACTGCTTTCAGCGTTCCTACAACCCTCTTCCCCTGTTGCACCCTCTCCCGCACTTCTTCATCCATAGTCCCATCTTTACTCAACACACTGCCCAGATACTTAAATGAACTGACAATCTCCATAGCCTGACCGTTCAACTTCACCTCACACTCCGTGGCTTCACCCCTTTCGAAGACCATAACCTTGTTCTTCCCCGCATTTACCTTCAGATTTCGTTTTTCGCACACTGTTCCAAACATATTTACCAGACCCTGCAACTCCCATTCATTATCGCTCATCAGAACTGTATCATCAGCAAACTGCTAGCAGTACAGGTATCTTCCACTCATTTCCATCCCTTATCAGCAATACACCAATATCCACTGCTCTTCCTTGTACTTCTTTCATGATTCCATCCATATACAGTAAACAACCACGGGGACATCACACACACGTTTCAACCCAACATTAACTCTGGGGTCTCCAGTAGCCAGATAGATTACTTCTTGGTTAACAGGAAAGACTGGAAACTGGTTCGGGATGTAAAGGTCATCCCGAGCGAAGAATGTATCCCCCTGCGGCCTGCATAAGCTACTTGTGTGCGACATGAGCTTATACAGAGATCCTAAGCGCAAGAAGGTATACATGCCCAAAAGGAAAGTGTGGCTGCTGAAGAACAAGGAAGTTGGGGATAGGTTTCATAGTGAACTGCTGGAAATGAATAGAAATAAAGAAGCTAGGCTTAACGATGTAAATAGTCAATGGAATTTTCTTAAGCATAGCCTTATCGCTGCCACTGACAAAGTCTGTGGGAAAACAAAGGGTCACCCCAGGAATAAGACCTCCTGGTGGTGGAACGATGAGGTAGAACATGCTGTGAAAGAGAAAAGGAGATGCTTCAAAGCATGGAAGAAGGGAGGCAGCAAGGAGGAATACCAGGCAGCTAAACGAACTGCCAAAAGAGTTATTTACAATGCTAAAAAAGGCATTAAAGACCTGGTCCTCGAACAAGTGTGTAACACTGACAATCCCAATGGGATCTTCAACCTAGCTAGGTGAGTTAAAAATGACAGTAGGGATAATATAGGTGAACAGTGTGTTAGAAACGTTAATGGGAAGATTGTGTATGCAGAAAATGAAATCAGAGAAGCATGGCAGGCACACTATGAACGATTGCTAAATGTAGAGTTTGAATGGAATAAGGAACAGCTTAGTATCGAAAAACCAATATCTGAACCCCCTCCTTTGATAGCACCTGCTGTAGTGAGCGACGCAATCAATAAAATGAAGGACGGTAAAGCTCCGGGGTGCTCTGACATTGTCTCTGAGATGATAAAAGCCTCAGGGGAGACTGGTGTCAACTTAGTCACCGAGTTGATAAACACCATTATTAAAGATGAAAAAAACCCTGAGGATTGGCACAAAAGTGTAATAGTAAATATATACAAAAGAAAGGGGGATGCGATAGATAGAGGTAATTATAGAGGCCTGAAAATGCTTGACCAAATCATGAGGGTCTGTAGGAGAGTCTTTGAGGGTTTGATCAGGCAAAGCATCTCCATTGATGATATGCAGTTTGGTTTTATGCCAGGACGTGGTACAACCGATGCTATCTTCATAGTCAGGCAGATACAGGAAAGATACTTACTAAAAGGCAGGGATCTTTACTTTGTGTTTGTAGACCTGGAGAAGGCCTTTGACAGGGTGCCTAGAGATGTTGTGCAGTGGGCTATGAGGAAACTTGGTGTGGAAGAGTGGCTGGTGCATGTGATAATGAAGATGTATGAGGATTCGCGAAGTACGGTGAGGGTGTACTGAGTGATGAGTTCGCAGTCCGTGTTGGAGTTCATCAGGGTTCAGTGTTAAGCCCCCTCCTCTTTATTATGGTCCTGGAGGCACTGTATAGAGTTTTTAGAGGCGGACTCCCGTTGGAACTGTTTTATGCAGACGATTTAGTGCTGATAGCTGACAATATGCAAGATGATGAGGCCAAATTCAGATGGAGAGAGGGCATGGCGAGCAAGGGTTTAAGAGTCAATATTAACAAAACCAAGGTTATGCATTGTAGATTGAGTCAAGGCAATGTGGAAAAGAGTGGTGCATACCCATGTGCAGTGTGTGGAAAGGGTGTAGGCGCTAACTCCATTCGATGTAGCATCTGTCGATGCTGGGTGCACCATGGGAGTAAGCGCTGTAGTAGAATAAAGGGACCCCTGCCGAAGGATAAGTCAGAAATAGAGAAATTTGAGTGCGTAGTGTGCAAAGGCGAGCTTGTGTTAAGTGATGATCCTGTGGCTGTGAATTTTGGAAATGAGTCATTGGAGCTGGTGGACAAGTTTTGTTACCTAGGAGATACCATCTCTGCCGGTTGTGGGGCCAAGGCTGCCACTATCGCTAGAATTAGATGTGGCTGGGGGGAAGTTCATAGAACTGCTGCCAATTCTGACCATGAAAAGAATGCCTTTCCCCCTGAAGAGAAAGTTGTATGCCTATGTGTTAGAAGTGCAATGACGTATGTCTCAGAAACATGCGCCGTTAAAGTAGAGGATGTCAACAGAATGGAACCTAATGAGATGAGAATGGTGAGATGGATGTGTGGGGCCAGGCTGCAAGATAGAATAACAAATAATGAGCTGATGAGACGTTTAGGTATAAAGAATATTAGCGAGGTGATGCATACAAGTAGACTGTGATGGTATGGACATGTGGAGAGAATGGATGAACAAAATTGGGTGAAAAAATGCAGGTCTGTGATTGTGGAGGGAGCTGCACCAAGGGGTGGATCGAGGAAGACCTGGGATCGGACTATACGTGCCGATCTCAAATATAAAAAACTTGACAAGTAAAGCAGCCCTAAACAGGGTTGCCTGGAATGCCGCCATTAGGACAAGAGACTGAAACTGCACGTATGTGTGGAGCACTCAGTCTTTTATGTCTGTATGTATTTATGTATGTATGTATATGTATCTATTCAGGTCAAAGAACTCGCTCTGCTCATTCTCCACACGTACTGCCGCCTTTGCACCCTCATACATGCTCTTCACTGCTTTCAGAAACTTGCAATCTACTCCGTATAATTTAAGTACTTTCCACATACCTTCTCTATCCACTCTGTCATAGGCCTTCTCCAAGTCCATAAAGGCAACATACACCTTTTGTTGCTTCTCCAGATATTTCTCCAGAAAACAATTCAGGGTAAATATCTGATCTACACATCCTCTTCCCTTCCTAAAATCGCCCTGCTCGTCACCTATCCATTTCTCCGTTCTCGCTCTCACTCTCTCAATTACTACCCTACTGTACACCTTCCCTAATACGCTTAGAAGACATATTCCTCGGTGGTTACCACACACTTCTCTTTCCCCTTTACCCTTACACAGTCAATCCTTCGGTAACGCGCGTTTTGGAAACGCGGTTTTGGTGGGACGCGGTACACCCCGATATTCCAAAATTTATACAGTCAATCCCTAGGCTAGGCTAATAAAAAGGTATAAGGTCCCACAGAGTACACATTATAAGTAATAATAGGCCTAGGCCTATTAAAGCATTATGTATGTTAATTTTTTGGTTGTTTTGGAATTTTGTAAGATATTCTGAATTCCGATTCTTGATAACAGGTGTCCAAGAAATCGGAGAAGCCTTGACCTAGCCTAGAAAGAAAGATTAGGCCTAGGCTAGGCCTATCTATAGCCTACCTTGTCCAATCTTATTATATACAGTATAAGCTAACCAAGATAACCTCTTGTAGACCTATGCACCTAAATAAATTTACTTTGCACTAAAAGGGGAGGATTATGTATGTTTTACCCGAGATCATAATGAAGTCATTCACCAATATTTGTTTACATGGCGACGAGTCTGCAGACGACGTACGGTAAACTAAACGCTATTTTCACCATTATATATATTATTTATTAGTAATCTTTTCTACTTTAACCCTCCAGCCCCGGCTATTTATTCCATATATATTCCAAAAACCTGGGGGTTTTGGCCAAAAAACGTCTACGCCTAGGCTACCGTATCTTTGTTATTTTGACTGCTTCCGCATTCCCGCACATCCCGAAGCGTAGATGTGTTTTGTACCTGTAGAATGGCGTTAAGTAGAGCTCTCTAAGTCAACTGGTTCAGTTGTGATGACGATTTCATTGGAGATAACTTTGTGGCAAAAACAGCCACTTTACACTACTTTTAGCTACTTAACAATAACATACAGGCACACACGAACAAGCGACGCTCTCTTTCTTGTGGTCGGAGATGCGCGGCGTCGGTCCAGCCGGTTTTTGTTTACATACGTCGGACGGACGCCTCGCACACCAAGCTTACAGGCTTTCAAGCTGCCGGAGCCTCAGAGCCCTACCGGGTAGCGCGGGGTGTATTTTTTATGGAGGCCTCAGAACCCAACCGGGTCTGGAGGGTTAATGCATGAAAATAAAATCATTTGTAATTTTATACACTTGTTTATGTATTATAACCGAGTAATTAATTTAAATATCCAAATTTCATAGTCAATCTCTAAAATTACGTGGACCTCGGACCCTCCGCAGAGGCAGGTAGGCTCCGTGGAGCGGGTGATCCCAATATACAGTACTTCCATACCCCTCGTCCGTGGGGTTTTCTCCGCTCGTTGCTGCTATCTTCAGAGGTAAGAGTAACAGATTCAATATGATGATTACTATGTGCCTCATGGCCAGCCTAAGTAAGGGTATTCTTAGTAGGCTATGGTTATTATTATTATTATTTTAATGCTTAACCCTCCCCCCCCCGGCCTGCCTGTCCTAAGGACAGTGTCGAATACCCGGGCGATTTGGCCGAAAAACGTCTAGGCCTAGGCTACCGTATCTTTGTTATTTTGGCCAAAAAACGTCTAGGCCTAGGCTACCGTATCTTTGTTATTTTAACTGCTAGAAAATTCCCACGCATGTCTAAACATACTGTGGTTTCCAATCTGTAGACTGGCGTTGAGTAGAGCTCTCTAAGTCAACTGGTTCAGTTGTGATAACAATTTCCGTGGAGCGCATTTTGCCGCGATTTTAGCCATATGAGACTTTTCACAACTGAAATAACAACATACAGACACACAAAAACAAGCTACGCCTCTCCTTCTTGTGTTCGGAGGTGCACGGCGTCGGTCCAACCGGCTGTGTTTACATGCGTCGGACGGACGGCTTTCAAGCTTACTTCCTGTTATAAGGACACCCGGGGTCCTGCCCATCTGCCGCGGTGTCCTTATATAAGGACAGCCGGGCTGGAAGGGTTAATAAATACAGTACCATGTTAGCCCTAAGATGTGACCCTCCTTTTCATGTGGTGATAATATACATGTTAACAGGGTGTCAGGAGATGTCCTGACTGATTTGGGTTATTTTTTGAGGGTAGCTGACTTTCTCAGATAAGTCGGTACTTTTAAAAAAAAAGTTTGTTTTTTTCTTCCGGCGATCTTTCTATGTATTGATGCCGAATACTCGCCTCGCAGGCGAGAAAGGAATTAACCAAATTACCTGGAGTGGTTTGCGGTACCACTGGACTTCCAGCGGAAATGCAGATTCCCAAGGGAAGTATCTCGGCCTGGCCGAGTGAACTCGCCCTGACCGAGAGCCTCACGCGGCATGAGCAGACTTATAACGCCCCGGCGGAACAGTTCAGTGAGATAATTGACTATACCTCAAGTCCTATAGACGATCGGATAGTGAATTGCCCAGGTTAATATGGGCCAGTGACACATTGTCACAGGTAAGCAGTTCAAAAGATGAAGAAAAGTGAGATAATTGACTATACAGTCAGGACCCCAATACACGATTCCACAATGCGCGAAAACCCTAATACACGAGTTACCCCTCGAAAATAACATTAATTAATTAAACATTAATTACGCGAGGTGGTACCACAATACACGAATCGAGAGCTAAGAAGGGGCCAAATCCGCTATTCCCGCTTGATACGCGAGCACGTCTACATTTCGCGAGGCCCAGAAGTAGCTCCGAAAAAAGAAGACGACAGGCATACGCCTGCCTTCCCTCCCGCTTACCCTCCCTCCCTCCCTCCCATAGTCCCGCTCAAGCGCTCATAGCCGTGCGGAGTGACCAAACGTTTGTAGTGCCTGCCACTTTTTTCGCCATGCCACACCAATATAAGAAGATAACACACAAAATGAAGGTGAAAGTGTTGGATCGCAAGAAAAAAGGAGAAGGAAACTGTGCAATAGGCTTGTCAGAGTAAACTGTTCGTACGATTTGGTCAGGGAGGGAGAAGTTGTAGAAAATCGTGAAGTCCTACGGTCCTAGTCTATCTACTACTAATTTTAAGGTAAGGTTTCATATTTTTATTCATTGTTCTTCTTATATATAAGATATAGACTGTACTGTAGAGCCAAAAATGTCGAAAATAGGGCCAAAAATGTCGAAAATAGGCCATAATTGAGAGATGTCACCCAATCTAATTATTCCCATTTAAAGTTAGTTCCACAATACACGAATTCACAATACGCGATGGCTCCTGTCACCCCTATTCTCGCGAATTGGGGGTCCTGACTGTACCTCAAGTCCTATAGATGATCGGATAGTGAATTGCCAAGGTTAATATGGGCCAGTGACACATTGTCACAGGTAAGCAGTTCAAAAGACGAAGAAAACTTTAAAGTATTTTTCGTATACAAGTACAGTACAGTACAGCGGAGGGTTAGAGTAGCGGTTGGTCTACAGCTAACTTTCCGGCGTTATTGTGGGAGTGATGATGTGTGTACCTCTCGGTTTATCCTGATGAGCATTGATTCCTGGATATTTTCTATTTCCAGATCACAGCACATCAGTAGCGGCACAAGTCGGCAGGGGACGGGGCCGATCCCGGCGTTTTTTTTTTTTTTTAGCTCCATCATGCCTCTAGTCAATCTTTGTGCTACACCTACTTAACTCTTATCCCAGTTTTTGCACATAAACTTTGCGTAAATGTGTGAAATGCCTCGATAGATCACGAGGCATTTGGGTGTCTAAGAAGTGTGCTATTTGTTCCGAACTTCGCTCCACATTATTTGGTAAAATAGATAATTTGTGTCTAGTAGCACTCAAAGAAATTAAGAACATTTTCAATGCCTACACAAAAGACATTGCCCATAAGGCCCTTCATTGCAACGATGAAGCTCTCTGGGAGCACTTAGTTATTACGTCGTCAGTTCTAAAATTAACGCCGGCCAAGTCTACTATATCTAAAGCTAAACCTCAAATTCTATCAAAAAAGTTAGTAAGTAGCGGAGGTAGCAGTGACTCTAGTAAGGCAACCCCCCCCCGGCCGCCATAAGAGGGGACGCTCACCTTCGCCGAGAGACCACTCTAGGACCAGGTGAAGGTCCCCCTTCATACAGTCCAGGCAGTCATCAGTGGAGTCTTCGAGGTCACACAAGAGACGCAAGGATGACGCGGCGGCAGCTAGCCACAAGAAATCAGAAAAGGGTCATAAGAGTTCCCGCAGGGAGGAGACGCAGTCGCGGCACCGGCTAACGCCGGAGTCGCGGCCACTTCCCTACACCTCTACCTCCATCTTGTCTAACGTCCAATTTGGCAGCTCGGAGGTAGGGACGGAGGGGACTGAGTCGACTCCCAGGGAAGAATCTAGGGAATCTTTGGGTGTACCTCAGGAAGTACATTTGCTATTCCTAAATTGAACTTAAACTTACCAGTCAGTAGGCCTCCTATAGTTTCACAAAGAGTTTTGGCAGAACAGTACCGTGGCTATACGACCTGCAGACACCTAGACTTGGACAATTCCCAGGTGAATCAAGTGATACCAGATTCATAACCCCCTTCTGATCAGGGTTGAAGTGTATGGAGACAGTCTGAACCCTCAAATGTGGATAACAGTGTTCGTTTTCAGGAAAGTGTTAGGGACAGTGATATTATTGAGACCATCCCCTCCTCAGTACCTGACCTACTTTGGCCGGTGAATGTTCATGGGTCTGAACAGCGGCAAAAACCGCCAGAACTTATAGAAGTGCGGGATGAGCCAGAGGACATAGAACTGTCTTCAGAACAACCCAGGCATACTGAGGAAGGGTCTAAGGTAGGTTCAGAATCTTCCAAGGAAGCACATAGCAAATGTATAACTACTGATGATCTCGATTATATTTTACCCCCCCCCCCCCCAAGGGGGTAAGGGGGCCTTCACCTATGGTGTAGGAAAAAAAGAATACGGTTTTAACAGCCGTAAGGGAAGGAAGGAAAAACTAATATTTATTGGTGGCTCCTGAAGTCAATGACGTAAGAGCCTATGATAATATGGCCTCGTTCCGGTCTCCTCAGAGACCGGGTTAACCTTGATAGCGACGGTCGAGAATCAATATCATTTTAGGGGGTACCCCTTAATCATTCCTAAGGTACGTCATTGGGACGGAGCCACTGAAAAGTAGAAAATAAAAAATAAAATAATTAACACAGTTTGAATAGCGCGCCTATACGCCTGCCATTCCTACTCTTGTTTCCCATCCACATGCCTCCTACCGTTATCTCCCGAGATGCGTCCTCTAATGTATATATCAAGTTGAGCATGTGTATGGGAAGGGGATGGTGGGAGGGCACTTGTCGTCATTGACTTCAAGGAGCCACCAATAAATATTAGTTTTTCTTTCCTTCCCTTACGGGTTGTCAAAACCGTAATTTATTGGTAGCTCCTTACGTCAATGACGTAAGAGCCTAGAATATCACGACCGGTGGAGGGACCTTCATATGCTCATCAAAATTAAAAATTTAATAGGAAGACTAAAAACGAATACGTAAACTGTGACATGTGTCTATTTATAAAAGTATAAAAAGTAAGAAAAAGATATATAAGGCGGGTACCATTAACCCTCCAGCCCCGGCTATTGTATTCTATAATTTCCCCGAAACCCGGGGGTTTTGGCCGAAAAACGTCTACGCCTAGGCTACCATATCTTTATTATTTTGACTGCTTCCGCATTCCCGCACATCCCCAAGCGTAGATATGTTTCGTACCTATAGAATGGCGTTGAGTAGAGCTCGCTAAGTCAACTGGTTCAGTTCTGATGACGATTTCCGTGGAGAGAACTTTGTAGCGATGTCAGCCATATGAGCCACTTTTCACTACTAAAACAACAACATACAGTCACACACAAACAAACGACGCCTCTCCTTCTTGTGTTCGGAGGTGCGCGGCGTCGGGCATACCGGCTGTGTTTATATGCGTCGGACGGACGGCTTTCAAAACAAGCTTACAGGCTTTCAAGCTGCCGGAGCCTCAGAGCTCTTCCGGGGTCCGCGGGCCGCGTTTGTTATGGGTGCCTCAGAGCCCAACCGGGTCTGATGGGTTAAAGAAGCCTTATTTCAGAAAAACAGATCTACTGAAGTGTGAATACTGGCAATAGTATACCACAAAAAAATAAAAATAAAAATAAAGTTACAAATTTATAGTTGCAATACATAACAGGTATAATGTAGTAATAATACTCCTGTTATCCATTCCCATATTGTGTGTCCTGCCAACTTGTCATGGAACTTAACACGCCCCCCTCTTTTTCATTTAAGGTAAATGGTAGGACACACCTTCTATTACACAAAAAACACTGGTAATAAAAGCATTGAAAAAATATCAATCTACTTATTGACCTTAGGGAGTATGTTCTAGCCTTAACGCTGTGCATGGTAATTTGGGTCACTCCAGATGTACCGACAAGTATCTGGATAGGAACGCATTGCTAGAGGACCAAAGACCCGTTTGAGTGATATCTTCCACTGAAAATGTATTGAGGAACCTAATGGTAGTGGCCCATTTGCGCACATCATGAGCTTTTGCAATCACCTGAGGTTCAGCTTCTTTAATTACATCTACAATAATGGATGCTAACACTTTCTTTCCTAAGCTTATTGAACCATCTGGAGAAACCCACAAAGTGCCTTATTTCTAGGAATAACAGACTTATAGTAGGTATATAGTGCTTTAACAGGACATAGAGCATGGTGCATCTTTCCTCTTTTCAAGGCAGAAATAGAGAAAGGTGTAAAGATATGTTCCTGGTGCTAATTTTTTGCGATAATATCGGGTGCAGGAGAGATATGTACAGTCATTATTAGGGGCAAAACGTAGACAGTTAGGAGACCTTGCCATGGCTGCCAATTCCGAAACCCTATGGCCAGTAGCCAGGGCCATCAGAAAAACACACTTCTTAAGTTTCTTGTCTATATTTGGTCTCACAGAATAAGACCTAGACTGTAACAAAGTTAGGACTTTCGAGATTGACCATTGAGGAAGCAAGTGACTATTTGGGGCTCTTGAGTTTAAACCAAGCCTTCATAAAACCCTGTTCGTCTTTCTGGGGTAAAGATAAACCAGTCAGCGTAAAGAAGGGTTGCTTTATTGCTGATAAGTGGTTTCTAAGTGTGTTAACTGCTAGTTTTTTAAAGTCAAATAAGTAATTTAGGTGCTTCAACAACAAAGCTACAGATGGAGTCTGCTGGCCTGACTCTACAATCCAAGTTGTAAATTGTTTCCAGTGTGAACTATACTGTCTTAAAGTGGACGCTATGTACTGATTTCTGAGCTTATCCGTGACTTCCTTGTTGTAGGACGGTAGCCACTTGGATTTGAGAATGTCCACATAGCAAAATTGAGCGAGGTCTGCAGGTTTCCAATTTCTTCCAAGTGGAAATAGGTCAGGGGAAGTTGCAGAGGTTTGTTGCACCACTGAGTAAGTTGAGTGTACCAAACCTGAGTCGGCCACATTGGAGCAACCAGGACCACTTGACCCTGGAACAACCTGAGGTGATGAATGATCCTGCACATCAGTGACGTGTCTGGGGGGGGGGGGGGGGGGGGACATAAATCAATGTCCACCTGTTCCAATCCACTGTGAAGGCATCCGGGCCCCCTTCTCGTGTTATGTGATCCTGAGATATGTAAGACTGGAGCTTCGTTGATTGATGAGACGCGAACAGATCGATTTGAGGTGAAAATGGCAGAACTAAGTGGTTGAATGCATTTTGTTTGAGAGCCAATTCCACCGAGGTACTCTTTCCCCTGGACAGAGCATCCCCCCACATATTGGGGACGCCTGGTAGATATTTCGCATGAATTATTTATGGAATGTTTCTTGGGCTAGAAAAAATATTTTGTCCGAGAGATCCTGTAATACCCTGGCCCGGGTGGGGCCTTGTTTCTTCAAACAAATTACAGCGGCCATGTTGTCCATCCGGAATGCAATTGACCTGGAGGTCAATGACATCACATGATCTCTGAGAAAAAACAGAGGAACTGCTAACTCTTGGGCATTGATGTGAAACTGACTTAATGTCATCCATTTTCTGTGATTCTGATGACCATCCGTCAACTGATAGCCCCATCCTATCAGACTCGAGGCGTCTGTGTCCACCCATAGGGTGGGAGGTGGATCTGACCAATGTCGATTCCGAATCAATAAGGGAGTTTGAAAGTAATCTTGATAAAGCATGGGGAAGACAAGATTTGAAGTTTGATTATAAAGCAAAAATACAGAATAGTAAAAATGTTGCGTCTGCTACCGCCTCCGCCAACACCGTGAACGACCGCAGCAGTGCAAGTACTGGTACTGAGCTGGATACACAGGCCTAGTTTGCCTTTTTTCAGAGGATCTACTGTAAGAAACTGTAATGTGTCACTGATTCCTGTACCTGAGATTTTACCCAAAATGACAGGATATGTAGAATTCTCTTTGGGATGAAGAGAGGACAATTAGAGGGAAAGCTTTGTTGCCTAGCAAGATTAGTCTCTTCAACCTGAGGAGGCCTCGGGCACTGTAATTTGAACCCAATTTAAAGAGTCTATCAGAGATTCCCAAAGTTTCCTGGTTATAGTCTTGGAATGCAATACTCTGAACAGTTTTACTTGGAGACGTTTGGCATTGGTTGGACTTTGTTTATAGTCTGAAGTTGTGTATCCCAGATTAACCCTACCCATTCTGCTGATTGTGTAGGAGTGAGATTTGATTTCTGTAAATTTACTTTGAAACCCAACTTGTTGTATGACTCTCAAGGTTTGTTCTTGGCAATGGAGTGGAGAAGACCCGAGAATCATCCAATCGTTTAGGTAAAACAGTATTTTCACTCCGTCTTCGAGTAGACGGAGAAGAGCTTGTTTCATTATCTTGGTGAAAATTCTGGGAGCTATGTTCAAGCCGAAAGGCATTCTGGTGAACATTACCGCTTTATTTCTGAATGGGACAGCTAGGCACTTTTGGTATCTCTTTGCTATTGGGATGTGCCAGTAGGCGTCTTTTAGATCTAGAGTAATTATCCAGACCTTTGGTTGTAGAACTAGCCTTACTTGAGAAAATAGTCAACATCCTGAACTTCATATTGTGAATTGATTTGTTGAGGAGGGACATGTCTATCACAGGCCTTAGTTGTAGACTGTCCCTCTTTGGAATGAGAAACATGTGGGATAGAAGAAACTGGCATGCCTTCTGGTACATAAGTCACAATATTGTCTGACAATATTTGGTTTATTACTGTTTCTAACCCTAGAGATAGTTGTACATTGTTTGACTGAGCTCTGAGGCGGTGTCTTACTAACCAGCGCCATGTAAGGCCCTTCTTTTTTTGCCGAAGATCTCTGAGGTCAATGACGAAAATTTTCCCTGAACTGACCTGTCGGATGAAGGACTAGTTCCCTGTTGATGGCCTCTAGAAAATTTCGTTTTTTGTACTTTGGGCAGGTTGGTATATTGATGACCATGTGGTCTCTGGTGTTTGGGGGCATGTTTGTTGGGGTATATGGTCTCTGGTGTTTGGGGGCATGTTGTTTTGTTTGTTGGGGTCTATGTTGTGACCCATAGTTATGTCGCTTATGAGGTGGTCGTGTGTAGGATGATGGTTGAGTCCTTGCTGCACCCCGACCTCTAGACTGATAGTGTCCCTGTTTGACGAGTTACCCCTATGCGCCTGAAATGTTTGTGGAGTAAGCTTACGAGAGGGAAATTGGACTCTAAATTTTCCACACTGTGATTGAGAACGAGAGTGGAACTGTCTAGGATGTTTCTGCTTGTTTGCAAGCGACTGGCTAAACACAGCCATCTCAGGTCTTAGCAACAGAGCATGAACCTCACTCCAGGTAGTTTGGGGTATCAATCTACATGTGAACAGCGGAGAAAGGAGAGCTCGAGTTGCAATATCTTTGAGCATGTTCTTAGACAAGTGGATGTGCAGATACTGTCTAGCTCTAGCTGCCTCAAAAATAGTTAGCAATCCTGACATCCCCAGTGGTCATCAGAGAATTACCAAGCGAAGCTCTTCTGATAAAATGAAGTGCAGCCCTAGAATTTTGTTCAGGGATAGAATCTGCTACTTCCCGCATGGCTTGTGCAAGTTGTCGCTGTGTAATTAAATTTGACAGCGACCTATGGGCTCTTTGAGGCAGTCTAAAAACTTTGTCAATCAGTGTAGGAATAAGTGTACAAATCAGGGGGTTATTTGTTGACTTACAAACTATTTTTGAACCTCTGAGATATTCCCAGAACTCCTGGAGTATAGAGTCGGAGTTGTATACTGTACATACATATAGTAACAACTGGTGATCCTCCAATGAAAGTTTATGGGGGGCAGCATCCCCACAAGGCTAAGCAAATTTCTCTGCCTTAGTCACCCATTCAGCCCATGGACCATAACCCAGAGTAGAAACCTCTAACATAGGAATTTTATTCTCAAACATTTTCGTGGAACAACCTACGGATTTTGAGAGATTAGGGAGAGATTTAATGGCATTATGTCCATCCACTTTATTCAAATCAGACCATGGTTTCAAGCGCTTACCCGAAGGCACCGCAGGGGTCTGTGTGTAAGTAAAGTACTTAGCCTCCAACAGAGATGGGAATTAAGGTTTTATGATTACATCCAGCAATCGGCCTTGTGCATCTTTTGCACGTAGATGCCTAAGCTCGTCCATTTCAACAATTCACTCATTTGGTACTGGCACCTAATCTGGATGACCTGTGTCAGCTCCGTGATCTAGGTTAACCCGGGCTCAGAGGAGCCCGGAACGAGGCCATATTAACATAGGCTCTTACGTCATTGACGTAAGGAGCCACCAATAAATATTAGTTTTTCCTTCCTTCCCTTACGGGTTGTCAAAACCGTATTATTTCATGAGCAGGTTGTTTGGGCTGGACAGGTACATGAGCCAGTGGAACTGTGTCTGGTATGGCAGGCTGTAGCATAGATGGAGCAAGTTTTAATGAAGAAACAAGATGGGACTCATTTTCACTCAAACGCTCCTCAATATGGTCACCGGTCTCAAAACCATAACATTCTACAATAGAATCGTTTATGTCCAAAGGTTCTGGAGTATCTTTAAGAAGTACTTCTTCCAGCTTTGCCCCAACCGTACTGTAACCAAAAATGTCTGGAGTTGCCAGAGAAGGATCTAAACGAACAGGTAAGTCCGAAGAAGGCTGAAAAGGTGAGTAGTCTATGGGTTTATGCACTTCAGCTTCAGTATTCACCTGAATCAGTTGAGGGTGAATTAATGTAGGTGGAGCAAGTAACGGGGTTGATTCAATTGCTGTTCAATAGTATTAGCTAACTGTACTAGGGAAAGTGGAGGGGGACTGACATCCTCAGAACTTGGATCAGTCAAAGAAATAGATTGAGCCGGCAAAAATAAATAGCCGTCTCAATTACTGGTACCCGGGCCTGTCATTATGATACTATGAACCAAGCCATGAGTACCCGGCATTATAAAATCACCTGCCAATACTGGTACCCGGGCCTGTCTTTATACTGTTAAGACAAGGCCTAGAGTACCCGGGGACTTTAAATTTTTTAACACGCCATAGTCTTAACAACCGCAAGAGTACCCGGCAATACTGGTACTCAGGCCTGAGAGTACCCGGCAATACTGGTACTCAGGCCTGAGAGTACCCGGCAATACTGGTACTCAGGCCTGAGAGTACCCGGCAATACTGGTACTCAGGCCTGAGAGTACCCGGCAATACTGGTACTCAGGCCTGAGAGTACCCGGCAATACTGGTACCCGGGCCTGTTTTTATACTTGTTATGGCATTATAATATCACCCGGCAATACTGGTACTCAGGCCTGAGAGTACCCGGCAATACTGGTACCCGGGCCTGTCTTTATACTTGTTAAGACAAGGCCTAGAGTATCAGTGGAATTGAGAAAATCTCAACCCGCCATAGTCTTAACACTCGTAAGGGTACCCGGCCAAGAGTGTTATTCGGCGTGCCTGTCTGTATCTTTGTACAGGTTTAAATTCTTATATCTTTCCGGGACTATAAGTCAGCGAGATATATTCAATCACGATATTATTTCGAATACCCCACTGGCCATAGGCCTACTTGGTACCAATGAAAATAATTAAACACGAGTGCACAAATAAGTAGTAAAATACTGTAGGCTACTATTAAAATGTTGGGTAAATGTTTATCACCAACCAGCGACGAGTTTTTCAGGTAATTTTTTGTTGTTTTTTATTTTTTATTTGATACACAGTGTTGTTTAACCCTCGTGGCCCGGGCTGGTCCTCCAAAGGACGGAGGTCGTATCCGGGCGATCTGGCCGAAAAACGTCTAGGCCTAGGCTACCGTATTTTTGTTTATTTTAACTGCTAGAAATTTCCCACGCATCTATAAACGTAGTGCGGTTTTCAATCTGCAGACTGTCGTTAAGTAGAGCTCTGTAAGTCAACTGGTTCAGTTGTGATGACGATTTCAGTGGAGCGAATTTTGCCGTGATGTTGACAATATCGGAGCTTTTCAGACACTAATTTCGTCTTACGTCAACAATAATAATATTGATCCGACGCCTCCTTCTTGTTTTCGGAGGTGCGGTGACGCAACGATCGGCTTTGTTTACATGCGTCGGACGCACAGCGTTCAGACTAAGCTGAATAGGCTTGAAAGCTTACTGTCTGTTGAAAGGACACCCGGGCTGCTGCCCAATTTCCGCGGTGTCCTTTCACAATGACACCCGGGCTGGAAGGGTTAATACCAAGGATAAGGTCCCACATAAAAGGTTAATAGAGAAAGTTAGAAGCTATAATATAGGGGAGAAATGTGTGAAATGGATAGAAGCCTTCCTGAAAGATCGGAGACAGAGGGTGCTGGTGAATGGAATAGGCTCGGGGTGGAGGGAAATTACAAGTGGGGTTCCTCAGGGATCTGTGTTGGGACCACTACTGTTCGTTATATTTATCAACGACTTACCTGAAGTTATAACTAATGGAAGTGAGGTATACCTGTATGCGGATGACACTAAGCTGTATAGAAGAGTGAGGAGTAAGGAAGATATGAGTTTGCTTCAAGGAGATGTGGAGGGCATGAAGGGATGGTCTGAGCATTGGTTAATGCCTTTTCATCCAAAAAAATGCAAGTACATGCAGATTGGGACAAGCAAGATAGACAAGGTAGGATACAGTATGTATGAAGCGATGGAGGAAGTGAATGCAGAAAAGGATATAGGAGTAGTGATAGACAATAAGTTAAATTTCTCAGAACATTTAGCGGAAAAGATAAACAAAGCCAATAGAATTGTAGGGCTGATAAGGAGGACATTTGTGTCACTTGACGAAGAAATCTTCAGGAATCTCTATACAGCGCTGGTTAGGCCGCACCTGGAATATGCAAACCAGGTGTGGGCTCCATATATGGTAAAGGATATAGAAGCAGTGGAGAAAGTGCAGAGGAGAGCTAGCAAGCTAGTACCAACGTTGAAGAACGCGGGCTATGAGCAGAGGTTGAGGGCACTGGGGCTTCCGACACTGGCATATAGGAGAAAGAGAGGGGATATGATAGACTTTTAAGATAGTGTCCGGAAAGTATGATGAGGAGTGTGTGAAGGTATCTTCTTGATGCGGGAGGGAACAAGAACGAGAGGACACTCAAAGAAAATTTACAAAGAAAGAAATCAGAGTTGATATTGATTAAATCAATTTGATTTAATCACTTGATTAAATAAATGATTTTTTTACAAAAAAAATAATGATTTTTTTTATTTTTTTCATCTGTGAATCAAAATAAAAAAAAATCTGAAGATTTATCATGCTTTCATAAGTTTGTGTAGGCATTGGTTCATTTTAAGATACTGGTACATTATGTAGTAACACAAATAACTGATAGCTTCTAAATATACAAAATATAAATACTCAATAGGGGGGGGGGGGGGGGAGGATATTTAAAAAAAAAATAAAAAAATAAAATAATAAAATAAATATATATATACTGTATATACAGTATATATATATATTTCTTTTTTTTTCTTTTTTTTTTTTTAAATAAAAAAAATCAACAACCCTGAAAGAAATAGGCTTGAGAAGGCAAAAAACTCATTTTGTGATAGAGGGGTAAATGAGTGGAACGCACTGCCCCAGTATGTAGTCGATTCCGAATCAATAAGGGAGTTTGAAAGTAATCTTGATAAAGCATGGGGAAGACAAGATTTGGTTTGATTATAAAGCAAAAATACAGAATAGTAAGAATGTTGCGTCTGCTACCGCCGCCGCCAACACCATGAACGACCACAGCAGTGCAAGTACTGGTACTGAGCTGGATACACAGGCCTAGTTTGCCTTTTTCCAGAGGATCTACTGTAAGAAACTGTAAGAAAGGACTGTCGCAATTTACTATTTTCCCATTATCCATCAATCTTAAAACACGGCCCCCGATAGTGGGGAGGGCTATGAAGATCATGGAAATTGCGGGGTAAAAGGCGTAAATAAAGGGGTAATATTGGAAGAACTCTGAAAATACAATATTTAAAAGTAACAAAACCTGAAAATGGAAAAACCCGAGCCAAGTTTTGACCAAACTTGGCTCGGGTTTTTCAATTTTTCAGAGTCCAAATTCACAGTAACCTCATTTTGAAAGTTGGCTCGGGGTTTTTTTTTTTTTCAACGTGGATAAAGCCAGTAACAATGTGGTTAAAATTAGCCTAACCTAACCTAGTATAATGGCTGGGGGCTCCCGCCCCCACACCCCCGCGAAATCCGAGCCAAGTTTTGTCATTAACCTAACCTAACCTAGTATTATGGGGTTAACATTAGCCTAACCTAACCTAACCTAGTATTATGGGTGGGGGCTGCCGCCCCCACACCCCCACTAAATCCCTTAAATCCGAGCCAACTTTTGCCAAAAAAACCCGAGCCAACTTTCGACATGAGGTTACTGTGATTTTTTACTCTGAAAAATTGAAAAACCCGAGCCAAGTTTGGTCAAAACTTGGCTCGGGTTTTTCTATTTTCAGGTTTTGTTACTTTTAAATATTGTATTTTCAGAGTTCTTCCAATATTACCCCTTTATTTACGCCTTTTACCCCGCAATTTCCATGATCTTCACTATCGGGGGCCGTGTCTTAACCCTTAAAGATCGGGGCCGGACTTAACTCCGCCTCCAATTTGCAGCAAGTTAGGAGCATTATTAAGGCTTTTAAAGGGTTAAAATAGAGTGCAAATGGCCGGGAGCGCAGTGGGCCAGACAGCCGACTCCCAGGGCTTACCGCCGCCCATTAACTCATGTTCTCTGTGTTCTCGAGAGGCCGGCAGTGTAGCCAGTAGTGAGCATAGCTGGGAAAAATATGCCGCTATACGCTAAATTCCCATGTTACTGGTATCACTGTATGAGAACCACGAGTGCTACGTAGCTCGTTCTGGTCTCATTTTGAAGCTTTTAGCGCCTATTTTTTGCTGAATACATTTCTTTTCATCAGGCTGGGATATTAGTGTTCCAGATCTAGTTGCCCCGGGCTAGTGAATTCAGAAATTTACTTGCCCTGATATTGTCCTTACTTGCCCTGATATTTTTGTACTTGCCCTGAATATGGAATTTGTTGAATTAATACAAATTATGCTATATACTGTATATTTATTAGTGGCCCCTCCATCATTGACGAACATGCCTATTACATAAGGCATCCTCTTCAAACACTAATCCGCCGTAGTTTGAATCTACCGCGCAGAGCATTTAAAAAACTGAGGAGCCTTCATCATGAGCGCACGCGACCTCACTCATGGCTTCAGTCATTATGAATTGGGTTCTCACTACGAAAAAACTTCGTAAAAAATAAAAACAAAAAGAAAATAAGAATAACTATCCAATAAGCTTTCCATCATATCGTGGATGTACTTGTGTGGATTTCTGACCAGACGCTGAATCAGGCGTCATTCCTCCTTCTTTGCTCTGCGCTCAGCCTGCCCGGACGTACCTTTCAGGCTCCGCTGGTTCCGCATTCGTTGCGTCCCTAGTGAGTTTTTTCTCATTTGTTTACTCTAGGATGTATCGAGTAAGGTTAGGATAGGCGTAGCAGGAGTGTCCTGGGCTGGTTGCCCGCAGTGCAGTGTATTTTGGGTCGTATGTATGGGGCATCTATTTCGGATGTACCCTCGTGGTCCTGTTGTGGACACGTGAACTTTTCACAGTTGTGTTAGTTGGTGATGCAGGCGGCTTTCATTACGCGTTAATTATTGCTGCCTTTTATCCTTCTGATGAGGTAAGCTGTGTGTTTGCTGACGTTCCCAGCGTATTTTTCTTCACTTAGTGAAGTTTTTTCTGGGTCCGTGTCAGGCTTCCCGGGGTGGGAAGTTATCGCTTCGGTGGTGTGTTGGCGGTGGTTCCTGTTGTGATATTCCAGTGTGTGTTTATATTTCAACTATTTTCATGCCGTCTACCTAGGCCTAGCCAGCCGCTCGTAGCTTTGCCACATGTCTAGTGTTATTATTTATTTTATAAATATGCCCTACTGTGTCATGTGTATCCGGGTTTTAGTTGTGTATTGGCTAATTCCTCGGACTATATTTGTTTCCTGGTTTAGTTGTGTATTGGCTAATTCCACGGATTATGTTGTGACCTTGGTTAGTCGTGCGTGTCTCTCCTCGTGTCGTATTGTTCAGATGGTGTCTGTTCAGGGTGGGGTTTGCCTTCCGGCGGGTTTTTCTCGGTTTCACCATGAAAAATCCTGACCGATGAGCAGTGTTGGGCCACACGTGGTTTTTAACTCTGGCTGGTTCCCCGGCGTGGGGAGGTGTCTGTGGCTCTCCAGGACTGCGTCTCTGTGGGTGCCTGGTTTCAGGCCTCCTTTAAATTCCCGGCGGGATGGCTGTACCCATCCTTACATATATATTTAGATATATTTAAAGAAACGACGTTCTTGAGAACACTCGTTTTTTATAGGTTTTTCTACCTGGTTTACGACAACCACATGGAAAACCTAGCTGTTGTTTAGGCGTTCCTCCCCGGCGATCTTTTACAAAGAAGTGGGGTCAGGAACTTGTGGGGTTAACTTTTAGACTTCTCACCCGGCGGGTGCACCTGAGCAGGGTGGGATAAAACGACTTAGGTCTCATATAGTTAACCAATCCATTTGAGTGATACTCTGTGTATCGCTGCCTTTACTCTTACAGCAATTGAAGGATCAGTGAGGTTTAACCAAATCGATTCCCACACCCGGCGGGTGCCCCTAAGTGGAGGAACTAAGGAATTTATAAACAAATTCAATTTCGATTAACCTTAATTGGGTGATACTTTCAGTATCGCCGCCTTCTATTTTTACGACGATCGTTTGGGACAATTCGTTAAAAAATCAGATCTCGTATATTCCTGCCCTGGGCTATTCTACTAAAATATTTCAAGGGCCGGCGTCTTTATGAGGGGGGGCTTTGTTACAAAATTGAATCTTGAGACAGTCACCACCTCCTACAGACTATAAGTGCCATACTGGACCATTATATCAGAGGGTATTCTTCATGTTCTTTAGCTAAGAAGATTTGTTTAGCCTCTTTACACCCAGCCGCGTAGCGAGATGTGTTAGCTGTGTCTTTGCATCCCGTTACCCGGCGGGTTATTAACACTTGTATGCGAACACGTGGGTTAACCTTATGAGCATTAATTCCTGGAAATTTTTCTTTATTTTTCCAGAGCTGAGCTCCGGCGGACCAATACAGACCCGGCGGTAGTTTCCTCACACCAGTCTCTGTCATGGCTAATGTGGCCCCAGTTTTTGCCCTGTGCATTACCCCTACTTGCGCGGGTATCCCAATTTTTGCGCATACCCTTTGCATAAGGTGTGTTAGATGTCTAGACCGTTCAAGGGGTCTCTGGGTTACACTTAATTGTTCATTTTGCTCCCAATTAGCCAATAAAGTCCTGTGTGACAATGACAAGACCGCGGCGGTAGCGTTGAGAGAGGTCAGACAACAAATGTCGGCCTATACTACCATTGTCGCACATAAGTCACTTCAATGTAACAACGTCCCACTTTGGGATAAGTTGCTGTCAGAGCACCCTCCCCCTAAACGTACCTCTAGAGTAACGGGTTTTAAGCCGACAGAGACTAGCCAGGGTTCTGTATCGTCTGTGGATACGTTTAAACGCCCGAGAGAGCCTACTCCCCCGGCAGCCACCTCCTCGTCGCAGGCGAGATCGAGGTCAAGGTCACCCCTCAGACAGCGGTCTTCAAGTCGGGCCTCTTCCCCGGCTAGTAAGAAGTGTAAGACTGAAGCTTCCCCCAGTGGCCATGGTGGTGATTCTTCCAAACCTAGGTCTAGTTCGCGGTCACACCGTAGCCACAAATCCTCCAAAAAGGATTCCCATAAGAAGTCCTCTCGACATTCTACTAAGTCTAGTGCATCTCATCGTACCTCTACACCTGAAAATGTTTCTGTTACAGCCTCAGAGTATAGTGAAGCGCCTGTCCCTAAACAAGATTTACCTATTGATATTTTAACCCTAGAAACGGAAAGTTCAGGAAATTCAATAATTGAGAATGTTTCAGACTCTCAAGAGAGCGTAGGCCAGAGCCTCGGTGTTTGGCGGTTTGCTCAGCCAGGGTCTGACCATCCACGTCCGACTCATACGAGTCACACAGTAGCCGATGTCCACAGGGACGCGGCGACCCCATCCTCTATCCCTGATTTATCTTGGAAACAAGGTGCCCCTGCCTCGGCGGGGTCTTCTCAGGAGGATCGGGAGGAACAAGATGAAGTGTCATTAATTTCAGATAGGGAGGGACAAGGGTCAGGCTCAGGCCTGGACGCCGCCCATGATAATACTAATTCACCTGAAAGTTCTGCATCTAACCAGTTTGTTACAGCACAAGAAATTGATGGGTTACTTACTCATGCTCTATCAAAATTCTTTAATCAACAACGAGAAAACCCCACAATGGACTTGGGGGCTCCCTTGACAAGTTCTGCGGTACGGCCTCTGATAACGTCAATCGATTTATCTAAGATTCCTAACCCTCCTACTCTGTCACCGGCAGGGAGCTCTAAGCCAGCTACGGCGGCATTCACTACGTCAAATGTCAGGGTCATTACGGATGTTAATCCACCCCCTCTAGACAAAGCGCCTCTTAGAAAGGTAGCTATGCCCCTGCTTTATGGGCCAGACGAGTCATGGGTCCCTTTGAACCCCTCTAAGCCAGAGCTTGCCCAGCCTACCTTGTCAGGGGAACTCCCGGTACCACGTGAGTGGTTTATCCAGGGAAATAAGTCTAAGAAATTAAGGGCATTGGATGCGTTGGGTAATGTTTTGGACGTAAATATCAAGGCTATACCTAGTTATTATCATCAGGATTATTTTGTTTATGCATCTAAGCCTGCTTTACCCCCTGCCTCAGCTTCAAAACTTTTTTCAGACTGGTCTAAGCTGGATGGGTTTAATGATATTAAGGCTCTGTCGGCTCTTACTCCTGAACTAGATTTACAGACCGTCACAGACGAGACAGCTAATCCAGTGTTGAAGGTGGGACAGTTGGGACCAGGACCTTGGGTGGATTGGGAGGTAGAGGCTCAAAACTTTGCAACCACTTTCACTTCTAAATCTTCCCACCAGATCCCTCAGGATACACATTCATGGTTCTCCATGCCGGTAGGTTCTGCCGGCGGAGTTCCGTCAGCTTTATTTTCTTTTTTAGCTGCCCCTAAGATTAATCTTTGTGAACTAAAGGAACAATTCACTACCCCTACCCCTTCTCACCTAGACAGAGAATTTAGGCTAAGGGGAAAAGCTTTCCGCCTGTTTTCACAGTACATAGTTTCTCAACAGGTGGCTAAGTCTTTACTCAGGTCTACTCAGGCAATCGCAGACGCGGATGCTCGAAGATCAGTTGAGTTATCCCGGCGTCTGATTCTTCAGTCGTCGATTCAATCCTTAGGTGACATACGCACAGCCTTACTTGAGGCGGTGCGAGCACGACAGGATCTTAGGATGTCATTAGTTCGCAAGCTGCCTGATCGCATTGCTAACCAGGTGGTAATGTCCCCAGTACTTACACCTTCTTTAATGTCCCCTGATGTATGGCGAACAGTATTTAACATGGCACAGGCCGTGAAGCACAGTCCCGCACAGGCTAAGAAACCCGCATTTAACTTCCCCAAACCTAAGCCTCCTACTAAAGCTCAGCCAGGGAGTTCTAAGCCGTTTCTTCCGCCTAAGTCCTCCCAATCCCCCCTGGGTCAGTTCAGGCATAGACAGAGAGGGTTTTCAGGACAGAGGGGACGCGGCCAGTATAAGCCGGGGCAGGGCCAGTCTTCGGCCCACACCAGCCAGCCGGCGAAGCGTCCAACACCACCAAACCCACCATAAAAAAACTAAAGTCTTTCTCACTCCCAGTGCCTATCTTAGAGCCGGAGGAACCGAGGGAAGTACAGCCGGCGAACCCTTGTCTGCTAACTGGGTCGTTCCGAACGTGTCACCAAGCATGGCCGTTAAAAACCTGGGCACGGATGGTGGCACGCAAAGGCATCACTTGGCAGTGGCTCCGGCGACCTCGCTTACGTCAGCCGACAACGGCAAATTGTGTTTCATTAGAGGTGGAGTTGCTGGTCCAGGAGATGATTGCCAAGAATGTCATCATCCCGGTCCCTCCAGATTACCCTGTATTCACGTCAAAACTGTTTTTGGTTCCCAAACGGGACAGTGTTCAGATGAGGCCGGTCGTAGACCTGTCTTATCTGAATCTTCACATTTACAACGAGTCTTTCAGAATGTTAACAGTTCATCAAATCAGGCTAACACTTCCGCCGGGAGGCTGGATGTGTTCCCTAGACCTGACAGACGCCTATTGGCACGTGTCGGTCAACAAAAGATTTCAAAGGTTTCTGGCCTTGAGGATCAGGCACCAAAATTTTGTTTTTCAGAGGATGCCGTTCGGTTTGAACCTAGCACCTCGATTATTCACGAAACTAGTCCGGCAAGCCCTGATGCCGTTGTTAAAACAGGGAATCAGAGTGTTGTGGTATCTAGACGACTGGCTGGTGGTGGCAGAGACACAACAATTATGCATAAAACATGTCAATATCATTTTAAATCATGTCAAAACTCTAGGCTTCAAGGTAAATCTGGTAAAGTCAAACCTTGTTCCCTCAAGAGTAATTCAGTGGATAGGGCTGGTCTGGGACACCGCCGCTCTCACTCTGAGTCAGAGTGTGGACAATCGCAACAGGTTTCGCAGGAAACTGTTCAGGTTTCTTCACAGTCTGACTACGACACGAAGAGTCTGGGAGTCTCTGGTCGGCTCTCTCAACTGGATTCAGCTAACTGTCAAGTTGGGCCGGTTGAAAGTAAAACGATTAATATTGGAAGGCAACAAATATTTCCCACTCTTACCGGCGGGAAAATTATGGCCCATACCAAAATTAATCCACACCTTACTAGCGGTCTGGGCGAAGAGGGAAACATTGCACTCAATCATGTCATGGACCTCTCCTCCTCCAACGGTATGGGTAGACACGGATGCGTCAGGCACCATAGGGTGGGGATTTCAGTCAAATCAGGGGCACCAGGGTCAGGGACTTTGGTCCCACTTAGAAATCTCTCACATAAATGTCAAAGAGTTACTAGTCCCCTTGTATTTCCTTCAGGCTCACGGCCCGGCGTTACGGGGCAAGTCAGTGGCCTTCAGAATGGACAATCTGAATGCAGTTCACTGTATTCAGAAACAAGGGTCAACGAGGTCAAGGAAGTTGCTACTCGTGTCGGAAGAGATTTTTGTTCTAGCCACCAGTCTAGATATTTATCTTCACGCATCTTATCTCCCAGGCGTAGCGAACGTCTGGGCAGACGCTCTGTCCCGGAGACAGAGCACGACAGTAGAATGGGAGCTCAAGCAACCCATTTTCGACCTAATGATTGCGGAGCTCTCCCATCCACAAGTGGATCTTTTTGCGTCCGAGGAGACTCACAAGCTCCCTCTATACCTCACCCGCCGGGCGATAACGCCGGCAGGGGGGCCAGACGCCCTAGTGACAGACTGGAACAGATGGAGCTCCATCTATCTGTTTCCGCCGCCAGATGCGTCACTAATGTGCCACGTAGTGAACAAACTACGAGTTTATCGAGGCTTAGTCTCGCTAATCGCGCCCCTGTGGCCGGCGCAGGTGTGGTACCAGCAGTTAATAATGTGGTGCCCGGACCCGGTATCGCTCCCGGTCGGGTACTTCCACTTAGACACGATTGGCAACCTAGAGACCTCGCTGACTTTTGCATTATGGACATTCAGGAGGCCAAGTGGCTAGCACCATACGGTAGGGATGTGACCAATAAATTGCTCAATCAATATACTCAGTCTACTAAGCGACAATATCAATCTCATTGGAAAGCTTTTACTTCTTGGATTGTTAGAACGGCACAAACTGTACCCTCAGTGGCATTGGTTTTTAATTACTTGAACTATCTGTTTGAGCAGAAACGTTTATCTGAAGAATCTGAAGAAAACTTTGAAGAATCACTTAACTGCGATTAGAGTGCCCTTTTTCGACCTTACAGGTCTATCCATACCGGTGGCGGAGGAAACAGGATTTATGAGAGCGTGTTTTAAACTCCGCCCACCTCCCCGTCAGCTCATGCCTACTTGGTCTCTGGACAAAGCTTTGTCTTTACTTCATTCTCGTCTGTATCAAAATACTGCAGACTTTGCTTTAATCTTAAAGAAGGCAGTTTTCCTTTTGGCTTTGGCCACCGGAAACAGAGTGTCTGAGCTGGCGGCGATGAGCAACACACCTAATTGTCTTAGGTTTGGTAGACTTAATGATTCAATTTCCATTGCACCCTCCCCGGCGTTTGTAGCCAAGAATGAGCATAGTGCACACGTGTTTTCTGAGTTCACGGTGCCGGCGTTAAAAAGGGGAAAGGTGCATCATAATTTATGTCCAGTGCAAGCTCTAACCAAATATTTGAGAATAGCTCCTCATAACCCCCAAGGTGCTTTATGGGTAGCGAGTACGGGTAAACGCTTACTTAAACGGCGATTAGCCTCTCTTCTGGTAGAAGTCATTAAAGAGAGTAATCCCGGCGTTGTGGGTAGGGCCCACGATTTACGCAAGTGGGCGGCCTCTTTACGTTTCCTGAAAAACTTTTCAGTTGAAGATATTGCGTCCACACAGTTGTGGGCGTCTAATCATACGTTTCTCTCTAGATACTTGTCAGTTGCTCTAGACAAACCTTCCTTACCATGTATAGCTTTAAGGCAGAGGGTCTAGGTGGCCCTGCAGTCACTTATGTTTATTTTCAAGGAAGGGGGGGGGGGGGTGCAGTCAGTTGACATAGGACACCCTAGACCCCGCCGGAGTATGAGAGCTGTGATACAATTTAAGGTTAAAATGTGATATGAAAATTTCTCTGCGAGAATTTGTGCTAGTACAAAGTTTAGTACAAAACAACGGTGTTGTTATAGTAGTTTTAGCTGCGAAAGCAATGTAACATTAGTTCAATGGAGTTCATTAGCAATTGATCTCCACATGTATTTTGGGGTTTATGATGTGCACATATAAACTTATAACTTATTATTTTTGTCACCACTCGTTGAGTGGGGTGCCTTTTGTAACTACAGATCTGTGTTCAGAATCTTCAGGGTTACCTATTTTTGTCGGGCAGGCTTCTTTGAAGCACGCACCTGCCTGAACCCCTTTTTCTTGTATATTTCCGGCCTACGCCGTATTAAATACATTTTTCAAAAAGTAAGAATACTATGTGGTTGTTTTATTATCTGCTTTTCTAGAGTTATGATATGATTACGAATGTCCCCCTCCAGTCTTAGATATCAGGCATGTTCGTCAATGATGGAGGGGCCACTAATAAATTATAGGTTTGACTCCTGTAAGGAGATAAAGAAAACCTAATATTTAGTAGTGGCCCCGTAATCATTGACGACTGGGGCCCTCCCGACCGTCCCCTTCCCATTCGTTGATGTATTAAGGATTTTGGTTTACTTGATATGTCAGTGAAGGAGGAATGACGCCTGATTCAGCGTCTGGTCAGAAATCCACACAAGTACATCCACGATATGATGGAAAGCTTATTGGATAGTTATTCTTATTTTCTTTTTGTTTTTATTTTTTACAAAGTTTTTTCGTAGTGAGAACCCAATTCATAATGACTGAAGCCATGAGTGAGGTCGCGTGCGCTCATGATGAAGGCTCCTCAGTTTTTTAAATGCTCTGCGCGGTAGATTCAAACTACGGCGGATTAGTGTTTGAAGAGGATGCCTTATGTAATAGGCATGTTCGTCAATGATTACGGGGCCACTACTAAATATTAGGTTTTCTTTATCTCCTTACAGGAGTCAAACCTATAATACAGTATATAATGTTTTTTAGTTATTTTGTTTTATTCAATAGATTTTTTTTCTTAGGGGAATACAAAGCATATTTATAACTAAGATTCCAAGTTTAGGTTATTGTTGCTTAATCAGGATTTGAATATCACCGTATCACGTATCATTGATAATTCAATTCAATCATTAAGCCATTAGAATAGATTGAGCCAAGCCGCCAAACGAAAATGATAATTAAAACAAATTAGATAACATGTAGGCTACTTTATGTCAAGTGTACATTTTATTATTATTTATCATAATGTGCATTGCAGTTATTGTAAGAGTATTGAATAATTGAACTTAGATATGAGTGCTAAAGCAATTAAATTATATGAATTTATGAAATACAGTACACAGAGAAACTGAGAAAATAATACTAAATTTCTTTTAATACAATCCAGTTCACCTTTTCATTACACATGTTCTCCATTGTATTTAGTGCACTTATGTCCATCAATGTGACGCCTTCTTTCCCCCTTGTTCAACCAGTGGATCAATGCCTCCTCTGGTTTATAGTCCATCAAGCTTGGGCCATTAACCTTGATCTCCATGAGGTCATTAAGAGTGTCATTACCCAACAATGTGCGAGTAGCATCCGTAACAACATTCATGCTACTGAATCCTCGCTCCACAACAGCAGTGCTCATAGATATGGCAATTATTATTTCCAGCACAGGTAGGATATGTTTAAGATTATCAGGAGGAAGCAGCATCAGGTCTCTGAAAACATCTTTTGGTGCTGATGTCCTCAAGTTGTTCACATGCACCTTGAAAGACATCCATTCTCCTGGTGCTGCCTCTACTTCTTCATCAGTAAGCAGCGGAGTGAAGTGTTCAATTAGTCGTTGGATGGATTCTCTTCCATAGCTGGCCAACTCTTTACGATTATGTGGCCATTGCCTGTAATTGAAGACTGCAAAGTCAGACAATGGCGGATGCTGGAGGGTGCCAAATCGTGAGTTAATTTTTTGCATACCACAATCCAAAAGATCCAGATGCAGCTTGTGAAGCTGGGGTTTTACCTCACCACTAAGAATTACTCCCTTGAATTCATTCCCACTGATTAGGGAAGACACACTGCTACCAGGACTGGATTTCATCACCTCCAGTGACAGAGTTGCAGCTTCCAGATGAGGGATAACATCCATGATCATGAGGTCATTAGCCTGGAAGCATTCACTGAGAGAAGTTATGACATTAGTCAAGTCCATCATAAAGTTTAGGAAAATGACAAACTTTGGTGAACGCAGTTCCTTCAGTAGTCCCTTCACTTTGTTGGCATCAATCTTGTTAGAAGAGGCAGCAATATCTTCAAAGTGAGCGCAAGTTGTGGAATAGTTTGTAATGAGAGCCTTAAGAGCTCTGCGCTGGCTAGCCACCCAGCGTATCCTTTGAATTCCACCAAAGTGGGCCAGGTCCTCATCTAGAAGCATTGCCACCTTTTCTAGTTCTCTCATTCTTTTGGGAGAGTAATGATAAAACTTGAAAATTTCACGGAGTGTAGAGTCAAACTTTGTTACGTATGCTTCCTCCTTCTTCATATCTAATATAGCTAGCTCTAGCCCATGATTTATGCAATGAGTCACTAAGAGATGCTGACCAATCCTGGCTGTTTGAAGTGCTCCCACCCCTTCATATGCACCCATGTTAACAGATGCTCCATCCATGTTCTGGTTGACAAGTTTTTCTTTCTGATCCTCAATGGTGACACCAGCATATCTGTCGAGACCAGAATCAATTCCGGCCATTACTCCCCGAGCTGTAGAAAACTCAAGTTCTTGAAGCCCTACAAACTTGTTTATGGGTACTCCTTTCTCCACATACCGAATGTAGATAGACTCCTGTTCAGCTACACTACGATCTGTGCTACCATCTACCTTTACACTGAAGAACCTGCACTGATTAATGCCTCTCACAGTGTCTTGGCGCAGAATATGAGCGATACTTTCAATGAAATTTTTTGCTCCATGAGTGTTCATATAGTTTTCTCCTAATTCCAGTCCATTCTTAATTTGAAGTTGGCATACACGTTCAAAGTCTCGGAGGCTCCAGTTGTACTTGGCAGTGGCGTAAGCAGAGTTAAATAAAGCAGTTAACTTTTCCCGCTGCTGCTGGTTCATCTTACGGGATAGAATAGCGAGTGGTGATTCCTGAGGCTGCTGCTTATACTTCCTGGCATTAACACACAATGAATGACTAGAAGACTTCTCATGTGCATCTAAAGGATCTTTCCGAAAGTTGTCACTTCCTTCAATTAATTCATGTTGCAGGACTTTGATACAAGCTTTTTGTTTTCTCTAGAATCTCTACATATGGAACAGAACATTAGATTCTTTTCACTGTCATATAAAAGCCATGGGTAGGTCTTCAACCAGCTGTGCTGAAAACAACGTCGTCTTTTTTTCACCTCATAGTTCTTGCAAACATCTGGATTCCCATGAGCTCCAGTCTTCTCTGTTCTTTGTTGTGGTCTGCTTGTAGTGCTAGTGGTGTCAAGCGATCCTTGCAGAGGCACTTGGTCATCATCACACCTGTAAAAAGAGATATTTTCTACTTTGTTTGCTTACCTCACTGTTTCTGTTTGTGTGTACTGTGTCACTTACACAGAGTAATCCAGCTAGCTCTCACAAACATCTCTTCTTCTATTCATTTCACTACACTAAAAAGCATATCACTTCAAGTTCTTTCCAATAAACTCAAATAATAGTAATTTAATAATAAATGATAAAAGTATAATAACAAATATAATAGTAATAATATTTATTTGTTAAATAGCCGCATAGCGTCTATCACACTTTTAAACTTTTGGGGAAACAGTATTGTTGTTACTGGCAGCTTTGCCTTTTGTTTCATTCATGCACATAGCAAAAAAATCGCTTTCACAAGTTAGCATATAAAGACTGACAAAGTTACAAACAATGCAATACCATCAGATGATTAGTTATCTAATTAATATGTCAAAAATAACTAATACAGTACCAGTAAGTAATAAGCTGTCAGTGTACAGTTATATATATACAGTTATAAGGGGAGGTGTGGTGAAGTGGTCTTGCCACTGGCCTGGTAATCCAAAGGTCCCGGGTTCAAATCCCGATGTATCAATGGGAAGATATTATTGGGATGGAATTTGTGCTGTACCTGGTATCAGTGCATTACCACAAGCCCACCGAAACGTCAATAAAATACCCTCATTGTTCCCTGATTAAATAGCACTGTATGAATATTCCCATATTCAAAATATGCTATAGGGGTGCAATGCCTGGTGAGTTATCTGCTCAACAGGTGGCATTGTGTGTGTGTAAGTGTGAGAGTCCGAGTGTAGAGGGTGAGACAGTGAAGCACGGGAACGAGATAGCTTCAGAGATGGGGTCGTTTCGGGCCATGAGTGAGCACCGTGCCTCATGTGAAGGCAAGATGGCAGGTGCTCGTTGTACTCTACGTGCTTCACATGTCTCACTCCCTAGACTGGAACAAGACCTCACGGGCTTCACTGTTCATTGTAAAGCGGTGAATGTTAAGGCTCTCAGCCTATGCCCGAGAGGAAGTAAGTTGGAATATAGAAAAAAAAAAAAAAAAAAAAATATATAGAAAACTTATAAAATCATAGTCATGTTGAATATTAAGTAAGGTAAAGGTTAGGTTATGTAGAGCAGATTAACCAGACCACTGAGCTCGATACGGAACTCTCATAAGTAAGGTAAAACCTCTGCAGAAAACTCATTCTGAAATCTGAACTAAATAAATAACTATCTATCTAATATCTATCTATCTATCTATCTGTCTGTCTGTCTGTATGTATTTACCTATTTGTATGTATGTGTGTGTGTGTGTGTGTGTGTGTGTGTGTGTGTGTGTGTGTGTGTAGATACTATATTGCAAAATTCATGGTTCACATCTCTAATGAATGCGAAGGACTAGCTTTAGTTTATGATAATAAATATTGCCGATTTATTTTTTATTTTTTATTTTATTTTTTTGTATATGGAAAATAGAAATATGTCCAGAAAGTGAGTGATAAAGTCATCTTTAATCGACATTCGACACTCGGTACTTAATGACTACTTATTACTTAAGCCCATTGCCTCCCAACCAATGTCTGCAATGGCAGACATTAGGGGTGAAGTAGACCAGTATTGTATTTACAACGTGAATACAAGACCCTGATCAGCATGATCGAATTGATTACACAGGTTACAAACTAAATTCACCACCACAGCCATTCCAACAGTATGATAACACACATTTCACACACACACACATAATAATTCGCGGTTAGACATTATCAATTACCAACCCTCCCACGAAACAAGATACAAAATCGAACGAACTGAACGTTGCCTTGATGCTGGAGCTTAGTTTGTGGCCATCCCCTCAGGGATAAGTTGTCTGGCAATAAAAATATTTTTATTTAGGCCTAGGCCTACTTTACATTGTACAGTAGAACAGAGACTGCAGAGTATCATATATATATTTTTGTATTAAAAATTGTGTAACTAAATCCTTAAGATTGTTTATAAACACATTTTTGTAACATTAAGTAAATATCTTAGGTAGAAAACATAGGTGGAGTAGCTTACCAACAATTTTCACTTAAGAGGCGAGTCAATAAGAGAAATCTATCGTCTGACAGACTGACTAGGCTAGGCTAGATACAAACAAGTTAACAAACTTTTAAAACGACGGTTTTACCTAGTTGTACTTGTTGATGGTGGTTGTTTTAGTGTCAAGAATCTTGTCAAGGTAGCCTGTTGTTTCTTAGACACACTCATTATAGTAGATTCTCTCACTAAACACGTGCTTCCCCGGCGACAATTGAAACACTAATGTTATTGATAAAGAGCGGCGAGCGAGCCGCCTATTCGGAAGTACCTCCTCTCTATCCAACCGTCCAACGGTTATATGTAGACCTAGGGGGGGGGGGGGGGGGGAGGTCCGAGAGGAGATAGAGAGAATAGTGACGTGTATCGAAAACCAGCCGTTACGTTACCAATAACCAATGGTCGTTGAAAGTGGAAATAGATACATCTGCCTGTCTCTTATACTATATTTATATTTGTGGAAAGTGTGTATGTTTGTTTTTTTGTTTTTTTGTTAGCATTTTTCAAGGGTTAGAAGGCAAAAAATTTGACTTGTCCCCCGGGCAACTGCCGGGCAGACCAACATTAAAAAGCACTTGCCCGGCAACATATCCGGGCTAGCCGGGCTATACCTAATTTCCCAGCCTGCTTTTCATGCAGATACTTGATTTATCATTCAGGAGGGCCTGAATATGCCCAAATAAGCCCAAAACCCCCCACTAGACAAGGGTTAAGATTGATGGATAATGGGAAAATAGTAAAATGCGACAGTCCTTGGTATTAAACAACACTGTATATTAAAGAAAAAACCATCTTCAGACTGATCCGGTAAATAAAAATACCAAAGTACAACAAATTACCTGAATAACTCTTAGCACATACCACCACAACCTCCATGTTAGGGCTCCATCTTCAAACTGAGCCCGCCCGGGCCGGCAAGGGGCGTGGCGTGTGACGTGACGACTGAAAGACTGTGTAATTAGTTGATAATTTGATGGAAGGCTGTGATTAGTTCCAGGAGTGACGGGAAGCATTGTGATTGGTTCATGCTATGGTTCATGATTCCTAAAAAGACCACTAGGTGTAGTGACGTTCGACTGAAAGATTGAGGGTAAGAGATCCCGAACGACGGCCATTGTGTACTGTTGCGCCGCGGCCATCGACAGGGAGGTATTTTTTACAGTTTCTCGTATTTCACTTATAACTAATTTGCGACGGTAAGTACATATACACCAAAAAAGTATCGTTCATGAAAGTGATAACACACTAATAATCATCGATGGGGCCCGTCACTGGTTGGTCGGTAACTCTTACCAAATGGTGTTATTGAATTTAACATCAAATTATAATGCCATCAACTATACGTACTTTGATGGCTATCACCGAAAATAATGCAATATAAAAATGCCTTGAAGGCGAATATATTGACAAAGAACTCTTGATTGTTGAAGTAAAAACATTACGAATTCCACCATCACATAGAACACTTTGATGGTAAACACTGAAGATATTGCAGTCGATATGGTATGAACCATTTATTCCCTACAATGTGTATTTGTGATAAATTAATGAACAAATTAACACTGATCGAAAATGAAGGAAAATTGCTCAAAAATGTACCGGAAATGCCCGAGTGTTATACGGCGAGCCTTTCTGTATTTTTGTACAGGTTTAAATTCTTATATATTTCCGGGACTGTAAGTCAGTGAAATATATTCAATCAAAATATTATTTTGAGTACCCCACTGGCCATAGGCCTACTTGGTACCAATGAAAATACAGTAATTAAAAAATAATTAAAACACGAGTGCAAAAATAAGTAGTATGTTGTGTGAGATGGGAATAATACTGGAAATATTAGGCCTACTTATAATTGGGCAAAATAGGATCTAGCCTTGTACCGTTTAATTTAAATAAACTAAAGTTGCCACTTATGTAAGAAATAGCCCAGTAAATTATTAGCCGGTATCACTAGATAGAATTACTCGGTAATTTAGAAGTAGAGTAAACCCGGAATTTTGTATCATAAATTGGTATCTTACAACCTAATACCCGCCAACCCTATAGATCATATGAATCCGGGAAAGTATACTTTCTACCCCAGGATTCCTCTTAGCCGGTTATAGCCTAGTCTTAATTACGCACTAAGACTGATATACTTGTATACTTGGTAACATATAAGTATACCCGGTAACCTTAACCCTCCAGCCCCGGCTATGTATTATATATATATTCCTCGAAACCCGGGTGTTTTGGCCGAAAAACGTCTAGGCTAGGCTACCGTATATTCGTTAATCAGACTGCTTCCCGCATTCCCGCGCATCCCCAAGCGTAGCTGTGTTATTTACCTGTAGAATGGCATTAAGTAGAGCTCTCTAAGTCAACTGGTTGAGCTGTGATGATGATTTCATTGGAGATAACTTTATGGCCAAAACAGCCACTTTACACCACTTTTCGATACTTAACAACAACATACAGGCACACACGAACAAGCGACGCTCTCCTTCTTGTGGCCGGAGATGCGGGGCGTCGGTCCAGCCGGCTGTTGTTTACATGCGTCGGACCGACGCCTCGCACACGAAGCTCACAGGCTTTCAACCACTGGGCGTTCAAGAGGCCTTCCGGGTACCTGTTATATGCTTTTTTATGGGCGTTCAAGAGCCCTTCCGTGGTGAGAGGGTTAAGATACTGTATCAAGACCGATAATATTGGGCAAAGTAGGCCTATACTCAATAATATGGAAATATAGGCCTAGCCTACTCGGGAAACGTAAGTCTCTCAACCTAGTTTAGCCCGGATCGTAACTATGTCAAGTGTTAATGGTGCCATGTTGTGTACATTACCTTAAATACGCGGTAAATACACCATTATAGTTGTAAATCTAATAGTAGCGTCAATTACTGGTACCCGGGCCTGTCTCTAATATGGTAAGACATAATCAAGGGTACCCGGCAAAATTAATATCCATTACTGAAACCCGGGCTTGTCCTATTATAGTATGACAAAGCCTAGAGTACCCAACAAAAAATAATATCTGCCTCAATTACTGGAACCCGGGCTTGTCCTTATTATAGTATGACAAAGCCTAGAGTACCCGGCAAAAATATTTTTTGCTTCCATTACTGGAACCCGGGTTTGTCTTTATTAAAGTATGACAAAGCCTAGGGTACCCGGCAAAAATAATGTCTGCTTCCATTACTGGAACCCGGACTTGTCCTTCTTATAGTATGACAAAGCCTATAGAGTACCCGGCATAAATAAATAGCGGTCTCAATACTGGCACCCGGGCCTGTCATTATGATACTATGAAGCAAGCCATGAGTACCCGGCATTATAATATCACCCGCCAATACTGGTACCCGGGCCTGTCTTTATACTGTTAAGACAAGGCCTAGAGTACCCGGGGACTTGACAATGTAAGTCAGTGAAATATGTTCAATCGAAATATTATTTCGAGTACCCCACTGGCCATAGGCCTACTTGGTACCAATGAAAATAATTAACCACGAGTGCAAAAATAAGTAGTAAAATAGACTACTATTAACCCTTGGTTCCCAGCTACGCATTCTATAATATATCCCCGAAACCCGGGGGTTTTGGCCGAAAAACATCTACGCCTAGGCTTCCGTACCTTTTTTATTTTGACTGCTTCCGCATTCCCGCGCATCCCCAAGCGTAGATGTGTTTCGTACCTGTAGAATGGCGGAGTAGAGCTCTCTAAGTCAACTGGTTCAGTTGTGATGACGATTTCCGTGGAGAGAACTTTGTGGCGATGTCAGCCATATCAGCCACTTTTCAATACTAAACAATAACACACAGCCACACACAAACAAGCGACGCCTCTCCTTCTTGTGGTCGGAGATGCGCAGCGTCGGTCCAACCGGCTGTTGTTTACATGCGTCGGACGGACGGCTTTCAAGCTGCCGGTGCCTCAGAGCCCTACCGGGTTCCTGGCCCTAGTTTGTTATGGGTGCCTCAGAGCCCTACCGGGTCTGAGGGGTTAAAATGTTGTTATTGGATTTAACATCAATTTAGAATGCCATCAACTACAAGTACTTTGATGGCTATCACTGACATAATGCAATATAAAAACGCCTTTAACCCTTCCTACCCGGTCTGCCTTAGGTAAGGACAGCACGAAAGAAGGGCCGCTACCCGGTATGCCTTATCTAAGGCATGAGCTTAATAGCCTAATTAAGCTTGGTCCGAACGCCGTGCATACAACGTATGTCAACAAACCCAAGCGTTCGTCACCGCACCTCCGAAAACAAGAAGGAGAAGACTCCTCAATGTTATTGTTCTGACGTCATGATGAACTTAGTGTCTAAAAAGCCCCCATATTGGCAACATCTCTGCAATATTGGCTCCACTGAAATCGTCATCACAACTGAACCAGTTGACTTACAGAGCTCTACTCAATGCCAAAATACAGATTGAAAACCGCACCACGATTATAGATGAGTGGGAAAGTTCTAGCAGTGAAAATAAACATAAATACGGTAGCCTAGGCCTAGACGTTTTTCAGCCATATCGCCCGGGTAGGGGCGACCGTCATTGGGTAAGACAGCCCGGGGAGGAAGGGTTAAGGCGAATATATTGACAAAGCACTCTCAATTGTTAACGTAAAAACATTACAAATTTCACCATCACATAGAACACTTTGATGGTAAACACTGAAGATATTGTAGTCGATATGGTATGAACCATTTATTCCCTACAATGCGTATATAAGATAAACTAATGAACAAGTTAACAATGATCGAAATTGAAGGAAAATTGCTAAAAAAATTACCGGAAAAGAAAAAAGTAAAGGGCAATAAAGTTTAGAAACAAAAATTTTGGCTTTGAAAAATAACCCTTTGTCAACGCACAACCTTGGGGGGAGTACAATAAAATAACTAAATTTTACGAAATTGACTCGATCACAGTACTCAAAACTTAACCCTTCCTACCCGGTCTGCCTTAGGTAAGGAGAGCACGAAAGAAGGGCCGCTACCCGGTATGCCTTATCTAAGGCATGAGCTTAATAGCCTAATTAAGCTTGGTCTGAACGCCGTGCGTACGACGTATGTCAACAAACCCAAGCGTTCGTCACCGCACCTCCGAAAACAAGAAGGAGAAGACTCCTCAATGTTATTGTTCTGACGTCATGACGAAATTAGTGTCTGAAAAGCCCCCATATTGGCAACATCTCTGCAATATTGGCTCCACTGAAATCGTCATCACAATTGAACCAGTTGACTTACAGAGCTCTACTCAATGCCAAAATACAGATTGAAAACCGCACTACGATTATAGATGAGTGGGAAAGTTCTAGCAGTGAAAATAAACATAAATACGGTAGCCTAGGCCTAGACGTTTTTCAGCCATTTCGCCCGGGTAGGGGCGACCGTCATTGGGTAAGACAGCCCGGGGAGGAAGGGTGGAAATTAATACAAAGCTACAAAGTTAATACACAAATTTAAAAAGACACTGCAGCTAATGAGCCAAAGGCTCGTATGACAAAAACAAAATAAGTAAAAATCAGTGGCGTCCTATATACACGAGCGTCAACCAGCCCAGAAACTAAGTCCTTGCATAATTCAATTTTACGAGCGAATACAATTAAAATAAATACATTCCTAAATGCACGTACAACTTAAATATGCAAATAAACTCACTATGAATTAAAAAACTGACGCGTTTAAGAGGGGCTATTAAAATTATACATTAGGCAAGAGCACGGCTTTGACACGTCCGTACAGGGCGGGCGACGCTCGAGAGAGGACGCATCTCGGGAGATAACGGTAGGAGGCATGTGGATGGGAAACAAGAGTAGGAATGGAAGGCGTATAGGCGCGCTATTCAAACTATGTTAATTCTTTTATTTTTTATTTTCTACTTTTCAGTGGCTCCGTCCCAATGACGTACCTTAGGAATGATTAAGGGGTACCCCCTAAGATGATCTTGGTTCTCGACCGTCGCTATCAAGGTTAACCCGGTCTCTGAGGAGACCAGAACGAGGCCATATTATCATAGGCTCTTACGTCATTGACGTAAGGAGCCACCAATAAATTATGCCTCACGCATCCTACTGCATGTCGTACAAGGCGACTAATAGGGGGGATGGTGTTAGACTTGCGGATCAAGTAGCCATCACTATACTGTACAATGAAGCCTTGTTATTGGCGCTGGCATTGTCCCCATATGACAGTGCTGTGATAGGGCTTCATTGTTCTTGCTTCAAGTTGCCTAATGGCGGCACACTGGCTGTGGGTGTCGCTCGCTCTGGACACCTTGGGCCCAACCTGGTCGAAATGGATCCAGAGGGTACAGTACGTAGTGTTTCCCCGGACTGGCACTTTCCGCCCAATAGTATAGGAGCCCGAACCTGGTGATAGCGCTCCAGGAGGCTGCCCTGTCATTGGGCGAAAAATACCAGGCCAGTCGTAGTGAGGTGTACACGCACGAGGTGCTTCCCTGCGGCTGTTTCTGGTGGAGCATACCGAGGCCACTGGATCCTACCCCCTTGTAATCTCTAGGGGGAAGGTACTGGGAATGGTCCCAGGGTAGACTGGAACCGGAGTTCTGGGAGGGGTGATGCCTATTTGCCAGCCAAACTACCCAAATATGACTAAACAACCTAAAAAGAAACAACGTAAGTCCGATGAATCAAAACCGCACAGGATAAGGATAAATGCCCCCCACAATCTCAGACTTGCTAGTGTGAATGTTGGTAGTTTGAATCTGCATGCAAATGAAGTGGCTGAGATGTGTGAGAGGAGGCGAGTGGACATCTGCTGCGCCCAGGAAACACTCTGGAAGAGGCATGGGGTACAGTGGATTGTCTGAAGAAAAAAAGATATAGGATTTACTGGATGGGGGTGGAGACTGATAAAGCGAAAGGAGGAGTGGGTGTTCTGTTGGCTGAAGAGCTGGCGGAAAGTGTGCTTCAGATTACGAGAGTTAGTGAAAGGCTGATTGTTTTGAAGTTGAAAGTTGGTGAAAGAATTCTGAATGTGATATCTGCATATTATATTATTGGGATGGAATTTGTGCTGTACAGTCAACCCTCGCATGGGCGGACCCCAGTTGACCGGATTTCAGTTTGTGCGGACCCAACAGCCGATGCGGACAAGTCCCCAAAAGACCGGACAAATCGGGCAAAAGACCGTTAATTTAAAAGTTGTCCGGTATTTGGCGGGTCAGGCGGTGACACGGGCAGGCAATTTCCCGCTGAAATCGTCGAAATACGATAATGTAACCATAAGAGCCATAAGTACTATATATCTCTTATAAACTTACCTTAATTCTTTATAATATTTCATAATAAACTTATATAAAACGAGTTATAAGTTCAAATGAAAAATCAGTGTACTGGTACTTGTACCTACCGAAACACGCGTGTGTATATACTGTACCTAGTTTCAGTGCATTACCACAGCACACCGAAATGCCCAAACAAAATACCCTCATTGTTCCCTGATTAAATAGCACTGTATGAATATTCCCATATTCAAAATATGCTACAGGGGGGCAATGCCTAGTGAGTTAATTGCTCAATAGGTGGCATTCTGAGAGTGAGGGTCCGAGCCTGGGGAGTGAGACTGTGAAGCGCAGGGGCGAGGCAGCTTCAGAGATGGAGCTGGGTTCGGGCCGTGAGTGGGTGCTTCACACGTCTCACTCCCTAGACTGGAACAAGACCTCACGGGCCTCACCGTGTTCAGCGGTATGAGTGGGTGCTTCGCATGTCTCACTCCCTAGACTGGAACAAGACCTCACGGGCCTCACCGTGTTCAGCGGTAGAGTGTAAAGGCTATCAGCCTATGCCAGAGAGGGAGTAGTTAAAATATAGGAAAAAAAAAAAAAAAAAAAAAAAATGCCCCACAGGCTGGTCTACAGAAAGAGATAAAAGAGGATTTCTGGAATGACACCGTCAGTGTCATTTCACGCCTCTCAGAGAATGAAATAACAATCGTGGGGGGGGACCTGAATGGTCACGAGGGAGCATCTACAGATGGATACGAGGGGGTACATGGAGGAAATGGTTACGGAAGGAGGAATCTGGAAGGCGAATATATACTGGAGTCCTGCGTTGCACTCAACATGGTTGTGTGAAACACGAAGTTCAAGAAATGACAGAGCCATCTGATCACATATAACTCTGGGGTCTCCAATAGCCAGATAGATTACTTCTTGGTTAACAGGAAAGACTGGAAACTGGGTCGAGATGTAAAGGTCATCCTGATAGAAGAATTTATCCCCTAGCATAAGCTACTTGTGTGCGACATTAGCTTATACAGAGATCCTAAGCGCAAGAAGGTATACATACCCAAAAGGAAAGTGTGGTTGCTGAAGAACAAGGAAGTTAGGGATAGGTTTTAAGTTTCATAGTGAACTGGAGGAAATGAATAGAAAGGAAGCTAGGCCTAACGATGTAAATAGTCAATGGAACTTTCTTAAGCATAGCCTTATTGCTGCCACTGACAAAGTCTGTGGGAAAACAAAGGGTCCCCCAAGGAATAAGACCTCCTGGTGGTGGAACGATGAGGTAGAACATGCTGTGAAAGAGAAAAGGAGATGCTTCAAAGCATGGAAGAAGGGAGGCAGCAAGGAGGAATACCAAGCAGCCAAACGAACTGCCAAAAGAGTTATTTACAAAGCTAAAAAAGGCATTAAGGACCTGGTCCTCGAACAAGTGTGTAACACTGACAATCCCAATGGGATCTTTAACCTAGCTAGGCGAGTTAAAAATGACAGTAGGGATATTATAGGTGAACAGTGTGTTAGAAACGATGATGGGAAGATTGTGTATGCAAAAAATGAAATCAGAGAAGCATGGAAGGCACACTATTCTTACAGTTTCTTACAGTAGATCCTCTGGAAAAAAGGCAAACTAGGCCTGTGTATCCAGCTCAGTGCCAGTACTTGCACTGCTGTGGTCGTTCACGGTGTTGGCGGCGGCGGTAGCAGACGCAACATTTTTACTATTCTGTATTTTTGCTTTATAATCAAACTTCAAATCTTGTCTTACCCATGCTTTATCAAGATTACTTTCAAACTTCCTTATTGATTCGGAATCGACTACATACTGGGGCAGTGCGTTCCACTCATTTACCACTCTATCACAAAATGAGTTCTTTGCCTTTTCAAGCCTATTTCTTTCTTTGTAAATTTTATTTTGTCCTCTCGTTCTTGTTCCCTCCCGCATCAAGAAGATACCTTCACACACATCCTCATCATACTTTCCTGACAATATCTTAAAAGTCTCTATCATATCCCCTCTCTTTCTCCTATATGCCAGTGTCGGAAGCCCCAGTGTCCTCAACCTCTGCTCATAGCCCGCGTTCTTCAATGTTGGTACAGTACTAGCTTGCTAGCTCTCCTTTGCACTTTCTCCACTGCTTCTATATCCTTTACCATATATGGAGCCCACACCTGGTTCGCATATTCCAGGTGCGGCCTAACCAACGCTGTATAGAGCTTCATGAATATTTCTTCGTCAAGTGACACAAATGTCCTCCTTATCAGCCCTACTGGCTTTGTTTATCTTTTCCGCTAAATGTTCTGAGAAATTTAACTTATTGTCTATCACTACTCCTATATCCTTTTCTGCATTAACTTCCTCCATCGCTTCATACATACTGTATCCTACCTTGTCTATCTTGCTTGTCCCAATCCGCATGTACTTGCATTTTTTTGGATGAAAAGGCATTAACCAATGTTCAGACCATCCCTTCATGCCCTCCACATCTCTTTGAAGCAAACCCACATATTCCTTACTCCTCACTCTTCTATACAGCTTAGTGTCATTCGCATACAGGTACAGTTCATCCTCCTATAACGCGAGTTAAGGGGCGGCACTGCGCCTCGTGTTGTAGGTATTTCGCGTTCTAGGAATAACACTTTAAATGTAGATAATTCTATATGGGACTGGGCCCCCAATTTTGCCACTTTTCCGTATTTTTTTTAGCTTAATAAATATATAGGCTAGGCTATACAACTTCCATTTCATCGGAATAACATTCACCACCAAGCATAGTCACAGCTGGGGTTTGTTGTTGTTTCGTGGACAAAATCTAACCAAACGTACTGTCCGACATTAATTTATTATCAACAATTGGATATTCGTTACTGTGGGCTCTTATTATTCTACTTCCTAATAATAGGCAAGTAAATTATAAGATCATGTTTGGATAAACAAATATACCGAAATAAATTAGAATGAAGAAACAGCAAGTTGAGTGAGATGTTTCAGCTTGCCGTCAACCCAGCTCCGAAGCTCTCTTGCCGTCGCGTTGTAGGTGGGGGGGGGGGGGTCGCGCAGTAAGAGGAGGCGCCAGATTTGAACCACTCGGCAAGGCCATTTCGCGTTATATGTTTTAGGCTCGGGTTATAAGAGGTTCAGGTAATTCGGGACCCCCCCCTCGTGTTGAAGGAGGATCGCGTTGTAGGAGCTCGTGTTATAGGAGGATGGACTGTATATCTCACTTCCATTAGTTATAACTTCAGGTAAGTCGTTGATAAATATAACAAACAGTAGTGGTCCCAACACAGATCCCTGAGGTAGATCACTTGATTACAAGATTGGTAGATTACAAGATCACTTGTAATTTCCCTCCACCCCGAACCTATTCCATTCACCAGTACCCTCTGTCTCCGATCTTTCTGGAAGGCTTTTATCCATTTCACACATTTCTCCCCTATATTATAGCTTCTAACTTTCTCTATTAACCTTTTATGTGGGACCTTATCGAAAGCCTTCATAAAATCGCAATATACCACGTCTATAACATCACCATCCTCCAGAATTTGCATCCAATCATCTACCACCTAAATTAGCTGTAGTACCGTCGACCTCCTCAGCAAGAATCCGAACCGTCTCCCACTGAAAAGTTGGTTTGATTTCATATGCTCCATTATTCCTTCTCTAATTATCATTTCCATTAGTTTACACACAACACTTGTCAAACTGACTGGTCTATAATTTCCTGGGTCATTTCTCTTTCCCTTCTTAAATATAGCTGTTATGTTCGCCTCTCTCCAGTCCATCGGGATTTGTCCTGTATTAAAAGATACCTCAAATAAAAAATTTAAAGGATCTACTAACATCTCACCTCCTTCCTTTATGATTCTTGGATGTATCCCATCCAGTCCCGGGGACTTACTTCTGTTCATTTTTTCTATAGCCCTTCTTATTCTAGCATGGGAAAACTCTATTAGTTCTAGTGCCGGTGCCTGTTTGATGCGAATAGTAGGCACTGCATCATCCGACTCCACTGTTAGTACCTCCCCAAAGAATTTCCCCAGCACCTCTGCTTTCTCCTTATCAGTTTCTGCTCTATTCCTATCATCCAATTCTCCTATCAGTTCTGGGATACCAACTCTTCTTGTTAACTTTTCCTGAATGTACTTCCAGAATAGTTTTGGATTATCCTTCACATTTTTTGCAATCTCTCTCTCCCTCTCCTTCACCCCCCCCCCCCCTCCTTGTCTCCCACCTTATTTTATTGTTTATTTTTCTACATTCCAAATCCACTTCTTTAGCTTCTATACTAGACCCCCTGTTCGTTTTTAACACTTTTAGTCTATCCCACAATAGTTTCTTTCTTCTTATCAATGTCCAAAGGTTTCTTTTCATTGGTAATTCTGGGTTCGTTCTTTTCCTCAATTTTGTTTTATCCTTATATTCCCTTACTGGTACACATTTGGATATAGCATTCTCCAGTTTGACTCTAATCTTCCTCCACATTCCTTCAGCGTCTTCACCGTTCAAGTATTCCCCCCAGTCAATGTCCAAACACCCTCTCAGCAGCTCATAATCTGCTCTATCATACATGTATATTTTTGTATTGCTTCTAGTATCCCTCTCTGTTTTAATATTGCAACTAAAACTTATACAGGCATGGTCACTACGACCTATAGGGCTATCCACATTGACATGTTCCACTATATCCTCTTCATTGCTAAAAATCAAATCAAGTACACTCCCCTGCGTCCCATCTCTATAATATGTTGCGTTAAAAAACAATCTCTCACTTTCTCTATAAACTTGTTTTCCAGGCTACACTGTCCCGCTGGAGTAGTACAATTTGCCCAGTTGATCCTTGGCAAATTGAAATCTCCAATCAAAATCTTATATTTGTTCTCTCTATTATCTATTTCCTCCATTGCTTTCAGAAGGTTATCATCCTCTTCCCTACTATTATTTGGGCTTCTATATATAGAGGCAATTAGAATTGACCCTCTTGCACATTTTACTTCAATACACAAATACTCACAATACTGCTGTCTCATATTCACCTCATTTACCTTGAGCTCTTTTCTTACATAAATAAACAGTCCTCTTCCAACCTCTGCTCTAATAGCATTCCTCTCATACAACTCAAAACCCTCCAAACTATACTCCACCAGTTCCCTTTCAATTCTAGCATCTTTTGGTCTTACTTCCTGTAAGGCTATGACATCAGGATTTTCCTCTTCATCCTGCAACCTACATATCAGTTCTCTTTTCTTGTCCTGGGTAAACACACCAACATTGCTAAACATAAACCTTAATCTTTCTACCATTCCTTCAGCAGCTACATCATCCCGCTCCTCCTGTCCGTGCCCTACTCCCCCCTTCACACTACCGGTACTGGGTCTGCAGCTTCTTCTTCTCCTGTCTCTCCCCGAGACGCTTCCACCCTGCTCTCCACCTCTGCCACAACTTGTATCACATTCTCTTCCCTCCCAGATCTCCTTCTCCCTTCTATTCGTATAAACCACTTCTTCAATTTCCCGTCCCTCACTCTCCAGAAAAACTTCTTCTTATCCTCCTCACCCAACTTTCTATTTTCCCCTTCAGCCTTTTCCTGTAGTTCCTTTACTTTTTTTCTTTGTTCCATGCTTAAATCTTTCTTTAATCTTATATGTTTCAGTTTTTCATTTGTGTTTAGTCTCCAACTAAAAAATGTCACTGTCTCTGCCTCTGCCCTGGTTTTAAATTGTACCATTATAGGTCTCATCTCCCCCCTTCTATATCTACCTATCCTACTGACTTCCTCCACCTGCCCATCCCATCCACATCCATCTACATCAACAGCTTTCATGACCTCCTTCACTTTCTTCATATCTCTCACTTTTCTCACTCCATTATCATTCATATGAGCCTCTATATTTCCATGCATGATTACACCTCTATCCCTGTCCATGGCCTCCCTCACGACACTCTCCTTGTTCTTCATGATGCCTACGACTGCACTCTCAAAACTTTTTTGGGTCTTATTCATTTCCTCCTTTTGTTCTTTCATAATTTCCTCCAAATCCTTAACTTTCTGTTCACCTACCACCGTCCATGCAGTCGACTCCTTCACTTCCTTGAATTGTCCTTCGTATTCCTTCAGCTGCTCCTTTAATGCCATATTCTCTACTCCCAATTCCTCAACCTTTTTTAGTACGATCTCTAGGTTATTATTAACTTCCGAAATAGGCCTACATTTGCTTCCTTCACTAAGCCTATTCCCTGCCCCACCCGACGCACCACATAGTTCGCACAACACCTTGATTTTCTCACCAATGTCCCCCTTCCACTTCTCCGTATCACTCTTCCACTTTTCCAAATCCTTCACAACATTAATAATCTCTTCTACCTTCTTATCTGTGCTCCTAAACCCACGAAACCGTCCTAACCTTTCTTCCGTCTCCGAAATTCCCGCCGTTCCGTCCGCCATATTTGTTTACAATCACTACAACTCCAGCTGACCCGTTGATTACACTACTCTGTTCACAATATATATCACCCCTCTACCACACCAATTTATCTCCAAAACACTTCACTAGTCCTTCCTCTCCTCGCTCGCTCAGTATGTATTCGAAATTCCGTGATATTTAATCGTGCCCATGATAATATGCCGGAGCCTCAAAAAATGCGTCCGCCTCCCACCATCGCCTCGACCGTTGCTAAATGTAGTTTGAATGGGATAAGGAACAGCTTAGTATCGAAAAACCAATATCTGGACCCCCTCCTTTGATAGCACCGGCTGTAGTGAGCGACGCAATCAATAAAATGAAGGACGGTAAAGCTCTACAGGGGAGACTGGTGTCAACTTAGTCACTGAGTTGATAAACACCATTATTAAAGATGAGAAAATCCCAGAGGATTGGCTCAAAAGTGTAATAGTAAATATATACAAAGGAAAAGGCGATGCGCTAGATAGAGGAAATTATAGGGGCCTGACAATGCTTGACCAAATCATGAAGGTCTGTGAGAGAGTCTTTGAGGGTTTGATCAGGCAAAGCATCTCCATTGATGATATGCAGTTTGGTTTTATGCCAGGACGGGGTACAACCGATGCTATCTTCATAGTCAGGCAGATGCAGGAAAGATACTTACTAAAAGGCAGGGATCTTTACTTAGTGTTTGTAGACCTGTAGAAGACCTTTGATAGGGTGCCTAGAGATGTTGTGCAGTGGGCTATGAGGAAACTTGGTGTGGAAGAGTGGCTGGTGCGTGTGATAATGAAGATGTATGAGGATTCGCGAAGTGCGGTGAGGGTGAAGGGTGTACTGAGTGATGAGTTCGCAGTCCGTGTTGGAGTCCATCAGGGTTCAGTGTTAAGCCCCCTCCTCTTTATTATGGTCCTGGAGGCACCGTATAGAGTTTTTAGAGGCGGACTCCCGTTGGAACTGTTGTATGCAGACGATTTAGTACTAATAACGGACAGTATGCAAGATGCTGAGGGCAAATTCGGAGAATGGAGAGAGGGCATGGCGAGCAAGGGTTTAAGAGTCAATATTAACAAAACCAAGGTTATGCATTGTAGATTGAGACGAGGCAATGTGGAAAAGAGTGGTGCATACCCATGTGCAGTGTGTGGAAAGGGTGTGGGCGTTAACGCGATTCAAAGTAACATCTGTCGTCACTGGGTGCACCATGGGAATAAGCGCTGTAGTAGAATAAAGGGACCCCTGCCGAAGGATAAGTCAGAAATAGAGAAATTTGAGTGCGTAGTGTGCAAAGGCGAGCTTGTGTTAAGTGATGATCCAATGGCTGTGAATTATGGAAATGAGTCATTGGAGCTGGTGAACAAATTTTGTTACCTAGGAGATACCATCTCTGCCGGTGGTGGGGCCAAGGCTGCCACTGTTGCTAGAATTAGATGTGGCTGGGGGAAGTTCAGAGAACTGCTGCCAATCCTGACCATGAAAAGAATGCCTCTCCTCCTGAAGGGAAAGGTGTATGCCTCATGTGTTAGAAGTGCAATGACGTATGCCTCAGAAACATGGGCCGTTAAAGTAGAGGATGTCAACAGAATGGAACGTAATGAGATGAGAATGGTGAGATGGATGGGTGGGGCCAGGCTACAGGATAGAATAACAAATGTTGAGCTGAGGACACGTTTAGGTATAAAGAGTATTAGCGAGGTGATGCGTACAAGTAGACTGGGATGGTATGGACATGTGGAGAGAATGGATGAACAAAATTGGGTGAAAAAATGCAGGTCTGTGATTGTGGAGGGAGCTGCACCAAGGGGTGGACCGAGGAAGACCTGGGATCGGACAATACGTGCCGATCTCAAATCCAAGAACTTGACAAGTGAAGCAGCCCTTAACAGGGTTGCCTGGAATGCCGCCATTAGGACAAGAGACTGAAACTGCACGTATGTGTGGAACACTCAGTCTTAAAATTTTATGTATGTATGTATATGTAAGGTTATGCGCCAATACAATGTGCCAAAAGCTCAGGATACTCCCTCAACTATGCCGGGAGCTCCCCCGATAGGGTCACTTGTGCGGCCTCTAGAACCAACCAGGGTGGTGCGACCTAATATGTCCCTCCCCCAATTTAACGTCATCCCGGCGAACACTACGGCAAGTGGCACGGCAGTGCCCGCCTCATTAACAACTACCAACGTTCGTGTAATAACGGATGTTACTCCCCCTCCTCTTGAAAAACTTCCCCATAGAAAAGGCCCTTCTGTATGGTCCCGACTGCTCTTGGACTCCAGTAATAGCGAAAAACCCGAGCGTAGCACAGACAACCATATTGGGGGAGATCCCTGTTCCCAGTGAGTGGGTAATAGAGGTTAGTAAGAGTAAGAAGCTGAGGGCCAAATATTCACATGGGCAATTATTGGATGTAACTATCAAAGCTATTCCTACTGTTTATTCACCTGAATTTTTTGTTTACTCTGCTACTCCATCATTACCTCCCGCCTCCTCTGCACGACTCTTTGCGGATTGGACAAAGTCTGAAGGCGTGAACGATATTAAATCGCTCAATACGCTAACGCCGGAGTTGGATACAACTCCAGTCCTAGATCAGTCTCACAATCCAGTTCTGCAGGTGGGGCAGGTAGGTCTAGGCCCGTGGGTGGACTGGGAGGCGGAAGCTCAAAAATTTGCAGCTACTATCACGTCAAAATCCTCCCACCAAATACCTCAGGATAACCACATTTGGTTTTCAATGCCTATCAATAAAGCCTGCTTTTTTAAATTTCCAGTCGGCTCCCAAACTGTCTCTCTATGACTTGCAGGAACCCTTTTCAAGCCCCCCTCCAGCACACTTAGACAGAGACTTTAAAATTGCGAAATAAAGCATTTAGATTATTTTCACAATTTATTGTGAGCCGCCAAATAGCCCAGAGCCTCACGAGGACCATAGCCACTATTTCTGACCAGAATGTAAGTATTTTTTTTTTTTTTTCTTACAGTAGATCCTCTGGAAAAAGGCAAACTAGGCCTGTGTATCCAGCTCAGTACCAGTACTTGCACTGCTGCGGTCGTTCACGGTGTTGGCGGCGGCGGTAGCAGACGCAACATTTTTACTATTCTGTATTTTTGTTTTATAATCAAAATTCAAATCTTGTCTTCCCCATGCTTTATCAAGATTACTTTCAAACTTCCTTATAGATTTGGAATCGACTACATACTGGGGCAGTGCGTTCCACTCATTTACCACTCTATCACAAAATGAGTTCTTTGCCTTCTCAAGCCTATTTCTTTCTTTGTAAATTTTCTTAGAGTGTCCTCTCGTTCTTGTTCCCTCTCGCATCAAGAAGATACCCTCACACACATCCTCATCATACTTTCCTGACACTATCTTAAAAGTCTCTATCATATCCCCTCTCTTTCTCCTATATGCCAGTGTCGGAAGCCCAAGTGTCCTCAACCTCTGCTCATAGCCCGCGTTCTTCAACGTTGGTACTAGCTTGCTAGCTCTCCTCTGCACTTTCTCCACTGCTTCTATATCCTTTACCATATATGGAGCCCACACCTGGTTCGCATATTCCAGGTGCGGCCTAACCAGCGCTGTATAGCTGTAAGGAAGGCCACCGAACTATCTCGGCGGCTTCTTTTACAGAATTCCATCCAGTCCTTGGGTGACATCCGAATAGCTTTGTTGGAGGCTGTTCGTGCACGTCAGGACTTAGGAGTGTACAGTCGGCCCTCGGATAACGCGGCTTTAGGTTCCGCGGTTTTGTTCTAACACGGGTACCCCAAATGTGCCGAGTCAGCATCTAACACGCTTTGTTTATGTAGCGCTCGTGGCGGGTGGCGGCTGGTCGGCATCTCTCGGCCTGTGACGGCAGACTCATCAGACCCGTATATACCGGCGTGTATAAGACACATTTATAAACCTCCAAAACCATGGCCTTATACGATGAATAAGTAGGGTCCCGCATAAAACGTGTTCGCATAAAACGAGTCTCGATTAAAACGACCGACCTAAAATTCGCTTTGTACGAAATATCGTTGCTTTGTATGAAATGTTGTTCGCTTTGTACGAAATATAGTTCGCTTTGTACAAAATATCGTTCGCTTTGTACGAAAATTTTCGCTAACAGTGAAAATTGACGATATTGCGCCACCAAAATGCTGTGTTCACATAAAACGAAAACGCATAAAACGCCCTCGTTTATCGACCATAAACTCGTTTTATGTGAGACCCTACTGTACTTTCAATGCAAGTTAATTTGAAACACCGAGATTCATCAGCTAATTTTCCGAGTGACCGAAATCGTGTGTATTATTGTTGAGTCAGTTTGTGTGTGTGTGTGTGTGTGTTGTTCTTGTGTGGCTATGTCTAAACCCGAGTTATTTCTGTATGCAATAAAATTTTATTATAATTTACTCTATGGAATGGAATTTCATTTTACCAAATAATATTTATAATAGTAAAAGCCAAAGAAAAATACATTAAACTATAACTCTAATGAAGGCGGTAGATTGTTGGCAAGTTTAGCCAAGCTGCCGCCGCCTGCCTCTCACGCAGACGACATGTGGTTTGTTATTGTTGTACTACAGCTGAGCAGCATTGTTTTCGTGTCAAATAAATGGCATTTCATAGTACCAATGGTCTTAATTGGATATATTATTGACCCCTAGTATGAAGGTATGTTGCCAACGTAATAATACTGACAAATAAATAGATAAATCGGGTGGTAAATGGTAAAAAAAGGGGACTTTGGGAAAGTGGTCAGAACAAATGGAATATTTCCCATATAACCTTTGCTTTATGTAACGCGTGTTTGCCTAACACGGCCTTGGGCCAGTACGATATACCCGCGTTATCCAAGGGTGGACTGTATATGGTTAAGAAGTTACCGGACGACATTTGTCGCCGGGTAACCCCTTCCCCTGTGTTAACTGCATCTTTGCTAAACCTTGAGACTTGGAAGGCAGTTTAAAATATGGTTGACAGCTTGCAGCCGAGTACTTCCCAGGCTAGGAAGAAGAACTTTAAGAAACCATACTCCAAACCTAAGAGCGGAGGAAAGTCACAACACTCTGGTGCTAAGCAGCCCTTTCAGGGACCCATGCCTCCTCCGGCGTAGGGAGGTACTCAGCACAAGCCTAGACAGGGAAAATATTCAGGCAAGTGACATAATAAGAATAAGTCACAACACAAGTCAGGCCAGGGAGCGACGCCAGCCAAAACCAGCCAACCGTCTACCCCTACCCCACCACCAGCAAAAAACTAGTTTGTCAAACTCTCTCTCTCCCGGGGCCTATCGAAGGCGAGTTGGATCCGAGGGTAGTTCCGCCGGACAGGCCCAGTCAAATAACTGGGTCATTTCGGGCGTGTCACCGGGCCTGGCTCCGGCGAACTGGGACACGGACAGTGGTACGCAAGGGCATCACCTGGCGGTGGGTCCGGCGACCTCGTTTACGTCAGACTCGAGAAGTCAATCATGTTTCTTTAGAGGTGGAGTCACTAGTCCAGGAAATGATCACCAAGCATGTCATTGTCCCGGTCAATCCAAATTGCCCTGTTGTCACGTCAAGAAATTTTCTCGTGCCAAAGAGGGACAGTGTTCAAATGCGACCAGTAGTAGATCTCTCGTGCTTGAACAACCACATTCACAATTCACCCTTCAGGATGCTCACTGTGAATCATATCAGGCTAACACTTCCACCACAAGGATGGATGTGCTCGTTAGACCTGACAGACGCCTATTGGCATGTCCCCATCAACAAAAGGTTCCAAAAATTCCTCGCCTTGAGGATCAGGCAAGAGACTTATGTCTTTCAAAGAATGCAATTCGGGTAGAACCTGGCACCGAGAATATTCACAAAATTAGTCCGGCAGGCCCTCATGCCAATGTTAAATCAGGGGATCAAGGTGTTGTGGTACCTGGACGATTGGCTGGTAGTGGCGGAGTCAGAGTGTTTATGCAAAATCCATGTCAAGCACATTATCAATTATATACAATCCCTAGGATTCAAGGTCAACTTGGCAAAGTCACATCTTGTTCCCACACAGGTAATTCAGTGGATAGGGCTGGTCTGGGACACAGCCAATCTTACTCTCAGTCAGAGTGTGGACAACCGCAACAGATTTCGAAAGAAATTGTTCGTGTTTCTCCACAGTCTGAACACGACGAGGAGGAAATGGGAGTCTCTGGTCGGTTCTCTCAACTGGATTCAACTAACGGTAAAGTTGGGCCGGTTGAAAGTAAAGAGATTAATCTTGGAAGGCAACAAATATTTCCCGCTACTGCCGGCGGGAAAATTGTGGAAAATTCCTCCCTTAATTCACAACTTACTTTCGGTCTGGGCGAAGAGAGAAATATTGCACTCGGTAATGACGTGGGTATCTGCCCCACTTACGGTATGGGTAGACACAGATGCTTCAGGGACAATAGGCTGGGGTTATCAGTCGAGCCTAGGCCATCAAGGGCAAGGTCTTTGGTCCCGAGCCGAGAACTTTCATATCAACAAGCAAGAGCTTTTAGTCACTTTGTTTTTCCTTCAAACTCACGGCTCCTCCTTGCGGGGGAATTCAGTAGCTTTTCGAATGGACAATTTGAATGTGGTGCACTGCATTCAAAAGCAAGGGTCAACGAGGTCTCGGAAGTTGTTAGAGTTGTCAGAGAAGATTTTTGCTCTGGCCGAAGAGCTGAGCATTCATCTCCATGCATCATATCTTCCAGGTATAGCGAACGTCTGGGCAGACGTGCTGTCCCGGAGACAGAGCACCACAGTAGAATGGGCAATCAAGCAAGACATCTTCAACAAGATGATTGCAGAGCCGTACCATCCACAAGTGGATCTATTCTCGTCCAAGGATAACCACAGACTCCCTCTCTACCTAACCCGCCGGGTAATGACCTCGGCGGGAGGTCCAGACGCATTACTGGAGGATTAGAACGAGTGGAGTTCCATCTATCTTTTTCCGCCTCCAGACGCTTCACTCATGTGTCAGGTAGTTCACAAACTACGGGGTTACCGGGGCGTAGTCTCGATGATCGCGCCTCTTTGGCCGGCTCAGGTGTGGTACCACCAGTTGAAAACGTGGTGCGAGAACCCGGTGTCGCTCCCGGTCTCGTACTTCCACTTGGAGACAATTGGAAACCTAAAGACCTCGCTGACTTTTGCCTTTTGGACATTCCAAATTCCAAATGGTTAACTCCCTATGGAGAGAGTGTTACTAATAAATTTCTTAATCAGTATACTATGTCTACCAGGAGACAATACCAATCACATTGGAAAGCATTCACAACCTGGATAGTAGAAATGGATCAAATGGATGCATCAGTAGCTTTGGTTTTTAAGTACTTAGACTATTTGTTTGAACAACAACGCCTTTCTGTAGTTACGCTGAAGAATCATCTATCTGCCATTAGAACTCCCTTTTACGACCTTACAGGTCTATCCATAACGCAGGCGGAGGAGAAACGGTTCATGAGGGCATGTTCAAGCTTCGCCCACCACCCAGTCAGCTCGTGCCTACCTGGTCACTGGACAAAGCTTTGGCTTTGCTTCATTCGCGCAAGTATAATCTCGTGCCGGATTTTGACTCATTATTAACCCTTGTCTAGCGGGGTGTTTTGGGCTATTTTGGGCATATTCAGGCCCTCCTGAATGATCAATCAAGTATCTGCATGAAAAAAAAAAAATATTTAGCCAAAAACTTGGCACTAAAAGCTTCAAAATGAGACCAGAACGAGCTACGTAGCACTCGTGGTTCTCATACAGTGATACCAGTAACATGGGAGTTTAGCGTATTTCGGCATATTTTTCCCAGCTATGCTCACTACTGGCTACACTGCCGGCCTCTTGAGAACACAGGGAACATGAGTTAATGGGCGGCGGTAAGCCCTGGGAGTCGGCTGTCTGGCCCGCTGCGCTCCCGGCCATTTGCACTCGATTTTAACCCTTTAAAAGCCTTAATAATGCTCCTAACTTGCTGCAAATTGGTGCACGACTTAAGTCGAGCGCCGCTCTTTAAGGGTTAAAGAAGGCTGTGTTCCTTATGGCTTTGGCTACAGGTAACAGGGTGTCTGTGCTGGCGGCGATGAGCAATGAACCTAATTGCCTCAGGTTTGGGAGACTTAATGAAAATTTACAAATTGCTCCATCACCCACATTCGTGGCAAAGAACGAGCATAGCGATCATGTGTTCTCTGAATTTACAATCCCGGCTCTGAAACGCGGGCATACATATGTTTTATGTCCGGTGCAGACTTTAATAAAGTTTATCAGGGTGTCGCAGCCCCAACAACAGGGAGCCTTATGGGTCAACAGTACAGGTACTCGCATCACGAGAAGAACATTTTCTTCCTTGCTCGTAGATGTTGTTGTTGTTGTTGTTCCCCAAGCTGCCTGGCCGAACAGCCCCAAGGCCCCGAGCAAGGCCAAGGCCATAACCGAGCGCCCCCACAGAACCCTCCCTGCCGACCACAATAAAGCCTGGGTGACCGAAGCCACTCCATGGCGGGGAGCTGAGAAGGGTGCGGAAACGCCCGGGAAACCAAAGCCCCACCCAGGACCCTGTGCCCCTCAGCAATTATGAAGAGAAAGGTGAGGGGCAAAGGAAAAATGTGACTCTTTGGCTTCCAATCTTGGTAGATTGGGAGGTCAATCCACGGAAGAGACGCCGTCACTTAAGATCTAGAAAATATAGAAGTAAAAGGAACAGTCAGAGTAAGCTATGGGTATGGCAGAGATCGCTCAGTTCTCACTCTGATAGACCAGCCCATCTCGTAGATGTAATTCATGAAAGTAATCTTGGTGTAGTGGGAAGAGCCCACATCAGAAAATGGGCTGTCTCATTAAGGTTTTTGCACAATTATTCAATAGATGACATAGCAAACACTAAACTGTGGGCCTCCAATCATAGTTTCTTGACGCGATACCTGTCGGTGGCTTTGGATAACCCAAAACTGACCTGTGTGGCCTTACGTTAGCGGGTCTAGTTGGTCTATGTGCTACTAAGTTAAGTTTAATCTTAAGGGTGAAAAAAGAAGGGGGGGGGGGGGGGGGTGCTGGAGAGCTTAAGACCTCAAGACCCTCCATCGGACTATGTGATAAGATCACGAGCTGTGATACTTGAGAAGTCGAGCCGGTTATACAGCTCAAAATTTTATTTTTATTAGATATCTATCATAGTTGCAACTATAGGATATTAAGTTGAAATTGTACATACTATATGATATGTACAAATTATTTTAAGGACATAAAATATACTCAAATGATTTATTTGTGCCTTTACATTGTTGGACAGGAATAAAGGAATGTTCTTGGAAAACAAATGTTATTGAATCTCAATGTGATATTCTTAACAGATGTACCTGGATGGTCATTTTAAGCAGACCTTCTTCGAAGTAATGCACTGCTTGCTTTCCATATTTCTATTTTTTATTGTACCGGTATGTAAACAATATAGACTTAAGTTTGTTATATGATTCTTTGTCTCTACCTATAGGTATTTGTTAGTAGTTTGATATTGTCACAAATATCCCCCTCCAGTCTTGAGATATCAGGCATATCGTCAATGATGGAGGGGCCACTAATAAATTATAGGTTTGAGTCCCGGAGGGAAGAATGAAAACCTAATATTTAATAGTGGCCCCTCGATCATTGACGATAATGCCTATTAATATAAGTCTCCCTTCAACACCCGCGACAGCAGTTTTGAATCTACCGCGCGGAAGGATCAGGGAATACTCCTTCAAAAGTGCACGCTTAATTCTCTTATGGAATCGTCTTATGATTGGGTACCCTACAGAAAAAAACTTCGTAGAACATAAAAAACAAAAAATCAACTTAACCCTTCAAACTCGGATGGTACACGTGTGTACCATTAAGTTTTGCCCCGAGGAACCCGGGTGGTACAACATTGTACCAGTGGTTGAAAGCCTGTGACCTTGGTGTGTGAGGCGTCGGTCCGACGCATGTAAACAACAGCCGGCTGGACCGACGCCCCGCATCTCCGGCCACAAGAAGGAGAGCGTCGCTTGTTCGTGTGTGCCTGTATGTTGTTGTTAAGTATCGAAAAGTAGTGTAAAGTGGCTGTTTTGGCTATAAAGTTATCTCCAATGAAATCATCACAAATCAACCACTTGACTTAGAGAGCTCTACTTAACGCCATTCTACAGGTAAATAACACAGCTATGCTTGGGGATGCGCGGGAATGCGGGAAGCAGTCAGCATAACAATGATACGGTAGCCTAGCCTAGACGTTTTTCGGCCAAAACACCCGCGTTTCGGGCAATATTTATGTAATGCGTAGCCGGGGCTGGAGGGTTAATATCTGTTATATTATGGCTTTCCATGTGTGGATTTCATGTGCGTGGCTTTTACACGCAGGCCCCCTAGCGGCCATAACTTCCTTCTCCCTTCCGCGTTTGTACCAAGCGGTCGGGGGTCCCCTGTGCTTCAGCTTCATTAGTCATTCCTTCGCTTCTCGTGAGTCCTTACTCATTTGTATACATCTGCGTTGTAGTGAACAAGGTTTAGAATAGCTAGCACAGGCTGCCCCATTGGTACGTCTGCAGGAAGTGTGTAAATTAGGGTACAGTCTATCCTCCTATAACACGAATTCCTACAACGCGATCCTCCTTTAACCCTCCCGCCCCGGCTACGCATTACATAAATATTCCCCGAAATCCGGGTGTTTTGGTCGAAAAACTTCTAGGCTAGGCTACCGTATCATTGTTATGCTGACTGCTTCCCGCATTCCCGCGCATCCCCAAGCGTAGCTGTGTTATTTACCTGTAGAATGGCGTTAAGTAGAGCTCTCTAAGTCAAGTGCTTGATTTGTGATGATGATTTCATTGGAGATAACTTTATGGCCAAAAAAGGCCACTTTACACTACTTTTCGATACTTAACAACAACATACAGGCACACACGAACAAGCGACGCTCTCCTTCTTGTGGCCGGAGATGCGGGGCGTCGGTCCAGCCGGCTGTTGTTTACATGCGTCGGACCGACGCCTCGCACACGAAGCTCACAGGCTTTCAAGCAATGGTACACTGTTGTACCACCCGGGTTCCTGGGGGCAAAATATAATGGTACACACGTGTACCACCCGGGGTTGAAGGGTTAACACGAGGGGGGGTCCCAATAAATAGTACATTTATTCAGTTAATTGTAGCCATGATATTGTAGGTTCAAACATTTTCTAACTAATTTCTCTATTATATATTCATACATTTTGATATATTCTAGGAACTAATATATTCTAGGCCTTTCCTAGGACCGATCGATCACTTTTATTTACCGCCGTATTGCCGCCGTATGTATACGCGATCGCATAGCGCGAATTTTGTGTAGTAAGAGGGTGGCATCGACCCATTTTTACTTCATTAGTTTTAAGGTAAGTGATGTTTTTGTTTTATATTTGTTAATGGTTTGATGATATCTGGTAGGTAATATAGGCGTTTGTTTAGCAAGAAATCCGGAAAAAAGGGGCAAAATTGTGGGGCTCAGACCCATATATAATTATCTCCATATAAAGTGTTATTCCTACAACGCGAATTCCTACAGCGTGAGGGGCTCTGCCGCCCATATAGTCGTGTTATAGGAGGATGGACTGTACTATTGTAACAAGGCGCCTACGTATCCCAGGATCTGCGCGCCACGTGTGTTATTATTGTGTTGTTTTTGTGCCTTAGCTTTTTTATATTATAGCTAGGAGGCTACAATTCTGCAAGATTATGCTTCAGGCCGTCACTTTGAGGCAGTTGCATATATAGTTTTTGATTTTTAGCAAATGCACTAGTTCAAGGGTGGCTGCACGGTGCACGTGGTGCGGGGCCTTCTAGGGTCCGTATTTGCTTCTGGGCCCCTCTCGTGGGCCTCCCCCTCTTCTTCCTGCTGCTGATGGGTCGTCGGAGCGTCTGTTCATCCTGTGATGTTTCGTCGGGCCGTGTGGCCAGCCTCATTAAGGGTCTCCAGGATAGGCTACAGGTAATTTATTATTATTATAAATTCTATGTAATTATTATAATGCCTATGTGTGCCCCTGTTTGTGCTTCATGTGTGCGCTACATGTTTTGTGGGGGGCCTTTGGGAGACGTCCCCTTATATGAGTGGGATTTTGGATTTTTTTTTTTTTACTTATTTGCCTCCCCCTCTAAAAAATTTGGTTGTTCTCCGGCGGCCTCCTCAGCAAGGTCTCTGTTTCCTCGTCTCGCAGACGAGTAAGGCAGCAACCAAATGTCCCGGCGTGGTATGCTGAGCCACCATCCTCCCGGCGGAAAATGCAAATTCCTAAGGGAGCAACCTCGGTTCCCCTGTTACCATCATGCCTCGGTTTGATCTGTGTGCTACTCCTACCTGTTCATTATTACCAGTATTTGCTCACACCCTCTGTATAAAATGTGTGAAGTGCCTCGATTACTCTAAAGGTTTGTGGGTGTCAAAACGTTGTTTCATTTGTTCCGAATTGAAAGCGGCGGTATTTACTAAGAATGACCTGTCGTGCTTGGCAGCGTTAAAAGAAATAAAGAAAATGTTTAAAGTTTACGCAAAGGATACTGCCCATAAGGCCCTTCACTGCGATGACGATGCCCTGTGGGACCACTTAGTTATCAAATCATCTTTGGTTAAATCAGCTCCTATTAAATCTACTAAACCTAAAGCGAAATCTAAAACCCTTTCAAGAGGTAGTGAGTAGCAGTAGTAGCAATGAGAGTGAGATTGCCGAGGCTCCCCACCCGCGGCGCGCGACCGGGGGTGTTGGCGTCAGTCTGAACCATGTCAACAGACTGGTAGAGTAAATCAGGTAACAGATAGGGAGTGTCATGACAGTGAAGTTGTACCCTCGTCCATCCCTGATTTGGTCTGGCCACTGGAGGACCAAGCACCGGAATCACAACAGGACATACCGGAAGTGCTTGAGTTACATAGAGAGCTGGAGGAGATAAACTTACCCTCGGCTCAACCAGGTATACTGTTTGAGGAGTCAGAAGCTAGTTCCCAATCTTCCAGGGGCTCCCACAGTAAGTGTGTTACCATAGATGAGATAAGTGACATTATGCATAGGATTATGCAGCAGTATCATGTCTCTGCCTCTCCTGATACTCCCTCTAGTCACCCGGTAGCTCCCCCGACTAGCTCCATGATAAGACCATTAGAGCCTTCAGGTTTTACCCCTAAGTCCTCCTTACCTACTTTAATTACACCTCCAGCAACGACCATGGCTCCCGGCACTACAGTGCCTGCCTCTTTAACTACCACAAATGTTCGAGTAATTTCTGACATCACTCCCCCCCCCCCCCCTTTAGATACGGCACCACAGCGGAAAGGCCCTATGCCTCTCCTCTACGGGCCTGATTGTTCTTGGATTCAGGTCCAACCTTTGAGACCACACCAAGCACAACCTACTATTTCAGGGGATCTACCGGTGCCTAGTGAGTGGTCTATTGAAATCAACAAGAATAGAAAACTCGGAGCCAAGGACGAGGTAGGGAGATTACTGGAAGTTTCTATTAAGGCCATACCGAGTACATATAAAGCTGATTTCTTTGTGTTTTAAGCTGCCCCGGCAGTACCGCCGGCCTCATCTGCAAGACTCTTTGCTGACTGGTCCAAAGCTGATGGCGTTAATGACATCAAAGCTTTGAATGCACTCACGCCGGAACTGGCTACAGTTCCGGTACTAGATCAGTCACATACGCCAGTTCTGCAGATGGGGCCGGTAGGCTTAGGACCTTAGGTAGACTGGGAATCAGAGGCGCAGGTATTGCTTCTACCATTACATCTAAAACCTCCCATCAGGTCCCTCAAGAAACACATGCTTGGTTCTCGTTACCTGTAAATAAGGCAGAGGGGGTGTCACCGGCACTGTTCGCTTTCTTGGCGGCACCCAAACTGGCACTTCACCAACTAGATGACCCCTTTTGTACCCCTCCCCCAGCCCATCTGGATAGAGACTTTAAGTTAAGAAACAAAGCTTTCAGATTGTTTTCACAATACCTGGTCTGTCGTCAGGTTACTATATCCCTCGCTAGAACGATTTCGGCCATTGCGGACCAAAATGTTAGGAAGGCCACAGAACTTTCACGTAGGATTTTATTACAATACTCAATACAATCCCTAGGTGACATTAGAATAGCAATCATGGAGGCGGTTAGGGCCCGCCAGGACCTAAGGGTGTATTTGGTAAAGAAGTTGCCGGAAGATATTGGTCGCCGGGTAACTCTTTCCAGTCTTAACTGCCTCCTTCCTCACTTCAGAGACGTGGAGTGTAGTTTTCAATTTGGTAGACGGGTGGAAGCAGAGTACCTCCCAGGCTAAGAGAGAACCGTTCAAGAGACCTTACATTAAGCCCAAAAGCGGCGGCAAGTCACAACCACCGCATGCTAAACAGTCCTTTCGGGATCCCAGGCCTCCTCCACAGCAGGGAGGTACTCAGCACAAAACCAAACAAGGTAAATACTCAGGTTATAGAGGTAAGTCACACCCCAAACCAAGTCATGGTCAGACGTCAGCCAAGACTAGCCAACCGTCTGATGCCAACCGTCTGATACCAACCCACCACCCCCTCCAAAAAACTAGCCAACCAAACTCTCTGTCTCCCAGGGTCGTGCTTAGGCGTGTCGGATTCGAGAGTTGCTATACCAGACAGACCCAGTTTGCACACTGGGTCATTCCAGGTATGCCGCCGGGCCTGGCCCAAACGAGCTTGGGCCAATACTGTGGTAAGCAAAGGCATCACCTGGCGGTGGATACGGCGACCTCGACTCCGTCGGGCGCTAGAACACAACAATGTTTCACAGGAGGTGGAGGCCCTGGTCCAGGAAATTATCTCAAAGAAGGTCATTGTCCCGGTAGACCCAACTTGCCTAGTATTCACCTCCAAACTTTTCTTGGTGCCAAAGAGGGACAGTGTGCAGATGCGACCAGTAGTGGATCTCTCGCGTCTGAACACTTACATCATAAATTCATCCTTCAAGATGCTTACAGTACACCAAATCAGGCTTACACTCCCGCCGCAGGGTTGGATGTGCTCATTAGACCTCAAAGACGCCTATTGGCATGTCCCTATCAACAAACGGTTCCAAAAGTTCCTCGCCTTGAGGATCAGGCAAGAGACTTATGTCTTCCAAAGAATGCCTTTCGGTTTGAACCTGGCACCAAGAATGTTCACAAAATTAGTCCGGCAAGCCCTTCTACCATTGTTGGCCCAGGGCATAATGGTGTTGTGGTATCTAGACGACTGGCCGGTGGTGGCGGAGTCAGAAGAGTTATGTCACAATCATGTCAACCAAGTAATCAATCATGTACAAACCCTAGGGTTCAAGGTGAACTTGGCAAAGTCTCTCCTTGTTCCCACAAGGAAAATTCAGTAGATAGGACTGGTCTGGGATACCGCCAATCTGACTCTTACTCAGAGTGTGGACAATCGCAACAGATTTCGCAGGAAACTGTTTCATTTTCTCCACAGTTTGACTACGACAAGGAAGACGTGGGAGTCCCTGATCGGCTCACTCAACTGGATCCAATTAACTATGAAGTTGGGCCGGTTGAAAGTAAAGAGATTAATTCTGGAAGGCAACAAAGTTTTTCCCCTCTCGCTGGAGAGGAAATTATGGCCAATTCCTCCATTAATTCACGACTTACTGTCGGTCTGGGCGAAGACCGAAACACTGTACTCTGTAACATGGGTTTCTCCTCCCCCTTCGGTATGGGTAGACACAGACGCTTCAGGAACACTAGGGTGGGAGTATCAGTCCAATCTAGGCCATCAAGGGCAGGGCACTTGGGCCCAGAACGAAGTATTTCACATCAACGAGCAAGAGCTTCTAGTTCCTCTATATATTTCTCCAGGCTCACGGCGCGTCTTTGCAAGGGAAGTCAATCGCGTTCCGGATGGACAACTTAATTGCAGTCCATTACATTCAGAAACAAGGTTCAGTGAGGTCTCGAGCGTTGCTAGTAGTGTCAGAACAGATTTTTGCTCTAGCCGAATCGCTGAGCATTCATCTGCATGCTTCATATCTCCCAGGCGTGTCTAACATCTGGGCAGATGCTCTGTCCCGGAGACAGAGCACTCTAGTAGAATGGGCTCTCAAACAAACCGTCTTCGAGAAGATGATTGCCAAGCCCTACCGTCCACAAGTGGATCTATTCGCATCCGAGGAGAATCACTGCCACTGCTTTGCGCAGTGGCAGTATCGTAACCAATGAGGTTTAGTTTTCCGAGTGACGTATCTGCTACTGCTGAAGGCCCAAAACACGGTTAAAGTTTTCAATTTCATCTTTGCCTAGTACTTGCGACACCTCGGTTGGGTTACCTTCTTATGAAGATAATCCAAGTCGTACCCCCACCTGCTCGTGGTGACCTCTCAAACACCTATTTCTATTTATTTTTTCCATTTATTCTTTTTTCAAGATAGGGTGACACAAATGGGGGTGGCGTTACCTGGGTTTATCCCAGGTAGTAGTTTAATTTTACTGTAATTTTATTAAGTGTTTTGAATATTTTTAACTGTAGGCTACATAAATATAAACAATGGCCGGCCAAGGCAAACAGAGGCAGAGTTTATTGGGAGATGAAGAGAGCTATGAATTTGAGGGATTTCTGGCAGAGGGTAATGAAGTGGAGGATCAATTGACTGTGGTGAAGAGACAGATGATGGGTCTGTTAAGATGGAAGGGAGTTATGGAGAATTGGAGGAGAGATATAGGTGTGAAGGTGGAGTCACTGACAGAAATATGTGGAGCCAGTTCAGTAGCAACTGCAGATGGGCCATTAATTGCTAACCTAGATGCTGTGATAAGGAAAGTAGATGAGCTGGAGGCAGAGAACATGGCACTCAAGGAGCAGCTAAAGGAGTATGAGGGCCATTTAAGTGAGAAAGTAAAGGGAGTAATAAGTGAGGAGAAAAATTAGTGGACAAGGGTGGGGAATGCTAAGGTGGATGCATTGGAAGAAATCATGAAGGAGCAGGTGGAAGAGAGAGAAAAAGAGAAAAGAGAGTTTGAGAAGAATGTAGTGCAGGTTTTGAAGAGCAAGGAAAAGGTAGTGAGGGAAACAGTAGATAGAGGTAAAAGCATAATAATTTTTGGAGACATTGAAGAACATTTAGCAGATATGAGGGAAATAAGGGGAAGGGATGAGGACAAAGTAAAGAAAATATTGGAGTGTCTAGACGAAGGCTGTGATTGGGGGAAAGAACTGGACGAAGTAAGACGGCTAGGAAGATATAAAAAGGGAGAGATGAGACCGATAAAAGCAGAGTTTAAATCTAGGTCAGTGGTTGAAGCATTAACCATTGTAAGCTGGAGGCTAAATAGTTGTACTGGAATGAAACATATTAGGGTGAAAAAGGACTTGAGCATAGAGGAAAGGGAAAAGTTGAGAGAAGTTCAAGCAAGGGCTGACGATGAAAATAAAAAATTGTCAGATGAGGAGAAAAGGATTTTTTTTTGGAGAGTAAAGGAAGGGAAACTAAAGAAGTGGTACACTCAGAGTCAGAAAGAACAGAAAATACGAGGGGAAATGAACAAGGAGACAGTGAGTCAGGTAGTGGATCAAATCGGGGACAAGGAGATAGTGAGGGAGGAGCAGGGGATGGAGACGGTGAGTCAGGTAGTGGATCAGCCCGAGGACGAAGAGATGGTGAGGGAGGGGCGGGAGATTGTGGAGGGGGGGGGGAGGAGAATAGAACTAGCAGGGAATGTGGAGGTAGGTCAGGGAAGGGATGGAGGAGGAGGTGAACCTGATAGGAGGCAGGGAGGGAAGAGAAACAAGGAGAAGGATTCCAATATACTGTGCTACTACACTAAATATAGATGGAATAAACAGTAAAAAGGTAGAATTGGATGATATATTAAGAAAGGATCAACCACAGATAGTCTGTTTGACGGAGACAAAGCTGAACCAGGACTTTGACAGCAATATAGTGTTTAGTGAAGGATATAATATATGGAGATATGATAGAAAGGGAAAAAGGGGAGGTGGAGTGGCAGTATTAGTTAAGAACCCTATGACAGCAAAGCAAGTAGAGTTAAATAATGACAAGGCAGAAATAATGGCAGTTGAACTCAATGATATAGAAGGAAAAAAGCTAGACATAGCAGTAGCTTACATGCCACCAAAGACCAGAGCATGGAGGGAGTTGGAGTTTGAGGAGATGGTCGAGGATATGATTCAGTCGTTGAGAAGATTGCTTTTAAGGAAGAATCGATTGGTCTTGGTAGGAGATTTCAACTGTAGTGAGGTTGATTGGGAATCGGGAGATGCAGGGCCAAATCAGAGATCTTGGGGAAGTCGGCTAGTGGAGTTGGTTACGGAAAATGTACTTGCACAACATGTGAAGGAAAATACAAGAATGAGGGGTAATAACGAACCTTCTAAACTCGATCTGATTTTTACAAAGGATCCTCACAAAATTAGTGATATAAACTATCTATGGTAATCTATGGTATCTATGGTAGGTAAAAGTGATCACCTATTACTAAAATGGAAGTTGACCTCGAGTAATGCCAATAGATTAGACAATAGCTACATAAATGATAGATTAAATTATAGTAAAGCTGATTATGTATCCTTGAAAATATATTTAGAGGGAGTAGATTGGGATCTTATTTTGAAGGAACAGGACGTACAAGGTAAATATAGTAGATTCCTCGAAATTTATAGAGTAGGAACCAATCTGTTTGTCCCAAGATATAAAACTGGAAATTTTACTAAGCAGAAAGATTGGTTTAATTTGAAATGCAAAAGAGCTTTGGGTAGGCGTGATGCAGCTTGGGCTAGATTAAGAAGAAGGAACACTGAGAGTAATCGGAATAAATATAAACAGGAGAGGAATAGATATGTTAACATAATTAGGCAAGTTAAAATGAACTATGAGAAGAACATAGTAAATAAATGTGAAAGTGACCCTAGATTATTTTATAAATATATAAACAGTAAGTTGAAGGTAAAGAAACAAATTACTAAATTAAGAGTTGATGCTAGGACGTATGAAAATGTATCGGACATGTGCGAGGTAATGAATAACAAATTGGGGTCAGTTTTTACTAGAGAGGAAGGTTTTGACGAACCACAGGCGGGAGTACTGGAGTGGTCTTAGTAAGATTGAAATAACTAGAGATGAGCTGTTATCTGCGATGAGAGGACTTGAAGTAAGGAAAGCTATGGGACCGGATGAAGTGTCTGCCTGGGTTTTAAAGGAGTGTGCAGAGCAATTAGTGGAGCCAGTGAGGGACATAATTCAAGCTTCCTTAGATAAAGGACAGGTTCCTGTTGAATGGAAAAGAGCTAATATCATTCCGATATACAAGAATGGAAACCCTGAGGACCCTCTAAACTATAGACCAGTTTCACTTACTAGTATTGTATGCAAGATTTGTGAAAAGCTAATTAGGAAGAGATGGATGAAAATGTTGGAGAGAAAGAAGATAATAACCCCAAAGCAATTTGGATTCAGAGAAGGGACATCTTGTGTTACCAGTTTGCTATGTTATTACAGTAGGGTGATAGATGTACTGCAAGAAAGAGGCGGATGGGTGGACTGCGTCTACTTAGACCTTTCCAAAGCATTCGATAAGGTACCACATAAGAGATTGTTATCTAAGCTTGAGACGCTAGGATGTGTCAGAGGGAGTTTGCTGACATGGATGGAGAGCTATTTAACAGATAGGGAAATGAGGACCAACATTAGAGGAACTTACTCATCGTGGCGGAAAGTTGAGAGTGGTGTGCCGCAGGCATCTGTGTTGGCACCTCTCATGTTCCTTATGTACGTGAATGACCTGCCGATAGGCATAAACTCCTACATGTCAATGTTTGCAGATGACGTAAAAATTATGAGACAAATAACAAATGAAAGTAGTTGTGAGGAGCTGCAAGGGGATTTAGATAAAATATACGAATGGAGCACCAAGTGGAAAATGAAATTTAATATAAGTAAATGCCATGTGTTAAATATGGGAAGAAGTGTGAATAGACCAAATTGGGAGTACAGGATGGGAGATAATATAATTAGCAAGGCCAAAAAAGAAAAGGATTTAGGGTTGATTATACAAGATAATTTGTCGCCAGAGAAACATATTAACAAGCTCTCTAGCGGAATGTATGCAATGGCCGGGAATATGAAAGTTGCTCTGAACTACTTGGATGAGACCATGGTAGCGAAAATTATGAAGAGTATGATTAGACCAAGATTGGAGTATGCAGCAGTGGTGTGGTCCCCGCATCTAAAGAAGCATATTCACAAGTTAGAAAGAATCCAGAGAGCAGTTACTAGATTGGTTCCAAGTCTCAGAGAACTGCCATATGAAGGGAGGCTAGACAAATTAAATCTACCGAGTCTAAAAGAGAGGAGAGACATGAAAATGATGTACAAATTCACCCGGGGGCTGGAGAGGCTGGATAGGGAGGATATATTAATTATGGATACAGGAATAACTAGAGGCCACAGCTACAAAGTAAAAAGACCTACCTGCAAGAACGATATCAGGAAGTTTAGCTTCCCCTATAGATGTATTGACAAATGGAATGGGCTGGAGGAGGAGGTGGTAGGGGCAAGGTATATCCATATTTTCAAGAAAATATTGGATAAAAAGTAGACTGAGAGACGGGACAACACAAGCTTAGCTCAACTCCTGTAAACTACAATTAGGTAAATACAAGCTCCCTCTCTTCCTTACCGGCCAGAGGGTAACTCCGGCGGGGGGACCAGATGCGTTACTGGAGGATTGGAACAGGTGGAAGTCAATCTATCTATTTCCTCCACCAGATTCTGCTCTAATGTGCAGGATAGTTCACAAACTACGAGGTTACCGGGGCATAGTCGCGATGATCGCGCCGTTATGGCCGGCCCAGACGTGCTACCACCAGTTGAAAGAATGGTGCAGGAACCCGGTGTCGCTCCCGGTCTCCGCATTCCACTTACGAGACAATTGACCACTTGCGAGTTTCAGGCTATAAGGAAGTTCGGCCTGTAAACATCGATATTAAACACAAAAACAGTAATTATGTAAGTTTCTGATGGAGAAATAGTATGGTAAATTTGGTTTTATGTACAGTATTTATATATGTACTAAAACCGTATTATTGCTGGTTATTCTGCTAAATATCGATGCCTACAGCTCCAACTTCCTTATAGAATGAAACTCGCAAGTAGTCAATTGGTAACCTTCAGACCTCGCTCAATTTTGCCTTCTGGACATTTACAATGCAAAATGGCTAGCTCAATATGGGGAAAGTGTCACTAGTAAATTTAGGAATCAATATACTATATCTACCAAGAGACAATATCAATCACATTGGAAAATTTTCACAACCTGGATTGTAGAATCAGGACAAACCGATGCCTCGGCGGCCTTGATTTTCAAATACCTAGATTATTCATTCGAGCAGAGGCATTTTTCCATTGTCACTTTAAAAAATCACTTATCTGTCATCAGAACTCCCTTCTTTGATCTCACTGGTCTCTTGATACCGCAGGCGGAGGAGAAAGGGTTTATGAGGGCGTGTTTCAAGCTACGCCCACCACCACGTCAGGTCATGCCCACCTGGTCGCTAGATAAGGCCTTATCTTTGCTTCAATCGCGCAAATATAATAATGCGCCGAATTTTGATTCACTTTTTAAGAAGGCTGTGTTCCTGATGGCTTTAGCTACAGGAAATAGGGTCTCTGAGCTGGCGGCGATGAGCAACGAACCTAATTGCCTTAGGTTTGGGAGACTGCACGACAATGTTCAAATCGAGCCGTCTCCCACATTTATCGCAAAGAATGAGCAGTCTGGTCATGTTTTCTCAGAATTTTCTGTTCCGGCGTTATAACGCGGACACACACATCATATTTTATGCCCAGTGGAGGCCTTAGCTAAGTTTATGAGGGCAGCTCACCCTCGACAGCCAGGCTTTCTGTGGGTGAACCAGGCAGGTCATCGTGTTTCTAGAAGAAAATTGGCTTCTCTGTTAGTAGATGTCATTAAAGAAAGTAATCCCGGCGTGGTGGGCAGGGCCCACGACATCAGGAAGTGGGCCGTCTCTCTTAGATTTTTACAAAATTTCTCTATAGAAGACATTGCCAACACTCAATTGTGGGCTTCCAACCATACTTTTCTAACACAATACCTGTCGGTCGCTCTGGATAAGCCGAAGTGTACCTGTGTAGCTTTACGACAGGTCTCGTAGGCTCTGTGCTATTATTGTTTAAGGTTAAGGCGAGAACAAGGGGGGGGGGTGCTGAATAGTCCAAAGCCCCACTAGGACCCCTTCCGCCGGAGTTTGTGATAAATCACGAGCTGTGATCGATCTGGTTTTATAGTTCAAACCTTTTTTATTTTACTTTTAAGAAATCTATCATAGTTGCAACTACTGTACTGTATATAGGATTACCAGAATGTACAAACATTTATAAACTGTACAAATATTGTTAAGCTTAGAACAACATTCCAAAGAGTTTATAGTTCTAGTTAGGGACACGAAGGTGCTCCCAGTTTATCATGTATAGATCTTAAGGTACAAGATCTGGTTATGAGCGAGCAGACTTTCCTTGAAGTCACGCACTGCTAGCACTCTTTCATATTTTTATATTATTTATTGTTTGAATGCAATAAAAAAACTTTAAATTTTTTTATACGGCTTATTTTTGTCCTGAGGTTAGGGTATTGTCACGAATGTCCCCCTCCAGTCTTGGTACTCAGGCATTATCGTCAATGATGGAGGGACCACTATTAAATTATAGGTTTGATTCCCGGAGGGAAGTAATGAAAACCTAATATTTAGTAGGGCCCCGTAATCATTGACGATGCATGGCCCTTCCATCCATCCCCTTCCCATTCGTTGATTTCTACAGTTGTATCTTGGTATATCATTGAAGGAAGTTATGGCCGCTAGGGGGCCTGCGTGTAAAAGTCATGCACATGAAATCCACACATGGAAAGCCATAATATAACAGATATTAAGTTGATTTTTTCTTTTTTATGTTCTACAAAGTTTTTTCTGTAGGGTACCCAATCATAAGACGATTCCATAAGAGAATTAAGCGTGCACTTATGAAGGAGTACTCCCCGATCCTTCCGTGCGGTAGATTCAAAACTGCTGTCGCGGGTTTTGAAGGGAGACTGTTATATTAATAGGCATTATCGTCAATGATTACGGGGCCCTACTAAATATTAGGTTTTCATTACTTCCCTTCGGGAATCAAACCTATAATTTAGTAGTGGCCCCGAAATCATTGACGATGTAGGTCCCTCCCTTCCAATTCGTTTGATGTCTTAGGTATAATCTTGATATATCATTGAAGAAGGAATGGCGTCGCTTGGTGCAGCGTCTCGGCTAGAATCCACGTAAGACATCCACGAGCTGGAAAGCCTTAATATAACAAATTTTAAGTTAATTTTTATTTTTTATTGTTTACAAAGTTTTTTCGTAGTGAGTACCCAATCATAAAGACGATTCCACAAGAGAATTAGCGTTACACTAATGGTGTTAGGACTCTTTCCCCTGCGGCGGGTGTTTCAAACATGCGAACCGCAGGTGCTTGAAAGGAGACTATTATACTAATAGGCATATTGTCAATGATTTCGGGGCCACTACTAAATATTAGGTTTTAATTCTTCCCTCCGGGACTCAAACCTATAATTTTTACCTACCTAATGACATTAATATGTACCAAATGATTAAAGGATACTTACTTTGATCCACAATAACTGTTTCACTAAGCTCCAGGTACAGTCCAAGGCAGTGGACATCAGGTACAATCCAAAGGTAAATCCAGGTGTCACTTGTCATCATACCCTCCCTTATGAACCATTCTTCTATCTATCTATCTATTTATTCAGGCCCAATCCCCACTTTTCCTATTTTTTGTCTTTTCTTTTTCCCTCTTTTCTGGGGGGGGGGGGGCTGACTCAAGACAGAGCAAGAACAGGGAAAACACAAAAACACTACATAAAACAATGAACAAACACAGACAAAACACAAATTCACACACATTTATGTCATCCAGGAGAAGACCCAGAGACCAGGGTCACCAAGGTCCCTCCAGCACTCCCCCTGCCCCCGACCACTCGGAGAGGTTCCGATTTCGGCAGGCAGAAATTTCTTACAGTTTCTTACAGTAGATCCTCTGGAAAAAGGCAAACTATGCCTGTGTATCCAGCTCAGTACCAGTACTTGCACTGCTGCGGTCGTTCACGGTGTTGGCGGCGGCGGTAGCAGACGCAACATTTTTACTATTCTGTATTTTTGTTTTATAATCAAACTTCAAATCTTGTCTTCCCCATGCTTTATCAAGATTACTTTCAAACTCCCTTATTGATTCGGAATCGACTACATACTGGGGCAGTGCGTTCCACTCATTTACCACAAAATGAGTTCTTTGCCTTCTCAAGCCTATTTCTTTCTTTGTAAATTTTCTTAGAGTGTCCTCTCGTTCTTGTTCCCTCCCGCATCAAGAAGATACCTTCACACACATCCTCATCGTACTTTCCTGACACTATCTTAAAAGTCTCTTATCATATCCCCTCTCTTTCTCCTATATGCCAGTGTCGGAAGCCCCAGTGTCCTCAACCTCTGCTCATAGCCTGCGTTCTTCAACGTTGGTACCAGCTTGCTAGCTCTCCTCTGCACTTTCTCCACTGCTTCTATATCCTTTACCATATATGGAGCCCACACCTGGTTCGCATATTCCAGGTGCGGCCTAACCAGCGCTGTATAGAGATTCCTGAAGATTTCTTCGTCAAGTGACACAAATGTCCTCCTTATCAGCCCGACAATTCTATTGGCTTTGTTTATCTTTTCCGCTAAATGTTCTGAGAAATTTAACTTATTGTCTATCACTACTCCTATATCCTTTTCTGCACTCACTTCCTCCATCGCTTCATACATACTGTATCCTACCTTGTCTATCTTGCTGGTCCCAATCCGCATGTACTTGCATTTTTTTGGATGAAAAGGCATTAACCAATGCTCAGACCATCCCTTCATGCCCTCCACATCTCCTTGAAGCAAACCCATATCTTCCTTACTCCTCACTCTTCTATACAGTTTAGTGTCATCCGCATACAGGTACACCTCACTTCCATTAGTTATATCTTCAGGCAAGTCGTTGATAAATATAACGAACAGCAGTGGTCCCAACACAGATCCCTGAGGTACCCCACTTGTAATTTCCCTCCACCCCGAGCCTATTCCATTCACCAGTACCCTCTGTCTCCGATCTTTCAGGAAGGCTTCTATCCATTTCACATATTTCTCCCCTATATTATAGCTTCTAACTTTCTCTATTAACCTTTTATGTGGGACCTTATCGAAGGCCTTCATAAAATCGCAATATACCACGTCTATTACATCACCATCTTCTAGAATTTGCATCCAATGATCTACCACCTTAATTAGCTGTAGTACCGTCGACCTCCCCGGCAAGAATCCGAACTGTCTCCCACTGAAAAGTTGGTTTGACTTCATATGATCCATTATTCCTTCTCTAATTACCGTTTCCATTAGTTTACACACAACACTTGTCAAACTGACTGGTCTATAATTCCCTGGGTCATTTCTCTTTCCCTTCTTAAATATAGCTGTTATGTTCGCCTCTCCCCAGTCCCTCGGGATTTGTCCTGTATTAAACGATACCTCAAATAACATTTTCAATGGCTCTACTAACATCTCCCCTCCTTCCTTTATGATTCTTGGGTGTATCCCATCCGGTCCCGGTGACTTACTTCTGTTAATTTTTTCTATAGCCCTTCTTATTCTAGCATGGGAAAACTCTATTAGTTCTAGTGCCGGTGCCTGTTTGATGGGAATAGTAGGCACTGCATCCTCCGACTCCACTGTTAGTACCCCCCCAAAGTATTTCCCCAGCACCTCTGCTTTCTACTTATCAGTCTCCACTCTACTCCCATCATTCAACCCCCCTACCAGCTCTGGGATCCCTACTCTTCTTGTTAACTTTTCCTGAATGTACTTCCAGAATATTTTTGGATTATCCTTCACATTTCTAGCTATCTCTCTCTCTCCCTCTCCTTCACCCCCCTCCTTGTTTCCCACCTTATTTTATTGTTTATTTGTCTGCGTTCCAGATCCACTTCCTTAGCCTCTATACTAGACCCCCTGTTCTTTTTTAACAATTTTAATCTTTCCCACAATCGTTTCTTTCTTCTAATCAATATCCAAAGCTTTCTTTTCATTGGCAATTCTGGGTTAGTTCTTTTCCTCAATTTTGTTATATCCTTATATTCCCTTACTGGTACACTTTTGGATACAGCATTCTCCAGTTTGACTCTAATTTTCCTCCACATTCCTTCAGCATCTTCACCGTTCAAGTATTCCCCCCAGTCAATGTCCAAACACCGTCTCAGCAGCTCATAATCTGCTCTATCATACATGTATATTTTTCTATTGCTTCTATTATCCCTCTCTGATTTAATGTTACAACTAAAGCTTATACAGGCATGGTCACTACGACCTATAGGGCTATCCACATTAACATGTTCCACTATATCCTCTTCATTGCTAAAAATCAAATCAAGTACACTCCCCTGCGTCCCATCTCTATATCTTGTCATCTCTACAATATGTTGCGTTAAAAAACAAACTCTCACTTTCTCTATAAACTTGTTTTCTAGGCTACCCTGTCCCGCTGGAGTAGTACAATTTGCCCAGTTGATCCTTGGCAAATTGAAATCTCCAATCAAAATTTTATATTTGTTCTCTCTATTATCTATCTCCTCCATTGCTTTCAGTAGGTTATCATCCTCTCCCCTGCTATTATTTGGGCTTCTATATATAGAGGCAATTAGAATTGATCCTCTTACACATTTTACTTCAATACACAAATACTCACAATACTGCTGTCTCATATCCACCTCATTAACCTTGAGCTCTTTTCTTACATAAATAAACAGTCCTCTTCCAACCTCTGCTCTAATAGCATTTCTCTCATATAACTCAAAACCCTCCAAACTATATTCCACCAGTTCCCTTTCAATTCTAAAAAATTTTGGTCTTACTTCCTGTAGGGCTATGACATCAGGTTTTTCCCCTTCATCCTGCAACCTACATATCAGTTCTCTTTTCTTGTCCTGGGTAAACACATCCACATTACTAAACATAATCCTTAATCCATCTACCATTCCTTCAGCAATTACACCATCCCGCTCCTCCAGTCCATACCCTACTCCCCTGTTAGCACTACTGGGTCTGCCTCTTTGTCTCCTGTCTCTCCCTGTGACACCTCCACCCCGTTCTCCTCCTCCGTCACAACTCCCATCACATTCTCTCCCCTCCTTTCTACTCTTATAAACCACTTCCTCACTTTTCCGTCCCTCACTCTCCAGTAAAAATTTCTCTTATCCTCCTCATCCAACTTTCCATTATTTTCATCAGCCTTTTCTTGTAATTCCTTAATTTTTTTCCTTTGTTCTATACTCAAATCCTTCTTTAGTCTTATGTGTTTCAGTTTATCATTTGTATTTAGCCTCCAACTAAAATTTGTCACAGTCTCCGCCACTACCCTAGTTTTAAACTGTACCCTTATAGGTCTCATCTCTCCCCTTTTATATCTACCTATCCTACTGACCTCCTCCACCTGCCCTTCCCATCCATATTTGTCCTCATCCACACCTTTCAAGACCTCCTTCACTGTCTCCATATCCCTCACTTTTCTCACTCCATTATCATTCATACGAGTCTCTATATCTCCATACAAGATTACACCCCTATCCCTGTCCATGGCCTCCCTCACGACACTCTCCTTGTTCTTCATGACCCCTACAACTGCACTCTCAAAACTTTTTTTGGTCATATTCATTTCTTCCTTTTGTTCTTTCATAATATCCTCCAAATCCTTGACTTTTTGTTTACCTACCACCGTCCATGCAGTCGACTCCTTTACTTCCGTGAAACGTCCTTCGTATTCCTTCAGCTGCTCCTTCAATGCCATATTCTCTGCTCCCAGTTCATCTACCCTTTTCAATACCATCTCTAGGCTCTCATTAACCCCTTCTTTACCGCAGGACCATACCCGCGCGAGTCCTACCCTCCCCTTCCCAAACCGAATTTTCCCGCGCTCCCGCTCGTTCGTGGGGTAGTTTATGTTTTATCAATACATCGTTAATTTTGGCTATATTTCTTATTTTTTTATGTTGTCATGTAGATATTGACCATGACATGTGTGTATCATATGTTAAAATAATTTACATATAATATTACATGCGTAATAAATGGCTTTACTAATCCTTTACTATACAGATAAATATAATGGCTGGAGACATAAAACATATATAATGAAGACAATAATGATTGTATTACTCACCTTGTAAGTGTGGATGAGATCCATAGACAATGAGGTAGGTACAGGTAGAAAGTAGGTGAAGTAGGGCGGTGCGATGAAAGGTAGGCGCGGCGGTGCGATCAAAGGTAGGCGCACCGCGGCAGGTGAGGTGGTGCACTCCGAGGCTGGTGCACCATGAGTGTCAGAGTGCTACTGGGAGTGCCAAGCCTGATAGTGCTCCACCGAGCACAGACCAGGCTGCTGAGGGCAGGCAGGGCAATATTTCCTACTGAATTTTGCCCTACCCTCTTTGGAACACACTCGCGAACGCTTTTGAGGTCTTTTCTTGTTGTCATTGGCAGGTATTACAAGCAGTCCATGGCAGATACCAGTTTCACCTTCCCTTGTTGCCCCCCCTCCCTGCTTGGCCTTCTTCTTCTCTTTCTTTTTAGGCGATCTTTCCTCATGTTGCACCACACACAGAGCACAATAGCCGAGAGAGTACTTGGAGAGAAGTTCATGGGCGACAAGTTTTATGTAATCTCCAAATTCCATCCACTTGGTATATTGGCGAAGATTCATGTAGATCGTACGGGAATTGAGCAACATTCTGCAGATCATGTGTAGGCCGATCTTCTTGAACCATGCATACGACTTCCTGGTGGGGTCAGTTGGCTCCAAAAGTTGGTCCACCAAGTCAACTGAACCCATCTGTTCGTTGTAGCGCTGGATTGGTACTGGTTTCTTGATAAATTCCTCCTTACCCCCCCTCACATGGCGAGTACTTGGTGGTGATGACATTCACTTCCTTCGTGTCATGAAACTTGACCAGCAGAATCTCATCTTTTCTGGCGAACAAGGTTTGCCCTTTTTTAAGTTTTTCATCCCTCACAGTCTTGGGTACACCTCGATTTGCACGAATTGTGCCTGTAGTCAAAGTGTCCCGGGCCAACAGGTACTCAGCAAGGTGGAGGGAAGAATACCAGTTATCAAGGATGACATGCCTTCCCTTCTTCATGAGGTCCAACATCAGAAACACAGGTACTCGCTCTGACTTCGAGAGGGGCTGTAGTTCAGGGTCATCCAACATCCTGTCATAGAGGCGGGGTGTGTACAGGCAAAAGTTCCATGTATACCCCCTGGCACTGGGTGAACTTGGGCGAAGTGCAAACAGCTTCAACCCAAAGTGTTTTCTCTTAGTTTTTATATATTGTCTGAAGTGTAATCTGCCTTTGAAAAGTATGAGAGCTTCATCAACTGCGAAATTGCTTCCAGCAGAGAAATACAAGGTAGTTTTTTCTTGCAACAATGAAAAAAAAATGCCAATCCTGGTCATGGGCATCTTGGGCTGTGCATCATCTGGGTGTGAGTATCTAATGAACCTCATGATTTGAGAGAACCTGTTCCTACTCATGATGGAGGAGTGGTACACAGGAGGGCCTCTACACATTATGGAGGTGCTCCAGTAATCTGATATCTTGGGCAATTTGGTTACCCCCATCAATAATTGAAGGCAAATAAACACATACATCTCATCTTCCTTCACGTCTACCCACTTCCTTCCCATAAATCTTTTTCTATTCTTGGTAGGGTTCTCCCTGAAGAACTTATTAGCCCTCTCATTGGTCCGCAGGCATAAAGTATTCACAATGTCCTTCGAAATAAATAGTTCAAAGCAATCCAAGGCAGTCATTTCCTCTGCCTCATGTTGTTGAATAATAGCTGGATGCACATCTTCAAAATCTTCAATAACCTGTGGTAAATTGGTGGGCCGCTGGTCGGCAAAGGGATCTGCCAGGAGATGAAATGCGGGAGGGCCAGCGGCGGCAGTGGGGGTGGGGGACAATGGTGGGGAAATATCATCATCAGTTTCGCTTTCCTCACTACCGCTAACATCACTGTCATTCTCGGGTAAATAATCTTCATCCTCGTCACTAACGGAGATGTCTGAGTGTTCCTCATTGTCATCTGATACATCTAAGTCACTGTACAGGTCCACTTCCTGGTCGGATTCACTAGGTAAGGACGCCATGGCACTGGTAATAATCCTGTGGCACCCTCACGGACGCCTGTCGGAGATACACTGACTCCGTCACTCCCTCCCTCCCCACCCTCATGGCTCAAGCCCAAGGCCACGTGACTGGCAACCAGACCCCCCATTGCCATGTTAGTTATTTCCATGTTATATTATATCACATAATATAGGGTATTATATGTACAAACACTACACTATATAGGGTACAATGACCTAAACTAAATATTTGAGTCATTGGCATAACTCTATGCCCCATGACAGGGGCATGACAATGATGTGTCATCATTGGCATAGATGCCATTTGCCAACACATGAGGATCATAATAGCACCCAAACTGCAAAATATGAAGCCTCATTGACTCCTATTAGGGTCCCGTGTACCATAGTACACGAGACCGAGTCACGGTTCTTCAGCCAAACTTTTTTTGCGAGTACGGTAGTACACGTTTTGGATATGCGGTAAAGAAGGGGTTAACTGCCAAAATAGGCCTGCATTCACTTCCTTTGCTAGGCCTATTCCCTTCCCCACCTGTCACACCACACATTACACACAGTGCCTTAACTTTCTCACCAATATCCCCCTTCCATTTCTCCGTATCACTCATCCACTTTTCCAAATCCTTCACAACAATACTAACCTCTTCTAACTTCTTATCTGTGCTCTTAAATCCCCGAAAACGTTGTAACCTTCCTTCCGCCTCCGTCATACCTGAAATTCCCTCTGCCATGTTTGTTTACAAACTCAACAACTCACAACCCTACCGCTGTCCCATCACTACACACTCTTATTACACTATATATCACCCCTCCACCACACCAATATATGCAGCGGAGCCGAAGCCACAAGCCCACCCACCACACTTCGAGGCGCACCCTTCATATTAAGCGTCTCTCTAGGCCAGGCGCCTGATGGACTATTATCTAGTCCCACTTGCGCCCGACCCCTTCCCCCAAATAACCACGTGTTCACTCATCTATTCACAAGCATTCTCCATTCATTCCTGTTTATTACCACTTCCTTTGCCTGATCTATAGTCATTCCTCTATCATCCAAAGCTTGTCTTACAGTCTCTCCATCTCGATTGGGGTCTTCCTGCCCTTCTATCTCCCCTTGTATCTGACTCACATATTCTCTTTGTAAGCCTTTTATCTCCCATTCATTCAACATGACCATACCAGCTCAGCACCCTTCTGTCCACTCTGGCTGACAAATGTTCCTGCTGCCCCACTCTCCTAGGTATCTCTTCATTCCTCAATCTGTCTGTACGAGTAACTCCACACATACTTCTCAAGCAGCTTATCTCCATCACATCCAGCTTTCTTCACTCTTTTTCCTTCAGAGCCCATGTCTCAGCCCCATACATCACTGTTGGCACAACAATTCCTTGATAAATTGCACTTTTTACTTTCATTCCGAGATTTCTCGTCTTCCACATACTTCCCATTGCTCCGAAAACCTTCTTTCCTTCACACACTCTCAGTTTTACCTCCATTACCATACCTCCACTGCTGCTTATTGTTCCTCCTGGATATTTAAAACACTCTACTTGTTACAATATTTCCCCATCTAGACTCTTATCTAGATTCACCCTATGATCACCCCTATTACACACCATTACTTTACTTTTACTTACTTGGAGAAGGCCTATGACAGAGTGGATAGAGAAGGTTTGTGGAAAGTACTTAGAATATACGGAGTAGAGGGCAAGTTGCTGAAAGCAGTGAAGAGCATGTATGAGGGTGCAAAGGCGGCAGTATGTGTGGAGAGTGAGCAGAGCGAGTTCTTTGACCTGAATGTTGGTTTGAAACAGGGGTGTGTGATGTCCCCGTGGTTGTTTACTGTATATATGGATGTAGTCATGAAAGAAATACTATCAAGAGCAGTGGATGTTGGTGTATTGCTGAAAAGGGAGGGAATTGAGTGGAAGCTACCTATACTGCTGTTTGCGGATGATACAGTTCTGATGAGTGATACTGAATGGGAGTTGCAGGGTCTGGTAAATGAGTTTGGAACAGTGTGCGAAAACGGAATTTGAAGGTAAATGCGGGGAAGAGCAAGGTTATGGTCTTCGAAAGGGGTGAAGTCACAGAGTGTGAGGTGAAGCTGAACGGTCAGGCTATGGAGATCGTCAACTCTTTTAAGTATCTGGGCAGTGTGTTGAGTAAAGATGGGACTATGGATGAAGAAGTGCGGGAGAGGGTACAACAGGGGAAGAGGGTTGTGGGAACGCTAAAAGCAGTAACAAGAAATAGGGTGGTCAGTATGGAAGTGAAGAAGTCCTTGCATGACAGTGTGGTAATCCCGACACTGACTTACGGAAGCGAAGCATGGACATTGGTTGAGAGACTCAGACCAAGAGTGAGAGCAGTGGATATTAATTACTTAAGGAGTGCGTGCGGAGTTACATGGAGGGATAGACAGACTAATGAGGAAGTAAGAAGGAGGTGTGGTGTGGAGGTAGATGTGCTGGAAAGTGTGAAAAGGAACAACTTGAGATGGTTCGGCCATATGAAACGTATGGAAAGCGAGAGAATGACTAAGAGGGTGTACGAGAGCGAGGTGGTGGGACAGAGAGGGAGAGGTAGACCGAATGAGAGGTGGAAGGATGGAGTGAGGAAGTACATGAACGAAGGCGGTGCTGGTTGGGGGGAGGGGCGTCGACTGACTGGGGACAGAGGTGCATGGGGGCGGTTCGTTCGTGGCCACCCCTTCGGGGATCACGGCGTCAGGCAATAGATAGATAGATAGACTTTACTTTTATTGACGTTCACCTTCAGTTTCCTCCTTCCACAAACCACACCAAACTCTTTGACTACCCGCTGCAGTTTCTCCTCAGAATCCGCCACCAACGCAGTGTCATCAGCGAACAGCAACTGATTCAACTCCCAATCTCTACCATTCTTTCTTGCTAAACCCAATCCTCTTCCCATAGTTCTCATTTTCACCTCCCTCACCACACCATCCATAAACATATTAAACAACCCTTAAAACCACTTATTATAAGTTTGACTCCTGCAAGGAGATAAAGAAAACCTAATATTTAGTAGTGGCCTCGGAATCATTGACGATATGCCTATTACATAAGGCTACCTCTTCAAACGCCCATAAGCGCAGTTTGAAACTACCGCCGCAGAGCTCAGAGGAACCTTCATCATAAGCACACGCTAAATCAATCATGGATTCGTCTTTATGATTGGGTTCTCACTACGAAAAAACTTTGTAAAAAATAAAAAAAATATAAATCAATTAAGAATAACTATACATAAAGCTTTCCATTTTCGTGGATGTACTTTTTGTGGATTCTGGACCAGACGCTGAAACGCGCGTCATTCCATCTTCAACTGACATATCAAGTATAATACAATCCTTAATACATCAACGAATGGGAAGGGGATGGTCGGGAGGGCCCCAATCGTCAATGATTCCGGGGCCACTACTAAATATTAGGTTTTCTTTATCTCCTTGCAGGAGTCAAACCTATAATTTATTAGTGGCCCCTTCATCATTGACGATATGCCTGATATCTCAAGACTGGAGGGGGACATTCGTAATCATATCATAACCATTGCAAATAGTATAGGCAGATAAACAAACAACCACATAGTATTCTCACTTGTAAAAAATATATTTTTTTATAAACTGTATACAACATATAAAAAGGGGTACAAGCAGGGGCGCCCCGTGCTTAATGAAGCCTGCTTGAGGAAAAAATTGGTAACTATGAGAATCTGTTCACATGGACACAGATCTGAAAGTTAAAGGCACCCCACTTAAATTAAGCGGGTAAAAATAAAAATGTATGTTTACATGTGCACATATAAACCCCATTATTCTAATGTGTATATTTATCAAAATTAGACAACAAATTTAATAAATTCTTGTACTATCGCAGATGTACTTTCTAAAATGCTTCTCGTAGTTGCAACTACCGAGAATTCTTATCCAAAATAAATTGCTTCAACAGTGTATCCCACATAAACCCTGTAAAAAGAACAATTGTTGTACTACATTCTTTGTACCTCAACAACATTTCCCGTAGTCATTATTACCGAGAAATTTTAATCACTCAAAAAACATAACTCCTATACATTGTATCACAGCTTGTATACTCTGTACATATCCTCCGGCGGGGTCTAGGGTGTCTTATGGTTCACTGACTGCACCCCCCCCCCCCCTCTTTCTTAACCTAAAAACTAGTGACTTAGAGACCCATCTAGACCCTTTGCCATAAAGCTACACATGGCATTGATGGTTTGTCTAGTGCTACCGACAGGTACCGAGTCAAAAACGTATGATTTGAAGCCCGTAGTTGAGTAGTAGCTATGTCTTCAACTGAAAAGTTTGTGAGAAAACGTAAAGATACTGCCCATTTGAGTAAAACGTGGGCCCTACCCACTACGCCGGGATTACTCTCTTTAACGACTTCTACTAGCAGGGAAGCCAGTTTACGTTTCATTAATCTTTTACCTATACTCGATACCCATAAAGCACCTGGTTAGTTAAGAGGTGCCACCCTCATATATTTGGTTAAAGCTTGTACAGGACACAAATTATGGTGCACTTTACCCCGTTTCAACGCCAGCACCGTGAACTCTGAGAAAACATGTTCACTGTGTTCATTCTTTGCGATGAACCCTGGGGAAGGCGCAATATGAATGCAATCATTGAGTCTACCAAACCTTATGCAATTAGGGGTGTTGCTCATCGCTGCCAGCTCAGACACCCTGTTACCAGTTGCCAAAGCCATTAGGAACACAGCCTTTTTTAATAAAAATTCAAAATCTGCCGTATACTGATAAAGACGGGAATGAAGCAAAGATAACGCTTTGTCAAGAGACCAGGTAGGCATGAGCTGACGGGGAGGTGGGCGGAGTTTGAAGCATGATCTCATGAAACCTGTTTCTTCCGCCTGTGGTATGGCTAGACCTGTAAGGTCAAAGAATGGCACCCTGATAGCTGTTAAGTGAATTTTTAGAGTCACTACAGATAGACGTCTTTGTTCAAACAAATAGTTTAAATAATTAAAAACTAATGCAACCGAAGGTACTGTCTGTTCCGTTCTAACTATCCAAGAGGTAAAGGACTGCCAATGAGATTGATATTGCCTCCTGGTAGATTGTGTGTACCGATTCATAATTTTATCTGTTACGTTTCTACCATACAGCGTTAGCCACTTGGCCTCCTGAATGTCCACAATGCAAAAGTCAGCGAGGTCTTTAGGTTGCCAATCGTGTCTAAGTGGAAATACCCGACCGGGAGCGACACCGGGTTCGTGCACCACATTATCAATTGCTGGTACCACAACTGCGCCGGCCACAGGGGCGCGATTAATGAGACTACGCCTCGATAATCCCGTAGTTTGTTGACTACGTGGCACATTAGAGAAGCGTCTGGTGGCGGAAACAGATACTGTAAATGGAACTCCACTTGTTCCAATCCGTCACCAATGCGTCAGGCCCCCCTGCCGGTGTTAATGTCCGGCGTGTGAGGTAGAGAGGGAGTTTGTGATTCTCCTCTGACGCAAACAGATCCACTTGTGGACGGTAAGGCTCTGCAATCATTTGGTCGAAAATGTTCTGCTTGAGTGCCCACTCTACTGTTGTGCTCTGTCTCCGAGACAGGGCGTCTGCCCAGACGTTTGCTACGCCTGGGAGATATGATGCATGAAGATGAATGTTCAGCTCGTCTGCTAGAACAAAAATCTTCTCTGACACGTCTAGCAACTTCCGAGACCTCGTTGACCCTTGTTTCTGAATGCAGTGAACTGCATTGAGATTGTCCATCCTGAAGGCCACCGACTTTTCCCGTAACGTAGAGCCGTGAACCTGAAGGAAATACAAGGGGACTAGTAACTCTTTTACATTTATGTGGGAGGTTTCTGAATGGGACCAAAGCCCTTGACCCTGATGCCCGATGTTTGACTGAAAGCCCCAACCTATCGTCCCTGACGCATCCGTGTCCACCCATACCGTCGGCGGAGGAGACGTCCATGACATGACTGAGTGCAGCGTTTCCCTCTTCGCCCAGACCGCTAGTAAGCTGTGTATTAATGTTGGGATAGGCCATAATTTTCCGCCGGAAATAGGGGGAAATATTTGTTGCCCTCCAAGATTAAACTTTTGACTTTCAACCGGCCCAACTTCACAGTTAGTTGAACCCAGTTGAGAGAACCGACTAGAGATTCCCAGAGTCTCCGTGTCGTAGTCAGACTGTGGAGAAACATAGAATTTTTGTTGCGAAATCTGTTGCGATTGTCCACACTCTGACTCAGAGTGAGAGATGCTGTGTCCCAGACCAGTCCTATCCACTGAATTACTCGTGTTGGAACAAGGTTCGACTTTACCAAGTTGACCTTGAATCCTAGAGATTTGACATGGTTTAAAGTAATGTTGACATGAGTGTTGCATAAATCCTCTGTCTCCCACCCCACCAGCCAGTCGTCCAGATACCATATGATCCTAGTCCCCTGCTCTAAAATGGGCATCAGGGCTTGCCGGACTAATTTTGTGAATATGCGTGGCGCTAGGTTTAATCCAAACGGCATCCTTTGAAAGACATAAGTCTGATGCATTATTCCTTAAAGCCAGAAATTTATGAAATCTTTTGTTTACCGGGACGTGCCAATAAGCATCTGTCAGGTCTAATGAACACATCCACCCTCCCGGCAGAAGTATTAGCCTGATATGATTCACTATCAGCATCCTGAATGACACGTTGTGAATGTGGAGATTCAAATAAGACAGGTCTACGACCGGTCTCATCTGAATACTGTCCCTTTTTGGTACGAGAAATAGTTTGGATGTAAACACCGGGTAAGTCAGAGGGACTGGGACAATGACACTCTTGGTAATCATCTCCTGAACTAGTGACTCCACCTCTAAAGAAACATGATTGGCCTCTGCCAGGTCTCAGCGAGGTCGCCGGAGCCACTGCCAAGTGATGCCTTTGCGTACCACTGTCCTTGCCCATGTTCTTATTGGCCATGCTTGATGACACGCCCAGAATGACCCAGTTAGCAGACTGGGGTTCGCCGGCTGTACTACCCTCTGATCCAACACGCCTTTTACTGGCCCCGGGAGGGAGAGTGACATTAGTTTTTTGCTGGTGGTGGTGTAACCTTGGACGACTAGCCGGGTTTGGGTGGAGGTGGGCCCTGACCTGGTCGTTGGTGAAACCTGTGTCCTTTACCTGAGAATTTACCCTGTTTATACCTGAACTGAGCCTGGCCCTGGGTGGAAGGGGACTTTGGCTGGTGAAAAGGCTTAGACCCACTAGCTTGAGGTTTCGAAACGGGTTTAGGCTTAGGGAAAGTGAAAGGAGGCTTCTTAGTTTGTGCCATATTGAAAACAGTCTTCCAAACTGCTGATGAAATCAAGGAAGGAGTTAGAACTGAAGACAGAACTACTTGGCTTGCAATATGGTCAGGAAGTTTCTTCACCAAGAACACTCGCAGATCCTGCCTTGCTCGAACTGCCTCTAATAAGGCTGTCCGAATTATAGGTTTGACTCCTGTAAGGAGATAAAGAAAACCTAATATTTAGTAGTGGCCCCGTAATCATTGACGATTATGCCTATTACATAAGGCACCCTCTTCAAACACTCATTTACCGTAGTTTGAATCTACCGAGCAGAGCATAAAACATTTAGGAGCCTTCATCATGAGCACACGCAACCTCACTCATGGTTCGTCATTATGAAATTGGGTACTCACTACGAAAAAACTTCGTAAAAAATAACAAATAAAAAGAAAATAAGAATAACTATTCATAAGCTTTCCATAACTTCGTGGATGTACTTGTGTGGATCTTTAACCAGACGCTGACTTCAGGCATCATTCTTCCTTCACCGACATATCAAGTAAACCAAAATCCTTAATACATCAACGAATGGGAAGGGGATGGTCGGGAGGGCCCCAGTCATCAATGATTACGGGGCCACTACTAAATATTAGGTTTTCTTTATCTCCTTACAGGAGTCAAACCTATAATTTATTAGTGGCCCCTCCATCATTGACGATTATGCCTGATATCTAAGACTGGAGGGGGACATTCGTAATCATATCATAACTCTAGCAAAAGCAGATAATCAAACAACCACATAGTATTCATACTTTGTAAAAAAGATATATTTGTGTGCAGAAGACTTTATACAGCATAAAAATATACAAAAAGGTGACAAGCAGGAGCGTGCTTCGAAGAAGCCTGCTTGGACAAAAAGGAGTTAACTCCGAGACACTGTACACAGAGCTGGTAGTTAAGAAGGCACCCCACTTAACCCTTAAAGAGCAGCGCGCAACATAAGTCGAGAGAAACTGGCAAAAAACGGGTGACAAAATGGGTGAAAATCGAGTGAAAATGGGTGGAACAGTAATGAACCATACGTCCGACATCTGTGGCCTCCCGGCCCCCCACTAACTCCAGTTCCCCCACCGCACGGGAGGATGACAGTGTGACCAATAGTTCGCTAAAAGTGAACAATGTAGCAAAATCCGCTAAACTTCCATCTTTGAGGTAACACTGTCAGTGCTCCACGAGTGCTACGTAGCTGTATGTGGTGTCATTGTGTAGCGATTTCCACCTAGTTTTCGGCACAATACAGTTCCTTTCATGCTGATGGTTGATATAGCAGTCAGAATGGCCTGAAAAGGCCCAAAACGGCCACAGACCCCCCGCTAGACTAGGGTTAAAGTAAGTGGTGAAAAACAAAAAACATCAAAGTTTACATGTGCACATATAAACCCCATTAACTCTTGGATATAATTTGAAAAATATACCGTAAAGAGGTACTTACACTACACATACCAGCTGCGGCCGCAACTACTAAGATTTACTTAAAATTATATTGCTTCACAGCCAAAACTATTTACAACAAGCATTGTCTTTGAACTATGATTGGACGTTAGCACAATTTCCTGTAATGAATACTACAGAAAATTCTTTAAAATCACAGCACCTATCACAGCTCGTAAGCTTCGCACACGTCCTCCGGCGGGGTCTAGGGTGTCCTATGTTACACTGACTGCACCCCCCCCCCCCCCCTTTTCCTCATCAAAATATTAAGTGACCCAGAGGCCACCTAGACCCTCTGCCGTAAAGCTATACATGGCATGGAAGGCCTGTCCAAAGCTACTGAAAGGTATCGAGTCAAAAAAGTATGATTAGAGGACCAGAGGTGCGTGGCTGCTATGTCCTCAACAGAAAAATTCTTAAGGAAACGTAAAGAGGTCGCCCATTTGCGTAAATCGTGAGCTCTACCCATAACGCCGGGATTACCTTCCTGAATGACGTTAACTAAGAGAGAAGCTAGTTTACGCTTCATAACGCGTTTACCCGTACTAGATACCCATAAAGCACCTTGTTGATTCCTAGGCGCGACCTTTAAATATTTGGTTGTTGTTGTTGTTGTTGTTCCCTAAGCTGCCTGGCCGAACAGCCCCGAGTCCCCGAGAAAGGCCATGGCCACGATCGGGCTTTCCCACAGAGCTCTCATTGAGTGTAGATTGTGTTGTTGGCGTAAGTGGTTGTGTGAAATGCAGTCTTCTATGATGTGTTTAATGGTATGGGGTGCTGTGTTACATCCCGGGCAGGTGTCGACAACGGAGTCATCCAGTCTCTTCTGATAGCTCAGGAGAGCTGGATGGTGTCCGCATCTCAGCCTGGCCAGGTGGACTCTGTCCTCGCGAGGAAGGGAGGATTCGGAAGGATGGATTTCGGGAGGTCGTGCATGCAGCTGCGTGTTGTCTGTGAGTGAGTGGATGGATCGGTGAGAGATATGAGTATGGATGTGCTTCTGGAAGTTGGTTCGGGGTGGGCAGGGAGGGAGAGAGGACAATAATTGTGTGTGATACCGTGTGCTGGGTGTTGTTTTGATATTTCTTGGTGTCTGTGGGTGTGTTGCCATGTAGTTTAGTGGGTGGTCTTGGTTCGTGGAGGCTGCTGCCAGGAATTGAGTGCCTCTCATGTCCAGATGGTCTTTGACTTTGAGGATTTTGGTTTCTTGATGTAGGTGATCTGTGGGTGCAGTAGCTGTGCAGCCTGTAATGATCTTCAGGGCTTTGTTTTGAATAGTCTGTAAGGTCTTATGATGTGTTTCAGCTAGGTTAGAAGCCCAGGCTGGGCTTGCGTATTCCATCACTGATCTTATGTATTGTTTATATACTGTGGTGGTAGTTTCTTTGTTGTGTCCAAATTTTGTGTGAGCAAGTGACCTGAGGGCATTAAGTCTGGGTGTCAGTTTCTTTTTAATGTTTGTGGTGTGCTGTTTGAATGTCATATGAGTATCATATGTTACTCCTAGGATTTTGGGTGTGTGTGTATGTGTTAGGGGTGTGTTGTTTATGGTGAGTTGAGGGATGTATTCGTGTTCTCCTGTCCAACTTGTGAGCAGGGTTGCGGTGGATTTGGCTGGGGCTAGATTAAGTCTGTTTGTAGTGCACCAGCCATGTAGTGTGTTGAGATAGGGTTGAAGGAGATCTGTTGCTCTTTTTGGGTTATGGTGTGTGCATGTGAGTGTTATGTCATCTGCATAGGAGGCTAAGTTTATTTGGGGCGTATTGGGTGTAGTTATATCGTGCATGTACAGATTGAAGAGTGCAGGCGATAGGACGGATCCTTGTGGGACTCCGTTTGGAAAGTTTCTGATTTTAGATGACTGACCGGCAAAAGATACGTGTGCACATCTGCCTGCTAGGAAGTTGGCCAGCCACCGTTTTGTGTTGTTGTGCATGTTTGTGTTGTAGATTTTGTTTGTTAGGTTGTGGCGGGGGATGGCATCGAAGGCTTTACTAATGTCGAGTGTGGCTAATAGTGATCTGTGTGGTGGTCTAGCTGAATTGATGCCGTCGAAAGCTCTTTGTGTAAGGTCTGTGAGAAGAGTGTTTGTGGAGTGCAGTGGCCTAAAGCCATGTTGTGTTGGAGCTAGGGGTAGGTCAGGTGTAATTAGTTGTAATACTAGGCGTTCCATGACTTTGGAGGGGGAGCAAAGGAGTGTGATGGGGCGGTGCGAGGAGGGTAGCGTGGGGTCTTTGTTGGGTTTGGGGAATGTGATGATGATACCATGCTTCCAAATGTCTGGTATTGTGTTGTGTGAATAGCTGTAGTTTGATATGTTAGTGAGTGCTTGTATGCCTTGTGGTCCCAGGTGTCTGAGGTGTATGTTGCTTATGTTGTCTAGGCCACAGGCGGGTGAGTGCTTGAGATTGTTGATGATATGCTTTGTCTGGTGATTGGTGAAGGGTGTATAGTCAGGGTCTGTGGGGAATTGTCTCTTACGTCGGATGACACGTCGGTCGTCTTTGTGAGGTTTTAGGTGGCTGACATGTGAAAAGTGATTGATGAGAGTGTTTGCTTGTTGTTTACATGAAGGAGTAGAGTCTGTTGTTGTGATTGCAGCATGTGATTGTGTTGTGTTGCTGTTGGAAAGTGTGATGCTGTTTAGTGTTTTGTATAGTTTTTTTGGGGTTTGTTTTGTGATCAAGTGTTTGTAGGAAGTTATTCCAATTTAGTTTTTTGTTGTTCTTGTATTTTGTTGTTAGTTTGGGTGTTGAGTGCTTGAATTTGTTGTGTGATGTCTTGTGTGTGGGGTGCTGGGAGTGTTTCAGTATGTCGCGTTGTCTGATGAGGTTTTGAATTTCTGGTGTGAAGTTGGGGTTGTGTCTTTTTCTGTTACCTCTTGGAATGTGTTTCTTGTCAGCGTTTTGGATAGTTTTATTGAGTATGTGTACAGCATTGTTGATGTTAGTGATGGGTGTACTGTTTAGAGTTGTGAAGTGTTGTTCTGTCTCATTTGTGAATGCTTCCCAGTTAGCTCTTTTATAATTGGTGTATGTGTGTTTGTGGCTAGCTGGGGTGAGTCTGGTTTTGGTGGTGATAATGATCGGGAGGTGGTCAGAGCCTAAGGTTCTGACCACCCTCCAGGATGTTGTGGGGGCGAGTTCTGGGGAGCAAAAGGTGATGTCTGGAGATGATGGGTTATAGAGGGCTTGGTGAGGAATATGGGTATGTTGATGGATGTCGTTAAGGATGATGAGGTTATCTGTTTGGTTTTGTAGTACCAGCCCTCTGTCTGTGTCGGGGTTGTCGACAAACCAGGCCGACGTCTTGGCGTTGAAGTCACCACCCAGGATGATGTGTGGGGTGTGTGGGGTGTTTGTGATGTGTTGTAAGTGTGGTCTGTATTCATTTGGTACTGTAGGGGATGTTTGGGGAGGGATGTATGTGTTTATGATGGTTATGTTGGAGTTGTTGCCAGTGCGTATTTTAATTGACTGTATTTCTGTTGTGTTATCATTTGGGAGGAGTGATTTGGTTTGTACACTGGTTACTATGTATGATATTTCTTTGTGTACCAGGGTGATGAGTCCACCGCCCCCGCCGACAGCCCGGTCTTGTCTGATGGTGGTGAAATTATGAAATGTGGGTGTTTTGTGTTGTGCGGAGTTTTGTTTCTTGTAAGATGGCAATGTGTATGTTGTGTTGTTTGATGAAGTGTGAGAGTTCGTGTTTCTTTGTGTTGATGCCATCTATGTTCAGTTGAAGAATGTTAATGTTATGTGCACGATGTATGTTGGGTGCTGCTGCACGAGGATGGGGTGGGGGTGGGGGTGGGGGTGATGGTGGGGGTGATGGTGGGGGTGGGGGTGAGGGAGGGGCTGGGGGTTGGGATGGGTGAGGTGGGGGTGGGGATTGGGGAGCAGGAGATGGGGGTTGGAATGGATTAGGATGGGGTGTGGTGTGTTGAGTTGAGGATGTGGATGGTATGGGAAGGTTAGGTGGGTTAGGGAGGAGAGGTGGATGGGTTTTAGGGGGGGGAGTGGATGATATATTTGGTAAGCACTTGCACTGGACATAAATTATGGTGCACCTTTCCCCTTTTCAATGCCGGCACTGTGAACTCTGAAAACACGTCATCACTGTGTTCATTCTTGGCGATGAACCCTGGGGAAGGAGCAATATGAATACAATCATTGAGCCTACCAAACCTGATGCAATTAGGTGTGTTGCTCATCGCTGCCAGCTCAGACACCCTGTTCCCGGTAGCTAAAGCCATAAGGAATACTGCCCTTTTTAAAAGTAAGTCAAAATCTGCAGTATTTTGGTACCGCCGGGAATGAAGTAATGACAACGCTTTGTCCAGAGGTAGGCATGAGCTGACGGGGAGGTGGGCGGAGCTTAAAACATGCCCTCATGAAGCCTGTTTCCTCCGCTCCGCTAGTGGTATGGTTAGACCCGTAAGGTCCAGGAATGGCACCCTAATTGCTGTTAAGTGATTTTTTAACGTTACTACTGATAGCTGTTTCTGCTCAAACAGATAGTTTAAATAATTAAAAACCAATGCCACCGAAGGCAGGGATTGTTCTGTTCTGAGTATCCAAGAAGTAAAAGACTGCCAATGCGAATGATACTGTCTCTTAGTAGATTGTGTGTATTGATTCATGAATTTATCGGTCACGGTTCTACCATACGGAGCTAGCCATTTGGCCTCCTGAATGTCCATAATGCAAAAGTCAGCGAGGTCTCTAGGTTGCCAATCGTGTCTAAGTGGAAATACCCGACCTGGAGCGACACCGGGTTCGGACACCACGTCTTTAATTGCTGGTACCACGCCTGCGCCGGCCACAGGGGCGCGATTAATGAGACGACGCCCCGATAATCCTGTAGTTTGTTTACTACTTGGCACATTAGAGAAGCGTCTGGCGGTGGACACAGATAAATGGAACTCCACATGTTCCAGTCCGTCACCAGTGCGTCGGGTCCTCCTGCCGGCGTGGTTGTCCGGCGGGTTAGGTACAGCGGGAGTTTGTGAGTCTCCTCGGACGCAAATAGATCCACTTGTGGACGGTAAGGCTTCGCAATCATTAGGTCGAAAATGTTTTGCTTGAGCGCCCATTCTACTGTTGTGCTCTGTCTCCGAGAGAGAGCGTCTGCCCAGACGTTCGCTACGCCGGGGAGATAAGAAGCGTGAAGCTGAATGTCCAGCTTGTCGGCTAGTACAAAAATCTTTTCGGACACGTTTAGCAACCTCCGAGATCGCGTTGACCCCTGTTTCTGAACGCAGTGAACCGCATTCAGATTATCCATCCTGAAGGCCATCGATTTGCCCCGCAAAGAAAATCTGTGAGCCTGAAGGAAATACAAGGGGACTAGTAACTCTTTGACATTTATGTGGGAGGATTCTGAATGGGACCAGAGCCCTTGACCCGGGTGCCCTTGGTTTGACTGAGAGCCCCAACCTATCATGCCTGACGCATCCGTGTCCACCCATACCGTCGGCGGAGGAGAGGTCCAAGACATGACTGAGTGCAATGTTTCCCTTTTCGCCCAGACCGCTAGTAAGGTGTGTATTAATTTTGGGATGGGCCATAATGTTTCCGCCGGCAATTGTGGAAAAAATGTGTTGCCCTCCAAAATTAAACGTTTGACTTTCAACCGGCCCAACTTTACAGTTAGTTGAATCCAGTTGAGAGAGCCGACCAGAGATTCCCAGAGTCAGACTGTGAAGAAACAGAAACAGTTTCTTGCGAAACCTGTTCCGATTGTCCACACTCTGACTCAGAGTGAGAGCAGCTGTGTCCCAGACCAGCCCTATCTACTGAACCACTCGTGAGGGAACAAGGTTTGACTTTACCAGGTTTACCTTGAATCCTAGAGTTTTTACATGAGTTAATGTTATGTTGACATGACTTATGCATAATTGTTCCGTCTCCGCCACCACCAGCCAGTCGTCTAGATACCACAAAATCCTGATCCCTTGTTGCAACAAGGGCATCAGGGCTTGCCGGACTAATTTTGTGAATATGCGAGGTGCTAGGTTTAAACCGAACGGCATCCTCTGAAAGACATAAGTCTGATGCATGATTCTTAACGCTAGAAAACGTTGAAACCGTTTGTTTACCGGGACGTGCCAATACGCGTCCGTCAGGTCTAAAGAACACATCCACCCTTCCGGCGGAAGTGTTAGCCTGATCTGATTCACTGTCAGCATCCGGAAGGATACGTTGTGAATATGGAGGTTCAGATAAGACAGGTCTACGACCAGCCTCATCTGAACACTGTCCCTTTTGGGTACCAGAAAAAGTTTGGATGTAAAAACTGGGTAATTTTGGGGGACCGGGATGATAACATTCTTGGCCACCATCTCTTGGATCAGTGACTCCACCTCTAATGAAACAAACTTTGCCTTTGTCGGCTGACGTAAGCGAGGTCGCCGGAGCCACTGCCAGGTGATGCCTTTGCGTGCCACCATCCTCGCCCATGTGTTTAAAGGCCATGCGCGATGATTCGCCCGGAACGACCAAGTTAGCAGACAAGGGTTCGCCGGCTGGACTACCCCCTGATCCACTCGCCGGGAGATCGGCCCTGGGAGTGAGGGAGACCTTAGTTTTTTGGTGGTGGTGGTGGTGGAAGTTTAGACGACTGGCCGGGTTTGGCTGGAGACGGACCCTGACCCGGCCTTTGATACCTCTGTCCTTTATGGGTATCTGAAGACTTTCCTTGCTTGTATCTGTACTGATCTTGGGTGGAAGAGGATTTAGGCAAATGAAAGGATTTCGCCCCACCAGACTGAGCTTTAGCGACTGGTTTGGGCTTGGTAAAACTGAAAGCAGGTTTCTGAGACGGGGCAGGACTGTGCTTCAAGGCCTGAGCCATGTTAAACATCGTCCTCCACACCTCCGGGGACATTGAAGAGGCAGTTAGAACTGGGAACATTACTACTTGATTAGCAATCCTATCTGGGAGCTTTCGGACTAGAGACATCCTTAGATCTTGTCTTGCCCGCACCGCCTCTAACAAGGCCGTGCGTATATCTCCTAGTGACTGAATAGAAGTTTGGAGAAGTAAGCGTCTAGATAGTTCGATTGCCTTTCGAACTTCTGTGTCCGCTATAGCCTGCGCAGATCTTAGCATAGATTTTGCTACTTGTTGCGTAACAATATACAGTACTTAGAAAATAGTCTGTATGCCTTACCCCGTAGCCTAAACTCCCGGTCTAGGTGAGCAGTGGAAGGTGTAGAGAATGGATCTTTAAGCTCGCATAGATTAATTTTAGGGGCAGCTAAAAAGGCAAAGAGAGCAAAGGGAACTCCGCCGGCAGAGTATACTGGGAGAGAGAACCAAGAATGGTTCTCTTGTGGAATTTGGTGTGAAGCTTTAGAAGTGAATGTGGTTGCAAAGTTTTGCGCCTCGACTTCCCAGTCCACCCAAGGTCCCGGACCCAATTGCTCCACCTTCAAAACTGGATTCGCGGCTGAGTCAGTAAATGTCTTTAATCCCAACTCAGGGGTTAGAGCTGACAGCGCTTTGATATCATTGAACCCATCATGTTTTGTCCAGTCCGAAAACAGTTTTGAAGCTGACGCAGGGGGTAGGGCAGGTGTAGAAGAATATACAAAATAATCATGATGATAATAGATGGGGATGTTAATACTAACATCAAGTACATTTCCCAGTATATCTAGAGCCCTTAACTTCCTAGATTTATTTCCTTGGATTACCCACTCTCGTGGTACCGGAAGCTCCCCTGACATAGTGGACTGTGCTGCCTCTGGCTTTGTTGGTACCAGTGATACCCACGAATCGTCTGGCCCGTATAAGAGAGGCATAGCTCCTTTTCTGATCGGGGCTTTGTCTAATGGGGGAGGATTTACGTCTGCTACTACTTGCACATTGGAAGTAGTTAGTGCCGCCGAAGTTGGCCTAGTAACAATAGTAGGTGATACAAGGGGAGTGAGCGGAGTTTGTGTCAAAGTAACGGAAGTAGCCAGAGGTCGGACAGTTGATGTTGGCGTGGGAGCTCCCAGACCAACCATAGGAGGCTCCGGTTGCCGGACAAAAAACTTAGTTAAAGCACTCGCTAATAACCCATCAATCTCATCCGCCGTGATAAATTGAGCAGATGAAGAACTATTAGGTGAAATATCCCTATTCTGAGAGTTATCTACGTTACCCACCTCAGAAATAATAGACCCATCATCCCCTGCCTCCGGTCCCTCCTGAGAGGATTCCGCCGAGGCTGGGGCCCCTTGCCATGTTAAGTCAGGGATGGAAGACGGTGTCTCCGCGTCCCGGTGGACTTCAGCCTCTACCTGAGTTGCCTGAGACGGCAGAGAGCTGTCCCGCCATGGCTGGGAGTACCTCCAAACTCCCCGGCCTTGGTCGGAACTTACTTGGGAGCCAGGCCCCACCCCAATAACTGAGCCCTCACTCGAGCCTTCTAGCGGGAGAACCCTCTAAATCTAAAGTGAGAATATTACTTGGGGACACTATGTCCGCCGGAATATCCCCAACCACAGTCTCTGACTCCACTTCCGACCTGTCAGATTGGACTTGAGACATGTCGGGAGTAGAGGCAGAAAGCGAGGTTCGAGGCTCCGGCGAACGCCGGGAGGACTTTCGTACATGAGACTCTTTTTTAGAAGACTTGTGACTCTGCCTCGACTTTGATGTATCACTAGAACTATCCTTGGTCTTGTCTGTTTTGCTCTTCTTCCGCGAAGGTGAAGTCGAGTGACTATGTGTCTGCTTTCTGAGAGGAGACCGTGACCTGGACCTAGATCTTGATTCCGAAGTTGTCGCCGGGGGTGACGGCTCTCGCGGTCTCTTAGATGTGCCGGGGGAGGCAAGAAGCTCTTTAACCAGCCCAGCCTCTGCCGGCTTAGTGACTTTACTTCGGGAAGGAGGACGTTTAATTGGGGGGGGGGGGGTGGGGGGGGGGGTACTGAACCAACAAACGGTCCCACAAAATTACGTTATCAAACTGCAATGCTTTATGAGCCACTGCAGTCGCATAATTAGTAAGAAGTTGTCTGACCTCGCGTAATGCAACCGCTGCGGCCAGATTGTTGTGCTGTAATACTTTAATACCCAGCTGACTACAAAAGGTACAATTCTTTGTGACCCACAAACCCCTTGATCGGTCTAAGCATTTGACACAACGAATGCACAGAGTGTGCGCAAAAATAGGGATTCCGGAACATGAGGGTGTTGAGCAAAGAGCAAAAACAGGGGCTAGAGCAGCCATGGCAGAGACTGGTTAAAAGCTAACTCCCCCCGGGCCTCACCTGGTCCTCTGTGGACCCGCCGGAACTCCGCCCTGGAAAAAAGACAATTTCCAGGAATTAATGCTCATAAGGTTACCCCAAAATGTTCTAACACAAGTGTTAATGAACCGCCGGGCAACGAGACGTAATACCCCACCATTACCTCTCGTTACCCTGTAGGTTCGTATGTAAAGATTTGTAAATAACTTTACGTGTCCAAAAGATTTAAGAATATCCTCAGACATGATATAAAGATGAGCAGTTCTTTATAAGTGACGCAGTCTTCCCTGTGATATACCGTTCACCGGGAACCCATACTACGATGCCGGCCTCCTTATTATAACGCAGTTAGCCAGGTTAAGCCCATCTTAATCATTAGATCGCCGTGAGTTGAATGTCTTGATACCTAAATGTATCCCTCAATTGTTAGGCTAATCCTACCGAATTGCAAATCCGTGATTCCCACCCTCCCGAGGTTCAAACGCCGTGTGAAAAATAATAGAAAAATTAACCCCAATTGTTCCTATCCCCACTTCTTTGCAAAAGATCGCCGGGGTGGAAAGACTACTCAAACAACACAGCCCAGTTTTTCAACGGCTTTGCAAAACCGGGAAAAACTATCGTCAACAGGTGTCCGAATGAACCCCTAGTTGAACCGGGTAAAGCCCTTCCGCCGGGAAACACATAGTAAGCCTGAACACAGGCCCCACTACAGAGACGCAGTTCTGGAGAGCCCTCAAGCCACCACTCGCCGGGGGAAACTAGCCTATTTTAACCACGCGTGATTAAAACTCGACAACCAGCCGGATTTTCTCGGTGCAATCGAGAAAACTCGCCGGAAAAGGCAACCCATACCCACCAGACGCAATCTGAGAACCAGCCGGGTTTTCACGGAGCAATCGAGAAAACCCGCCGGAAACGGTAACCCACACCAACCAGAAGCAATCGGAGGTACACAAATAGTGCCTGGAATAAGCCAATACACAACTTATCCAGAACACACATGACACAGTAGTACATATTTATACAATAAATCAATAACACTTGTACATGTAAAAAAGCTACGAGAGGCTGGCTAGGCCTAAGCAGACGGAGTATCGCTTAAACATGTGGTAATAAAACAAAAAGCACTGAATATTATCACAACAGGAACAGCAGCCAACACACCTCGAAGAAATATACCCGGGAGAGGGAAGCACTGACACGGGACCTAGAAAAAACTTCACTAAGTGAAGAAAAATACGTTAGGAACGTCAGAAAACAAACAAATAAGGCAACTTCATCAGAAAGATAAAAAGAAGCCTAATCACGCGTAGTTAAAGCCAACTAATTAACTAGGCTAGCTAAACCGCGAAAACGTTTCCCGCGTCCACCCCGGGACCACGAGGGTACGCCCGAAATAGGCGTCCCAAACACACGACCCAAAATACACTGAACTGCGGGCAGCCCGCCCATGACACCCCTACTACGGATATCCTAACCTTACTCGATACATCCCAGAGTAAACAAATGAGAAAAAACTCACTAGGGGCGCAGCAAATGCGGAACGAGCGGAGCGTGGGGAGACACGTCAGGGCAGGTTGAGCGCAGAGTAGAGAAGGAAGAATGACGCCTGAAGTCAGCGTCTGGTTAAAGATCCACTAAGTTATGGAAAGCTTATGAATAGTTATTCTTATTTTCTTTTTATTTGTTATTTTTTACGAAGTTTTTTCGTAGTGAGTACCCAATTTCATAATGACGAACCATGAGTGAGGTTGCGTGCGCTCATGATGAAGGCTCCTCAATTTTTTATGCTCTGCGCGGTAGATTCAAACTACGGTAAATGAGTGTTTGAAGAGGGTGCCTTATGTAATAGGCATAATCGTCAATGATGGAGGGGCCACTAATAAATATCTCCCAATGATTGAATGGAATTTTGGAGAAGCAAGCACCGGGAAAGCTCAATGGCTTTCCTGACTTCCGAAGCTTCGATCGCCTGAGAAGAGCGTAACATAGACTTCGTCACTTGTTGGGTAACAATGTATTGAGAAAATAGTCTAAAAGCCTTTCCTCTTAACCTAAACTCGCGGTCTAGATGAGCTGGGGAAGGCGTGCTGAAAGGATCTTTTAATTCGCACAAACTGATTTTGGGAGCAGCCAAGAAATCAAATAAAGCAGAGGGGACTCCTCCGGCACTAAAAACCGGAAGAGAGAACCAAGTATGGTTTTCTTGAGGGATTTGATGTGAGGATTTTGTTGTGAAAGTAGTGGCAAAATTTTGAGCCTCCGTTTCCCATTCCACCCAAGGTCCCGTACCCAACTGCCCCACCTTCAAGACTGGATTAGAGGCTGAGTCTGTAAGAGGAACCATGTCCAATTCCGGCGTCATAGCAGAAAGTGCCTTGACGTCGTTAAAGCCATCATTCTTAGTCCAATCTGAAAACAGCTTTGAAGCGGAGGCAGGGGGTAGTGCTGGTGTTGATGAATACACAAAAAAGTCATGGTTATAATAATTGGGAATGACCTTAATATGAACATCCAAAACATTACCTTGACTATTCAACGCTCTTAGTTTTCTAGACTTATTGCCTTGGATTACCCACTCATGTGGTACAGGGAGCTCCCCCGAAATAGTAGCCTGTGCTGCCTCTGGCTTAGTTGGTAACAGTACCACCCATGACTCATCAGGCCCGTATAAAAGAGGCATTGCTCCTTTTTTGACTGGTGCCTTATCTAAAGGGGGAGGAGTTATGTCTGAGATGACTCGCACATTGGAAGTAGTGAGAGCCGCTGTGCCTGGCACATTGGTAATTGGATCTGACACAAGAGGAGGGGTAGGTAATTTAGCTAAAGCAATGGACGTAGCCAGAGGTCGCACATCCGTCGACGTCGCGGGAGCTCCCGTTCCAACTGTAGGAGTTTCCGTCGTAGGGCCAAAAAACTTATGAAGTGCATTTAACAGTAAACCATCAATATCTTCTGTAGTTATATACCTAGCAGATGACGAACTCCTTTGAGATTCGACATCACCCCGAGTCGTCTAAATGGCGACTTGACTCCTCAACTTCCATCTCTGAGACCAGAGAACGCTGCTCTTCATCCCTTGAATCTGGCCTATCATGGTAAGATACTGCCGAAGCCGGGACCTCCACATTCTGCCACGTTAAATCTGGTATAGAAGATGGCAAATCAGCGTCCTGGTGGACGTCAGCCACTACCTGAGTCACAAAAGAATGTGCTCTCTCCTGCCAGGGCTGTGAGTATCTCCCCACACCGTGGCTGTGGCTGATACTCGCTTGCGAGCTTGGTATACTCTTCACTTGGGAACCCTCACCCGAGCACCCTAGTGGTTTATAGTTCCTATAAGTTTCATCCAACTCCGAGGCTGAAACTCGTGACCTGGTAGAAAAAGCATGAGTATCAGGTGTTGAAATGTCCACCGGGGCATCCCCCACCACATTCTCTGACTCCACCCCCGACCCGTCAGATTGGACGTTAGACTTGGCGGGAGTAGAGGCAGAAAGTGGGGTACGAGGATCCGGCGGAAGCCGTGAGTCCGTCCGTGCCGGAGGATCCCTTTTGAATGACCTATGACTCTTACTTGACTTCGGTTTAGTATTAGTATTGTCCTTAGTTTTCCTACTCTCTTCCCTTTTCCTCTTCTTTGAAGCTGAAGTAGAGTGCCCTGAAGCCTTCACCTGCTTCCTCAGGGGTGACCTTGATTTGGCCCTCGTCTCTGTTGCGGGGAGTGACGGTGAGCGAGGCCTCTTGGATATGCCGGGGGGGGGGGGGGGGGGGGGGGGGGGTAGTCACCTGTCCCCGCCCAGTCTCTGAGGACTTTTGCATACGCATCTTACACTTAGTAGGGGTATGTTTGATAATTAAAAGCTCCCACAGCTCAAGGTTATCACATTGCAGTGCTTTATGCGCTACATTGGTTGAATAAGCAGCTAGAAGTTGCTTCACTTCTTGTAAAGCAACTGCTGCAGTATTGTCTTTCTGTATTAATACTTTAACACTTAAAAGTTGACAAATCGTGCAATTTTTTGTCACCCATAGTCCCCTTGACCTATCTAGGCATTTAACACATTTAATGCAAAGCTTGTGTGCAAAAATAGGAATACCCGAACATAAAGGAGTTGAACATAATGCAATGAGGGGTTCTAGGGCAGACATGACAGAGACTGGTGGACATCTCCTCCCTCCCCCCGGGATCATTACCTGGTCTTCTGGCGCTACGCCGGTACTCCGCCCTGGAAAGATAAAATTTCCAGGAATTAATGCTCATAAGGTTACCCCAAAATGTTTCACAAAAATGTGTTAAAAACCGCCGGTCAACGAAACGTAGCCCTCAACCACTACATTTCGTTTTCCTTTAGTTTCATATAAAGATTTCAGCAGATCTTTACCTGTCCAAAAGATTTAAGCATATCTTTGATTCTTCATAAAGATGTAGCATATCTTTATTAATGATAAAGTCTTTCAAGCATCACTTTATACTTGAAACACCAGCAAGATTCAGGCATCTCTTTATCCTATATAAAAAGTTTAAGCCTATCTTATTCTCTAATCCGACTTCTCACACAGGTAACCGTTGAACCCTTGAGAAGTCCTTATAGATCGCCGTCTTGAAGGCCTTGTTACCCTATTGTATCAAGCAATTATTTGGAAAACCATAGCGAATTGCAAATCCGTCAAATATAACCAACCGAAGGTACAACCGCCGGGTTTTTATATTAATGTTAAACCAATTGCACCTGCCCCAGACCTCTTTGGAAAGGCTGCCGGAAGGGGAAAGACCAACAAAAAACAGCATTGTTTCAGTTGCTTTGTAAAGCCGAGAAACCCATAACCAACAGGTGACAGCATGACCACCTAGATAAATGTGTGGAGCCCACCTCACCGGGAATAAAAAGGGAAACCTGATCACAGGCTCAACCACAGAAAACGCAGTTCTGATGAGCCCTCAAGCTTCCAACCTCGCCGGGGTAACAACCTTTTTTTAAACAACTTGACTTAAAACCGCCGGAAAAGGCAACCCACACCAATCAGAACGCAGTCTGATAAACCCAAACAGAAACGCAGTCTGAAAGCTCCTGGATCAGCCAATCACAACCAATCCAGGACACACATGACACAGGAATACATTTTTATAAATAATAAACAATGAAAACACTTGCACATGTACTTACACTAGTTGTATTTGCGGGAGTGAGCATGCTCGTTAATTCCCGCCTCCTAAGATATGTTTGTCATACCGTGCTTTGAAACTATGCACTGATGGTGCAGACACTACTTTGGCTGGCAATTTGTTCCACCCACTAATCGAGTTGGTAGGAAATCTTTTACTTTTCAGATCAGATTTACTATTAAGCACTTTTAGTTTGTAGCTGTGACCTCTTGTTCTCTCACCTCCATCCCTCTCTATGAAGTTTTCTTGGTCGATTTTGTCAATACCTCTAACACATTTATATATCTGAATTTGCTGTCCTCGTTTCCTTCTCTGTTCCAGTGTAGGTAGATTCAATCTCTCGAGCCTCTCTTGGTACTCCAAATTTTCCAAACCTGGGATCATCCTCGTAGCTGCTCTCTGTACCCTCTCAATTTTGTGGATATGTTTCTTCATGTGAGGGGACCACACTACAGATGCATATTCCATCCTGGGTCTTATTATTGCCGTTATTATTTGTTTCATGGTGTTTTCATTAAGATAATTGAAAGACATCCTGATATTTGCCAATAGTGCTAGTGATTCTCTCACTATCTTATTTACGTGACTTTCTGGAGACATGTTATCCTTAAATTCTATCCCCAAGTCTTTTTCTTTTTCTGCTTTGGGAATCACTTCGTTTCCTAGTTTATAATCTTTTCTAGGTCTGTACTTGCTTTTACCCATTTCTAGAGTCTTACATTTCCCTGCATTGAACTCCATATTCCATTTGATGCTCCATTCATGGATCTTTTGCAAATCTGCTTGGAGCTCAAGGCAATCCTCCTGGGTTCTGATCGTTTTAAGCAGCTTAGCATCGTCCGCAAACATGCTCATGTAGCTTGTTAGTCCCTCAGGTAAGTCATTTACAAATATTAGAAACATGATTGGGGCTAGGACAGATCCTTGTGGTACCCCACTCGTAATTTGTGAAAATATCTACGCGCGGCTGGCTAGGCCTGGTGAAGACGGAATAAACACTTAATGACGTCGAAAAAACAATCGAAAAGCACTTATCCTCACCAAAACTGGAACAGCAGCCTCATCAACATCGTAGAAAAAAGCCCAGGGGCATCACTGACTCGGAACCCAGAAAGTTCTCCACCACGTGAAGAAAAATAACACCAGGAACGTCAGTACAACACAAATAGGCTACTCTATCTGAAAGATAGCCAAAAGCCAGACATCGCGTAGTTAAAGCCTCCTAACAAACTAGGACTAAGATGGCTAAGTCCTCCTTTCGGGACTTCGGTGAGACTTTTTCTATTGCACTAGACATATCGAAAGCCTTCGATAGAGTCTGGCATAAATCTTTAATTTCTAAACTACCCTCCTTCGGTTTCTATCCCTCCATCTGTGCCTTTGTCTCTAATTTCCTTTCCGGCCGTTCCATAGCCGCGGTTGTGGACGGCCATTGTTCACTTCCTCACTCTATAAACTCCGGTGTTCCTCAGGGCTCTGTCCTATCTCCTATTCTCTTTCTAATTTTTATAAATGATCTCCTTAACTGTACCTTAATTCCCATCCATTCATACGCAGACGACTCAACCTTGCACTACTCCATTAGTTTTTCAGAACGCCCCAGCCAGCAATCCCTCAACGACAAACGTAATGAAGCCATAGAACTCTTAAATTCTGATCTAAATACTATTTCCAATTGGGGCAGAGAAAACCTTGTTAACTTTAATGCTTCCAAAACCCAATTTCTCCATCTATCTACCCGTCAGGATCTCCCAGCGGACTATCCCTTATTCTTCAACAATACAAAAATCAACCCTTCATCTTCTCTCAATATTCTTGGTGTCTCTTTTTCTTCTGCTCTCATTTGGAAGGACCATATTACCAGTCTTGCTAAGGCAGCCTCCCAGAAGCTGGGTGTGCTCAACCGCCTTAGGGGGTTCTTTTCCCCTGCACAGCTTCTTGCTCTGTACAGGGGCATAGTGCGCCCTTGTATTGAGTATTGTTCACATGTGTGGGGAGGTTCCTCTCACACTGCTCTCCTAGACAAAGTTGAAAGGAAGGCCTTTCGTATCATTAACTCCCGTCCACTCACCAACTCTCTGCAATCTCTCTCTCTCTCCGCCGCAATGTTGCATCTCTCTCGCTATTCTATCGCTACTATAATAATCAGTGTTCCTCAGAGCTATCCCAGTGCATACCACCTCCTTTACGTAGGGCACGTGGTACCCGTCTTGCAACTCAATCCCACCCCTACTCTGTGCAACTCTCCAACCCAAGAGTGAAACGTTACTCTCAAACTTTCTTCTACTCAACAGCTGAGCTCTGGAACTCTCTCCCAGAATCAGTCTTTCCCTCTTCCTATGACTTAAATTGCTTCAAACTCCGTGTGTCCAGGCATTTTGGCTCGAACGTCCCTTGATTTTGGCCCTGTCACTCTTTCAACTATGGGGGAGGCACTCGCTATAGGCAGTTATGCCTTTTGACTCCCTCAATCACATAGAAAAAAAAAAAAAAAAAAAAAATCACGAAAAACGTTTTACAGCGTCCCCTACACGGACACGAGGGACCGCCCGAAATAGGCGCCCCAAAAAACACTTGTCCTGCGAGAAAACCACCCATGACACCCCAGCTAGCTAATCCTAACCTTACTCAATACATACCAGAGTAACCATATGAGAAAAAACTCACTAGGGACGCAAAGAATGCGGAATAGAGCGGAGCACAGGGGGCACACGTCCAGGTGGGATGAGCGCAGAGCAAGGAAGATGGAATGACGCGCGTTTCAGCGTCTGGTCCAGAATCCACAAAAAGTACATCCACGGAAATGGAAAGCTTTATGTATAGTTATTCTTAATTGATTTTTATTATTTTTATTTTTTACGTTTTTTTCGTAGTGAGAACCCAATTATAAAGACGAATCCATGAGTGATTTACCGTGTGCTTATGATGAAGGTTCCTCTGAGCTCTGCGGCGGTAGTTTCAAACTGCGCTTATGGGCGTTTGAAGAGGTAGCCTTATGTAATAGGCATATCGTCAATGATGAAGGGGCCAATAATAAATAACACATTAAGCAAGATTATTTGCACTTTTATCTAAAAAAAAATTATTAAACATGATTTTCTTCACTTTATTCTCAACCAATGAACCATTCTTAGAACCACTTAGAACACATTAAGCCAGATGAATATGAGAAGAAAAAGAAAATGGCATGAAATACAGTACAGTAGCACAAAGTTTTTCTCCCTTATCCAACACACACACAAGGGATCTGCCTTGTGTGAGAGGGATCTGCCTTGTGTTAGAGGGCTCTGCCTTGTGTTAGAAGGATCTGCCTTGTGTGGGCCACTCGGCTTTCTGCAGACTCCCATATTCTTATGTTCTTATATTTCGCCTTTCTTGGTTAATGGCAGCACTGCTTTCTTCCTCGATTGGAAACCCGCGGATAACGCATACTTTATGAGCGGATAACAAGAACAGTAATGGGGTATTTAGGGGTGTCCGCGGATAGCAAGGATCACGGGAGTGCACTGTATACTGTTGTTGTTGTTGTTATTCCCCAGGCTGTCTGGCCGAACAGCCCCAAGGTCTCGAGCAAGGCCACAAAACACAAACGAGCGCCCCCATAAAACCCCCCCCCGCTCACCACTAACAAAGCCCGGGTGACCGAAGCCACTCCAAGGCAGGGAGCTAAGGAGGGCACGGAAACACCCGGGAAACTAAAGCCCCACCCAAGGCCCCGTGCCCCTCAGCAATTATGAAGGGAAAGTTGAGGGGCAAGGGAAAAATGTGACGCTTTGGCTCCCAATCTGCCAACTTCTAGGTTGGCAGTACGGAGGTCAATCCACGGAAAAGACGCCGTCACTTGAGATCTAGAAAATATATAATTAAAAGGAACAGTCAGAGTAAGCTATGGGTATTGTAGAGATCGCTCAGCTCTCACTCTGATAGACCAGCCCATCACCACTGTATACTGTATATGGACATGGTGTCCATATACAGTGCAGGTGACATATTCTCAAGTTTATTCTAACTACTGTACTCTATATTTAGACAATTCATTGAATCTCAGAGAGATTCAGTAGAATTAAAAAACTAATTTTGATAGTTATATACCCCTTTACCGTCAATACAGTAAACCCTCTCTATTTCAGACTAATTGGGGGGACACCCAGTCCAAAATGTCCGATTATCCAAAATGTCCGATTATCCGAGATGTCCGAACTCCGGCTGTGTCCGATCTAAAAAGAGGAAAAACAACGACCTGAAAGAGAAAAATCTGACGAATATCTAATATTGAAACGGGAACAGACTTCACCGGGCGCCGAGCTGGCCGTTAACCGGGAAACAGAAAACGGGAGCAAACTTCATGCAACAATGACAACGTAATAAATGCGACCAAGAAAACGGAGGCTACCCTATTCATACCCTAGATTTAAATATATTGATATAATAGCACATACAGTGCTGTATAGTAGTTTATTTGGAACAATAAGTAAGGAATAACACCCACCCCTTCATTGAAAACAGGTCCACCTCACTTCCCTTCACCTCACTCCACTTATCCACCTCACTCTCCTTGACCACCTCACTCCCCTTCTCCATCTCAAGTGATATCGAGGTCACTTTACGCTTTGGGAGGCATTATAAACGGGAATATGCACGGAGGATATGTTTAACCCTTCCTACCCGGGCTGCCTTAGGTAATGACAGCACGAAAGAAGGGCCAATACCCGGTATGCCTTATCTAAGGCATGAGCTTAATAGCCTAATTAAGCTTGGTCCGAACGCCGTGCGTACGACGTATGTCAACAAACCCAAGCGTTCGTCACCGCACCTCCGAAAACAAGAAGGAGAAGACTCCTCAATGTTATTGTTATGACGTAATGACGAAATTAGTGTCTGAAAAGCCCCCATATTGGCAACATCTCTGCAATATTGGCTCCACTGAAATCGTCATCACAACTGAACCAGTTGACTTACAGAGCTTTACTCAATGCCAAAATACAGATTGAAAACCGCACTACGATTATAGATGAGTGGGAAAGTTCTAGCAGTGAAAATAAACATAAATACGGTAGCCTAGGCCTAGACGTTTTTCGGCCATATCGCCCGGGTAGGGGCGACCGTCATTGGCTGAGACAGCCCGGGTAGGAAGGGTTAACACAGCAACAATAACACAAGATACCGCATACCGACGCCCGTGACGTCACGTCTCGTCCAAGCGGGTGACTCAGAGCCTAGCCTTTTAACCGGCGCTCCGACGGATCCCCGTTTTCAAGGACATTCACCCTTATGTTCCGGAGACGGGAGCGCGTCATCCGACACTTACGAGACTGACAGACACATCTCGGGAACATAAGAGATATCAGACTACGTACAATGGACAGTTATGACGGACATTTGCCCTTATTTGTCCGAAAACTGTTAGAGACTGTCGGAACGATGACGGAAATGTCCGAAAATTGGAACTACGTATCTGGGAGGCCGTTGCCGATCTAGCTAGTACGGGTTTCCGACAATTAGAGGTCCGAATTAGCGAGGGGTTACTGTACACAGGTCATTCATAAGTTGAAGAATATCGCCTAATGAAAGCCAGACTAAGACTGAAGAGATATTACGGTTTTAACAACCCGTAAGGGAAGGAAGGAAAAACTAATATTTATTGGTGGCTCCTGAAGTCAATGTGCGACCTCTCTCGATCGTCGCCCACCCTGTAAAGACGTGTGCCCCTTGCCTCCCCATTCAGTTTACATAGCTCCTCTTAAACGTGTCAGTTTTTAATTCATAGTGAGCTTATTTGCATATTTAAGTTGTATATGCATTTAGGAATGTATTTATTTTAATTGTACTGTATTCACTTGTAAACCTGAATAGGCAAGGACTTATTAATTAATCTCTGGGCTGGACGACGATAGTGTTTTCAGGACGCCACTTTGCTTTTTAATTGTTATTGTCATACGAGCCTTCGGCTCACTAGCTGCAGTGTCTTTTAATTTTAAAAGTGCATATTAACTTTGTAGCTTTATAGTAATTTCCTTAAGCTTTCAGTACTATGATAGTGTCAAATTCATGAAACTTTAAATTCTTTGCTTGTCCCCAAGATTATGCATTGGCCAAAGGTCACTTTTCAAAGCCATATTTTATTTATCAGAATTTTAGTTCCTAAATTTTATTTCCGAAATTGTTTTGAGCAATTTTCCTTCAATTCCGATCAGTGTTAATTTGTTCACTAATTTATCACAAATACACATTGTAGGGAATAAATGGTTCATACCATATCGACTACATTACCTTCAGTATTTACCATCAAAGTGTGCTATGCGATGGTGGAATTCGTAAAGTTTTTACGTTAACAATCAAGATCGAGTGCCTTGTCTTACAGTTTCTTACAGTAGATCCTCTGGAAAAAGGCAAACTAGGCCTGTGTATCCAGCTCAGTGCCAGTACTTGCACTACTGCGGTCATTCACTGTGTTGGCGGCGGCGGCAGCAGACGCAACATTTTTAATATTCTGTATTTTTGCTTTATAATCAAACTTCAAATCTTGTCTTCCCAATGCTTTATCAAGATTACTTTCAAACTTCCTTATTGATTCGGAATCGACTACATACTGGGGCAGTGCGTTCCACTCATTTACCACTCTATCACAAAATGAGTTCTTTGCCTTTTCAAGCCTATTTCTTTCTTTGTAAATTTTCTTAAGAGTGTCCTCTCGTTCTTGTTCCCTCCCGCATCAAGAAGATACCTTCACACACATCCTCATCAGACTTTCCTGACACTATCTTAAAAGTCTCTATCATATCCCCTCTCTTTCTCCTATATGCCAGTGTCGGAAGTCCCAGTGTCCTCAACCTCTGCTCAGAGCCCGCGTTCTTCAACGTTGGTACTAGCTTGCTAGCTCTCCTCTGCACTTTCTCCACTGCTTCTATATCCTTTACCATATATGGAGCCCACACCTGGTTCGCATATTCCAGGTGCGGCCTAACCAGCGCTGTATAGAGATTCGTGAATATTTCTTCGTCAAGTGACACAAATGTCCTCCTTATCAGCCCTACAATTCTATTGGCTTTGTTTATCTTTTCCGCTAAATGTTCTGAGAAATTTAACTTATTGTCTATCACTACTCCTATATCCTTTTCTGCATTCACTTCCTCCATCGCTTCATACATACTGTATCCTACCTTGTCTATCTTGCTAGTCCCAATCCGCATGTACTTGCATTTTTTTGGATGAAAAGGCATTAACCAATGTTCAGACCATCCCTTCATGCCCTCCACATCTCCTTGAAGAAAACCTACATCTTCCTTACTCCTCACTCTTCTATACAGCTTAGTGTCATCCGCATACAAGTATATCTCACTTCCATTGGTTATAACTTCAGGTAAGTCGTTGATAAATATAACGAACAGTAGTGGTCCCAACACAGATCCCTGAGGTACCCCACTTGTAATTTCCCTCCACCCCAAGCCTATTCCATTCACCAGTACCCTCTGTCTCCGATCTTTCAGGAAGGCTTCTATCCATTTCACACATTTCTCCCCTATATTATAGCTTCTAACTTTCTCTATTAACCTTTTATGTGGGACCTTATCGAAGGCCTTCATAAAATCGCAATATACCACGTCTATAACATCCCCATCCTCCAGAATTTGCATCCAATCATCTACCACCTTAATTAGCTGTAGTACCGTCGACCTCCCCGGCAAGAATCCGAACTGTCTCCCACTGAAAAGTTGGTTTGATTTCATATGCTCCATTATTCCTTCTCTAATTACCGTTTCCATTAGTTTACACACAACACTTGTCAAACTGACTGGTCTATAATTTCCTGGGTCATTTCTCTTTCCCTTCTTAAATATAGCTGTTATGTTCGCCTCTCTCCAGTCCATCGGGATTTGTCCTGTATTAAAAGATACCTCAAAATAAAAAATGTAATGGCTCTACTAACATGTCACCTCCTTCCTTTATGATTCTTGGATGTATCCCATCCGGTCCCGAGGACTTACTTCTGTTCCTTTTTTCTATAGCCCTCCTTATTCTAGCATGGGAAAACTCTATTAGTTCTAGTGCTGGTGCCTGTTTGATGGGAATAGTAGGCACTGCATCAACCGACTCCACTGTTAGTACCTCCCCAAAGTATTTCCCCAGCACCTCTGCTTTCTCCTTATCAGTTTCTGCTCTATTCTTATTGTCCAAGTCTCCTATCAGTTCTGGGATACCTACTCTTCTTGTTAACTTTTCCTGAATATACTTCCAGAATATTTTTGGATTATCCTTCACATTTCTAGCAATCTCTCTCTCCTTCTCCTTCACCCCCCTCCTTGTCTCCCACCTTATTTTATTGTTTATTTGTCTGCGTTCCAAATCCACTTCTTTAGCTTCTATACTAGACCCCCTGTTATTTTTTAACAATTTTAGTCTTTCCCACAATCGTACCTTTCTTCTTATCAATGTCCAAAGCTTTCTTTTCATTGGCAATTCTGGGTTCGTTCTTTTCCTAAATTTTGTTTTATCCTTATATTCCCTTACTGGTACACATTTGGATACAGCATTCTCCAGTTTGACTCTAATCTTCCTCCACATTCCTTCAGCGTCTTCACCGTTCAAGTATTCCCCCCAGTCAATGTCCAAACACCGTCTCAGCAGCTCATAATCTGCTCTATCATACATGTATATTTTTTATTGCTTCTATTATCCCTCTCTGTTTTAATATTGCAACTAAAACTTATACAGGCATGGTCACTACGACCTATAGGGCTATCCACATTGACATGTTCCACTATATCCTCCTCATTGCTAAAAATCAAATCAAGTACACTCCCCTGCATCCCATCTCTATATCTTGTCATCTCTGTAATATGTTGCATTAAAAAACAATCTCTCACTTTCTCTATAAACTTGTTTTCCAGGCTACACTGTCCCGCTGGAGTAGTACAATTTGCCCAGTTGATCCTTGGCAAATTGAAATCTCCAATCAAAATCTTATATTTGTTCTCTCTATTATCTATTTCCTCCATTGCTTTCAGTAGGTTATCATCCTCTTCCCTACTATTATTTGAGTTTCTATATATAGAGGCAATTAGAATTGATCCTCTTGCACATTTTACTTCAATACACAAATACTCACAATACTGCTGTCTCATATCCACCTCATTTACCTTGAGCTCTTTTCTTACATAAATAAACAGTCCTCTTCCAACCTCTGCTCTAATAGCATTCCTCTCATATAACTCAAAACCCTCCAAACTATACTCCACCAGTTCCCTCTCAATTCTAGCATTTTTTGGTCTTACTTCCTGTAGGGCTATGCCATCAGGTTTTTCCCCTTCATCCTTCAACCTACATATCAGTTCTCTTTTCTTGTCTTGGGTAAACACATCCACATTACTAAACATAATCCTTAATCTATCTACCATTCCTTCAGCAACTACACCATCCCACTCCTCCTGTCCGTACCCTACTCCCCCCTTAGCACTACTGGGTCTGCAGCTTTATCTCCTGTCTCTCTCTGTGACACCTCCACCCTGTTCTCCTCCGTCACAACTCCTATCACATTCTCTTCCCTCCCTGATCTCCTTCTCCCTTCTATTCGTATAAACCACTTCTTCAATTTCCCGTCCCACACTCTCCAATAAAAATTCCTCTTATCCTCCTCACCCAACTTTCCATTATTTTCATCAGCCTTTTCTTGTAATTCCTTTATTTTTTTCTTTGTTCTATGCTCAAATCCTTCTTTAGTCTTATATGTTTCAGTTCTTCATTTGTGTTTAGCCTCCAACTAAAATTTGTCACCGTCTCTGCCACTGCCCTGGTTTTAAACTGTATTCTTATAGGTCTCATCTCTCCCCTTTTATATCTACCTATCCTACCGACTTCCTCCGCCTGCCCTTCCCATCCACATCCGTCCACATCCACACCTTTGCCTTCAAGACATTTTTAAATTGCATTATTTTCAGTGATAGCCATCAAAGTACTTATATTTGATGGCATTATAATGTGATGTTAAATTCAATAACATTTTAATATTAGCCTATTTTGCTACTTATTTAGGCACTCGTGTTTAATTATTTCCAATGGTACCAAGTAGGCCTATGGCCAGTGGAGTACTCTAAATAATATCTTGATTGAATATATCTCACTGACTTACAGTCCCGGAAAGATATAAGACTTTAAACCTGTACAAAGATACATAAAGGAACGCCGAATAACACTTGTGGCCGAGTAGGCCTACCCTTACGAGTGCTAAGACTATGGCGGGTTGAGATTTTCTCAAGTCTCCGGGTACCCTAGACCTTATCTTAATAAGGCCCGGGTACCAAGGCCCGAGTACCAGTACTGCCGGTTATAAAGACAGACCCGGGTACCAGTATGGGCGGATGATATTATAATACCATAACAAGTATAAAGACAGCTCCGGGTACAAGTAGGCTATTGCCGGTTACTCCGGCGGCTGTTAAGACTATGACACACCCGGGTACCAGTATTCCCGGGTGGTATTATAATACCATAGCAAGTATAAAGACAGGCCCGGGTACCAGTAGGCTATTGCCTGGTACTCTGGCAGCCAGACCCAGGTACCAGTAGGGTATTGCCAAGTACTCTGGCAGCTATTTAGATTACAGTATGACAGACCCGGGTACCAGTATTCCCGGGTGGTATTATAATACCATAACAAGTATAAAGACAGCCCCGGGTACAAGTAGGCTATTGCCGGTTACTCTGGCGGCTGTTAAGACTATGACAGACCCGTGTATCAGTATTCCCGGGTGGTATCATAATACCATAACAAGTATAAAGATAGGCCCGGGTACCAGTAGGCTATTGCCAGTTACTCTGGCAGCCAGGCCCAGGTACCAGTAGGCTATTTACCGGGTACTCTGGCGACTGTTAAGACTATGGCATTTTTTTTTTAAATTGAAAGCCCCCGGGTACTCTAGGCCTTGTCTAAACAGTATAAAGACAGGCCCGGGTATCAGTAATTGACGGGTGATCTTATAATGCCGGGTACCATGTTAAGACTATGGCATATTAAAAAAAATTGAAAGCCCCCGGGTACTCTAGGCCTTGTTTAAACAGCATAAAGACAGGCCCAGGTATCAGTAATTGACGGGTGATATTATAATGCCGGGTACCATATTAAAAAATCTTGAAAACCCCCGGGTACTCTAGGCCTTGTATAAAGACAGGCCCGGGTACCAGTAATGGACGGGTAATATTATAATGCCGGGTACTCATGGCTTGGTTCATAGTATCATAATGACAGGCCCGGGTACCAATAATTGAGACGGCTATCTATTTGTGCCGGGTACTCTAGGCTGTGGCATACCATAACAAGGACAAGTCCGGGTGCCAGTAATGGAAACGGATATTATTTTGACGGGTACTCTAGGCTTTGTCATACTTTAATAAAGACAGACCAGAGTTCCAGTAATGGAAACAAAAATAAATTTTGCCGGGTACTCTAGGCTTTGTCATACTATAATAAGGACAAGCCCGGGTTCCAGTAATTGAGGCAGATATTATTTTTTGTCGGATACTCTAGGCGTTGTCATACTATAATAGGACAAGCCCGGGTTGCAATGATGGAGGCAGATATTAATTTTGCCGGGTACCCTAGGCTTTGTCATACCATATTAGAGACAGGCCCGGGTACCAGTGATAAACACTACTATCAGAATTATGATAAATACTTGAGCTTAAGTTTACCGGGTACACTTAGCCTCTATGTTACCAAGTACAGTCGACCCTCTCATGGGCGGACCCCAGTTGACCGGACTTCGGTTTGTGCGGACCCAACAGCCGATGCGGACAAGTCCCCAAAAGACCGGACAAATCGGGCAAAAGACCGTTAATTTAAAAGTTGTCCGGTATTTGGCGGGTCGGGCGGTGACACGGGCAGGCAATTTCCTGCTGAAATCGTGGAAATACGATAATGTAACCATAAGTACTATATATCTCTTATAAACTTACCTTAATTCTTTATAATACGATAATGTAACCATAAGTACTATATATCTCTTATAAACTTACCTTAATTCTTTATAATACGATAATGTAACCATAAGTACTATATATCTCTTATAAACTTACCTTAATTCTTTATAATACGATAATGTAACCATAAGTACTATATATCTCTTATATACTTACCTTAATTCTTTATAATACGATAATGTAACCATAAGTACTATATATCTCTTATATACTTACCTTAATTCTTTATAATACGATAATGTAACCATAAGTACTATATATCTCTTATATACTTACCTTAATTCTTTATAATATTTCATAATAAACTTATATAAAACGAGTTATTAGTTCAAATGAAAAATCAGTGTACCGGTACTTACCGAAACACGCGTGTTATTGTTATGTCGGTTTGTGTGTGTGTGTGTGTATGTGTGTTCTTTTCTTGTGTGGCTATGTCGGCCGTATCAGTAGGGAGTCTAAAAACCCGAGTTATTTATGTAGGCAACAAAATGTTATTATAATTAGACTATGGAATTTAATTGAATTTTACCAAATAATATTTAGTGTTTTCAACACTAAATTTGTTTTAGCATACAACACAATAACAAAGTTTAATGGATTTTTCTTTGGCTTTTAGCCTACTATTATAAATATTATTTGGTAAAATTAAATTAAATTCCATAGAGTATAATTATAATAACATTTTGTTGCCTACATAAATAACTCAGGTTTTTAGACTCCCTACTGATACGGCCGACATAGCCACACAAGAAAAGAACACACACACAAACCGACATAACAATAACTCACGCGTGTTTCGGTAGGTACCGGTACACTGATTTTTCATTTGAACTTATAACTCGTTATATATAAGTTTATTATGAAATATTATAAAGAATTAAGGTAAGTATATAAGAGATATATAGTACTTATGGTTACATTATCGTATTATAAAGAATTAAGGTAAGTATATAAGAGATATATAGTACTTATGGTTACATTATCGTATTATAAAGAATTAAGGTAAGTATATAAGAGATATATAGTACTTATGGTTACATTATCGTATTATAAAGAATTAAGGTAAGTATATAAGAGATATATAGTACTTATGGTTACATTATCGTATTATAAAGAATTAAGGTAAGTATATAAGAGATATATAGTACTTATGGTTACATTATCGTATTTCCACGATTTCGGCGGGAAATTGCCTGCCCGTGTCACCATATTGCTAACATCGCCTCGAAACTCTCCACGGAAATAGTCATCACAACTGAACCAGTTGACTTAGAGAGCTCTACTCAATGCCAGTCTACAGATTGGAAACAGCAGTACGTTTAGAGATGCGTGGGAATTTTCTAGCTGTTAAAATAACAAAGATAAGGGTAGCCTATTTAATAAGTTTTTCGGCCATATCGCCCGGATCTCAACAACATCCTTAGGATGGGTTAGGGTTAGAAAACATCGTATAGCCTAGGCCTATTTACTCTATTTCCCATGTACAGACTTTTTCATTGTGCGGACATGGGTCCCCCCCTATTAGTCCGCACATTCGAGGGTTGACTGTATACAAGTATATTAGTCTTAGCGTGTAATTAAGACTAGGCTATACCTGACTAAAAAATACCGAGTAATTATATCCAGCGATACCGGGTAATAATTCACTAGGCTATTTCTTACATAAGCGGCAACTGTAGTTTATTTAAAGTAAACGATACAAGGCTAGATCCTATTTTGCCAAATTTAAGGGGAGCCTCCACCATGGGGTATTAGAGGTGCAAGTTGAAAAATCCGAAATTGAGATTTTCACTGCTCCCGTGAGGGCAACACTCTAGGCATCTCCTGGCAACATTTTAGACTCGTAAAATAAAAATGCCCGCAAATACAGCCCCCCACCCCCCTTATGCACCACCGTACTTATGTTGTATATGTGGTATAGTGTATATGTGTATAGTGTGGTATAGTAAATTGCACTGGATCTTAGTACCAGAAGATGTATCAAATCAATCAAGAGCAAACAGATGCAATAAATCGTCATTTGAGAGAGGAATCGTTGGGTAATGGATAAATTTAGTTTTTCGCCTTTTTCTCAAAACTATAATTATTCGAACAAAAAACCTAAAAACTTTCGTAATTTTGGTCCGATTTTAATAAATAAAAAACCATTGGAAAGAGGAGAGTAAATGCAGTAGAATGTACTGAGGAATCTTTGATAAACCCATAACTTTTTTGACAGGAGGCTTGAAACCGTTTAAATATATAAAAAAAAAAAAAAATATTAATAAAAAACTATAAGGTGTATCAAAAATCCCTCTGTACATTTTATTGCATTGTTTCTCCTCTTTCCAATGGTATTTTTTTTATGTAGATTGGACCAAATGTTTTTTAGTTTTTAAGTTTTGAAAATTTGGCCAAAATGCGAAAATCCGAGGTAGCAAAAAAACTATTCATCCGAATTTATTCATTTTTGGATATGTTGTTCCTAGAAGTGGTATCTATCACCTGTAAAAAAATGAACACGATCGGACCATTTTGAAATACATGGCGGACGCTCCCCTTAACCCTTGGTTCCCGGAAGGGCTCTTGAACGCCCATAAAAAAGCATACCAGAGCTGCCCGGAAGGGCTCTTTAACGCCCAGTGGTTGAAAGCCTGTGAGCTTGGTGTGCGAGGCGTCGGTCCGACGCATGTAAACAACAGCCGGCTGGACCGACGCCCCACATCTCCGGCCACAAGAAGGAGAGCGTCGCTTGTTCGTGTGTGCCTGTATGTTGTTGTTAAGTATCGAAAAGTAGTGTAAAGTGTCTGTTTTTGCCATAAAGTTATCTCCAATGAAATCATCATCACAACTGAACCAGTTGACTTAGAGAGCTCTACTTAACGCCATTCTACAGGTAAGAAACACATCTACGCTTGGGGATGCGCGGGAATGCGGAAGCAGTCAGAATAACAAAGATACGGTAGCCTAGGATAGACGTTTTTCGGCCAAAACTCCCGGTTTTCGGGGAATATATATACCGTATAATACATAGCCGGGGCTGGAGGGTTAAGTAGGCCTAATAATTCCGGTATTATTTCCACTATGCAACATTGACTCGCTGGTATTATTCACAGGCTCAGGCGAGCTGCTGCTTTACCAGAGAAGAATCTTTTCAACGATTAGAACGATCTCTTCCGGCCAAGTGATAACCACGGGAGGAGCCGAGTAGTGTTCCAGGTTCGGGGCTGTGGTGGACCTTGCCGTCCTCTCACCTGTTGTTTCCCTCGCTCGGCTAAAAAACCTATATTTTAAGCTGAATTAATTTTACAAAACACTAGACGTTTTAAGTGTAATCTCACTAATCACATATTTTTTTTAATAACCATGACCCAAAAACATTTATATCCTCGGTCACATCTACCGAGTCTAAAAGAGAGGAGAGAGAGGGGAGACATGATAATGATGTACAAATGCACCCGGGGGCTGGAGAGGCTGGATAGGGAGGATATATTAATTATGGATACAGGAATAACTAGAGGCCACAGCTACAAAGTAAAAAGACCTACCTGCAAGAATGATATCAGGAAGTTTAGCTTCCCCTATAGATGTATTGACAAATGGAATGGGCTGGAGGAGGAGGTGGTAGGGGCAAGGAACATCCATATTTTCAAGAAAAAATTGGATAAAAGTAGACTGAGAGACGGGACAACACAAGCTTAGCTCAACTCCTGTAAACTACAATTAGGTAAATTAGGTAAATACATGCAAACAAGTGTTATTATCTGTGTGGGATCTTACATTTCAGGTAGTTTTAAAAAATCTTCAGGTATTATGGATGTAAAGTATGTAAGCTTTTTAGAAATATCCTTTTCTAGAACTCCTAGCTCTTCCCCACCTCCTGACAAGAAATATTTCTGGATCTAGCAGGAAAAGACATAGGTCGGTCAGCTCAGAGTCTTCCAGTAAAAAACAGAAGAAAGCGAGCAAATCTCAAACTAAAAGGCGACCTTCTAAGTCCCAAACTTCCCCGACTCGCAGTCATGATTTCAAAGTCTTGCACTCTACACCACATATCCCCAGTCTTTTGACATTGTCTAATGTGGTCAGTCACCCTGCTAATCCTGTTACATCTAAACATAAATTACCTGTCTCATCTACTTCCTTGACTGATCCAAGTTCTGAGGGTGTCAGTCCCCCTCCACTTTCCCTAGTACAGTTAGCTGATACTATTGAACAGCAATTTGAAGCAACCCCGTTGCTTGCTCCACCCACATTACTTCACCCTCAACTGATTCAGGTGAATATTGAAGCTGAAATACATAAACCCATACACTAATCACCTGTTCAGCCTTCTGCGGACTTACCTGTTCATTTAGATCCTTCTCTGGCAGCTCCAGACATTTTTGGTTACTTACAGTTTCTTACAGTAGATCCTCTGGAAAAAGGCAAACTAGGCCTGTGTATCCAGCTCAGTACTTGCACTACTGCGGTTGTTCACAGTGTTGGCGGCGGCGGCAGCAGACGCAACATTTTTACTATTCTGTATTTTTGCTTTATAATCAAACGTCAAATCTTGTCTTCCCCATGCTTTATCAAGCTTACTTTCAAACTTCCTTATTGATTCGGAATCGACTACATACTGGGGCAGTGCGTTCCACTCATTTACCACTCTATCACAAAATGAGTTCTTTGCCTTTTCAAGCCTATTTCTTTCTTTGTAAATTTTCTGAGTGTGTCCCCTCGTTCTTGTTCTCTCCCGCATCAAGAAGATACCTTCACACACATCCTCATCATACATTCCTGACACTATCTTAAAAGTCTCTATCATATCCCCTCTCTTTCTCCTATATGCCAGTGTTGGAAGTCCCAGTGTCCTCAACCTCTGCTCATAGCCCGCGTTCTTCAACGTTGGTACTAGCTTGCTAGCTCTCCTCTGCACTTTCTCCACTGCTTCTATATCCTTTACCATATATGGAGCCTACACCTGGTTCGCATATTCCAGGTGCGGCCTAACCAGCGCTGTATAGAGATTCCTGAAGATTTCTTCGTCAAGTGACACAAATGTCCTCCTTATCAGCCCTACAATTCTATTGGCTTTGTTTATCTTTTCCGCTAAATGTTCTGAGAAATTTAACTTATTGTCTTATCAGCCCTACAATTGTATTGGCTTTGTTTATCTTTTCCGCTAAATGTTCTGAGAAATTTAACTTATTGTCTATCACTACACCTATATCCTTTTCTGCATTCACTTCCTCCATCGCTTCATACATACTGTATCCTACCTTGTCTATTTATTGGTGGCTCCTTACGTCAATGACGTAAGTGCCTATGTTAATATGGCCTCGTTCCGGGCTCCTCTGAGCCCGGGTTAACCTAGATCACGGCGGTCGAGAACCAAGATCATAATAGGGGGTACCCCTTAATCATTCCTACGGTACGTCATTGGGACGGAGCCACTGAAAAGCAGGAAATAAAAAAGAAAAGAATTAGCACAGTTTGAACACCGCGCCTACGCGCGCTCTGATCTTCCTCTGTTTCCCATACACTGCTAGCTACCTGTCCCTCTCAGGGTCTTCCTCTCTCGCCCGCCGCCCAACCAAAGTAGACATACGTGTCCTTACCTCATGCTCAGTGATACATAGGTAACATAGCCCCTCTTGAACGCGTCCGTTTTGGTCCATAGTGAGTCTTGTTGCAGTTAATATACGCATTTAGGAATGTGTTTATTTGGACCAATTTCACTTGTAAACCTGTAAAGTAAGGACTTTAGTCTGGGCTGGTCGACGTGCGTGTTATTCAGAAGCCACTCTCACTTCCCAGAGCCTCAACTTATTGTGTTTATTTCTTTATGTCGTATCATACGAACCTCGGCTCTTTAACCCTTGTCTAGCGGGGTATTTTTGGCTCATTTGGGCATATTCAGGCCCTCCTGCATGATAAATTAAGCATCTGCATGAACAAAAAAATATTTAGCAAAAAACTAGGCACTAAAGGCTTCAAAATGAGACCAGAACGAGCTACGTAGCACTCGTGGTTCTCTTGCAGTGGTGCCACGAACATGGAAGTTTAGCATATATCGGTATATTTTTCCCAGCTATGCTCACTACTGGCTACACTGCCGGCCTCTCGAGAACACAGGGAACATGAGTTAATGGGCGGCGGTAAGCCCTGGGAGTCGGCTGCGCTCCCGGCCATTTGCACTCGATTTTAACCCTTTAAAAGCCTTAATAATGCTCCTAACTTGCTGCAAATTGGTGCACGACTTAAGTCGAGCACCGCCAATAAGGGGTTAAGGGCAGTGTCTTTTTGTTCGGTGAAAGTGTGTTTTAACATTATAGCTCGATAGATACTGACTTAAGTGTTGAATTATATGCGAGTGTCATTTTCATATATCTGTAAATCTTGACAGATAACCCCCGGTTGTGCCTAGACCAGAGGTTATTTTTTTCATACCACCGTAAATTTGTATTTAGGAAGTGTTGAATTATATACAAGTGTCTTTTTCATATATCTGTAATTCTTGACAGATAACCCCTGGTTGTGCCCAGGCCAGAGGTTATTTTCTCTACACCGTAAAATTTGTAGTTAGGAACAAATTTCCTAAGCCTAATTTCGAAAACTTTTAACCTATTTTCATTCAATGCTTCACACCACATTAAAACTACAATATTTTCAGTATTAACTTCCAAGTTTTCTTTAACAAAAGCGATTACATATCGCTTTAACAGTGAACATTCACGGGTGCCTCATCTTATATTTGGCCTTCATTTTAGATGGTATTATTCTCAATAGAACCAGCAAGACTACAGCTGATAGTCTCTATATTGTGTAAGGATATCCATTTACAATTTTTCATTATTAACCTACTTTGTACTGCTCATCTAGGCACCCGTGTATCATTATTTTCAAAGGGTATCAAGTAGACCTACAACCAACAAGTACCCATAATAAAATCATATTTGAATATATCCACCTGACTTACAGCCCCAGAACATTGTAAGAATCATGTACAAAGACACACAATATTCGCCAATTAACACTCGTGCCCGAGAAGCCTACCCTTACGAGCACATAAAAATAAGGCATGTGGATAATATTCCTATCCCCAGGTACCCTAGGCCCTATCTCAATAGGTCCGGGCATCAAGGCCCGGGTGCCATGGACTGCCAGGTTTGGTGACAGTCCCCGGTTACCCAGATGGGCGGATAATATTATAATACCATACATCCTCAAGTCCCCGGGTATCCTAGGCCTTATCTCAATAAGGCCCGGGTACCAGGACTGCCAGGTATGGAGGCACTCCCGGGTACCCAAGTAGGCGGGATACATCCTCAAGTCCCCGGGTACCCTAGGCCTTATCTCAATAAGGCCCGGGTGCCAGGACTGCCGGGTATGGAGGCACTCCCGAGTACCCAAATAGGCGGGTGACACTATAAAACTATACCATACACTCTTAAGTTCCCGGGTGCCCTAGGCCTTGTCTCAATAAGGCCCGGGTACTAAGGCCCGGATACCAGGACGGCCACATATGGTGATAGTCCCGGGTACCTAGATGGGCGGGTGATTTTATAATACCATACACTTTCAAGTCCTAGTGAGTTCAAGTGAAGTTCAAGTGACCTAGACCTTATCCCAATAAGGCCCGGGTACCAAGGCCCAGGTACCAGGACTGCCGAGTATGGAGACAGTTCCGGGTAACCAGTTGGGCGGGTGATACAATAATACCATACAAATATAAAGTCAAACCCGAGTACATATAGGCTACAACCAAACACTCACGCATTATAATACCGAGTGGTATTATAACCCACAACAAACTTAAAAGATAAACCCAGCCGGGTACCAACAAACTATGGGCCGGGTACTCTAACAACTGTCAAGATGAAGACAGACCCAGGTGACACGAGTTAGGCTGTTGCGGGTGACTATAACAGCCATCAAAATAATAACAGACCCGGGTCGTAACATAATGCCATAAAAACGGCCGGGCGCAAGTAAGCCAGTTTACCGAGTACTCTGACGACTGTCAAGACGACAGCATATATCATAACATAATTCTTTTGAAAGCCTCGGGTACTCTAGGCCTAGCCTAAAAAAAAAAAAAAAAAAAAAAATCCACCGGGTACCCTAAGCGGACCCAAACTTTAATAAAAACATACCAAGTCCCAATATAAAAATTAAATAGAAATTATTACCGGGTACTCTAGGTTAGGTCAGATTTGAATAAAGAAGTTATACCTTGTTAACTAGTAGTTAACATAACTGTCAGAATTAAGATAAGTACGAGAGCTTAAATAAGTACGTTTATCTAATCAGTTTAACCCTCGGAATCCGGGAGGCCTCATACGAGGCAAAATGGTCAGCTCAAAATCGCCGCTATAATCATCAGAACTCGGCAACCACGCGTTGTAGCGACGTCATCTCTACGGCATTCTACCGACAACAAAAAGTTCTACAATTTGCGAAAACATTGACTGCTCTAGGTAGTTTCAATCAGTAGCTACTGAATTATGAAGTTGATTTTACCAAAATTCATATGAGGCCCCCCGGATCCCATGGGTTAATTAACCCTTCCTACCCGGGCTGTCTCAGCCAATGACGGTCGCCCCTACCCGGGCGATATGGCCGAAAAACGTCTAGGCCTAGGCTACCGTATTTATGTTTATTTTCACTGCTAGAACTTTCCCACTCATCTATAATCGTAGTGCGGTTTTCAATCTGTATTTTGGCATTGAGTAGAGCTCTGTAAGTCAACTGGTTCAGTTGTGATGACGATTTCAGTGGAGCCAATATTGCAGAGATGTTGCCAATATGGGGGCTTTTTAGACACTAATTTCGTCATGACGTCAGAACAATAACATTGAGGAGTCTTCTCCTTCTTGTTTTCGGAGGTGCGGTGACGAACGCTTGGGTTTGTTGACATACGTCGTACGCACAGCGTTCGGACCAAGCTTAATTAGGCTATTAAGCTCATGCCTTAGATAAGGCATACCGGGTATTGGCCCTTCTTTCGTGCTGTCATTACCTAAGGCAGACCGGGTAGGAAGGGTTAAAGAGAGAAAAAAAAAAAAAAAAAAAAAAAAAAAAAAAAAAATGTGTGTCAATCCCGGATGCCAATATTCCCGGGTGACATCATAACGCCACCACCATAAGGGTGCCGGATGATTCAAGGCTGTGCCATACAAGGACAAGAACGATTCCAGGTTCCAGTAAGAGAAACAGATATTTTGTTACCGAGTACCCTAAACTTTGCCATACTTTAAGAAAAACAACCAGAGTTCCAAGAAAGGAATCAAATGGATATTCTTGCCGGGTACTCTAGGCTTGGTTCATACTTTTTATTTGATTTAAAATAAACAATACAAGGCTAGTGCCCATTTTTGCCCAAGTTAAGTAAGCCCAAATAAGTCCTATTTCCATCTCACTATGCAACATTGACTCCTTGGCATGATTCACAGGCTCAGGGAATGCACTACGTTTCCAGAGAAGAATCTGGACAACAATTAGAACGTCCCCTCCCAGCCAAGGGATAACCACAGCAGGAGCGGAACAGTATTCCAGATTTCAAGGTCATGGTACACATGACCATCTCACCTGTTGCTCCCTTCATTCGGCTAAATAACCGATATCTCTAAGGCTCAACGAGCTACAGCACTACCGGAGAAGAATCTCTTCAAAAGGTAGAACGTCCTCTCCTGTTCCAAGTGACAAACACTGGAGGAGCCCAACACCTTATATGTTAAGGCGAGTTCATTTTACAAATCACTAGACGTTTCCGGTTCACCGGCTAAGTGTACTTTCACTATTCATATATTTTTGCTTATAACAATGACCCAAAAAACATGTATACCCTTGGGCATATTATCTATATGGAGTTCAGTAAAACCATACATTTCAGGTACTTTTTACAAAAAATATCCAAGTACCAGCAATACTAAAGTATATAAGTTTTTTAGAATTATCTCTTCCAAAACTCCTAGCTAGTCCCCACCTCCTGACAAGAAAATGTCCGGATCTAACAGGAAAAGACATAGGTCGGTCAGCTCAGAGCCTTCCAGTAAAAAACAGAAGACTAATAATAATATTAATAACAATAACATTTATTCAAATAGCTTTTTACAGAATTGGTACCACATATGTTACAAATATGACATGTACCAGCCTGGCATAATCCCAACTAAGGATAGCCCAATAAGACCTTTAGACATATTTCCATTGGGGTCCTTGGAAGTTAACAAATCACAAACTAAAAGGCGACCCACCTTCTAAGTCCCAAACTTCCCTGACTCGCAATCAGGATTTCAAGTCCTGCACTCTACACTCATATCCCCAGACTTTGGACATTTATCTAACATGGCCAGTCACCCTGCTAATCCTGTTTCATCGAATAAACAGAGAATTACCTACCTCCTCTACCGCCTTGGCTGAGCCAAGTGCTGAGCATGTCATCCCCTCCTCCTCCTTCCCTAGTTCGGCTAGGTGATACTATTGAACAACATATTGAATCAACCCCGTTGTTTACTCCACCCACATTGATTCGCCCTAGAACTGATTCAGATGAATACTGAAGCTGAAATACATAAACCCAGGAGGCTAGTTGGGCTAATTTCAGGTAATTTTCTTAAATGGCAGGAATGTGACAAGCAATTCCAACGGAAATTTTTACGCCTTTAGATAAGGCTATCCGAGATCTCCAAATAGTTCTCTTGCTCCTTCCAGATTACAACATGCCATACCAAACACAGTTCCACTGGCTCAGGTGCCTGTCCATCCTAAACAACCTGCTCGTAAAATAACAACTCCCGATACTGGAAACAACTACCAGAGTAACACCTACTAATGCTGACACAGGTCATCCAGATTTGGTATCAATACCAAAGTAGTGGATTATTAAAATGGACGAGCTGAAGAATATACGTGCAAAGAAGCACAAGGCCAAATGCTGGATGTATTCATAAAAAAACACTTCCCAATTCGATTGGATGCTAAGTAACTTTCTTACACACAGACACCCACGGTGCCTTCAGGGAAACACTGCAAACCATGGTCTGGCGTGAATAAGACTGATGGACATATTACCATTAAATCTCTCTAATCTCTATAAATCTGTAGGTTGCTCCACAAAAATGTCAGGGAACAAAAACCCTATGATGGAGGTATACACTCTAAGAGATGACCCAGGGACCAATTGGGTGACTGAGGCAGAGTGATTGACCCTGTCTCGGGGGGATTCTCCTCCCCCCCCCCCCCAACCCCCCACCCAACACACACACAAAACTCCCGTTGGAGGATCACCAATTTACCACTAGGCATACATAAAACTCCTACTCTATTCCCCAGAAGTTCTGGAAATATCTCAGATCTCCAAATAATAAGTTGGAACCAACTAATTGACCCCATAATAAATACACCTACCCTACACGGATTGACAACGACGTTAGACTGCGTCAAAGAACCCATAGGTTACTGTCAAAACTTTATCACACAACAACCTGCACAAGCCATGAGGCAAGTAGCAGAGTCTATCCCTGAACAACACTCCAAGTCTGCACTTCATTTTATCAGAAGAGCTTCACGGGGTAATTCTCGGACGACCACTGGGAATGTCAAAAGTTGCTTTTGTTTGCTTTTGTAGTGATATAGGTGAAATCACCAAGGTCGATCTGGGGATCCGCCGTTATTACAAATTTTGAGGCAACTAGAACTAGACAGTATCCACTCATCCAATTGTCCAAGAATATACCCAAAGATATTGCCACTCTAGCACTCTCTTCCCCTCGATTCACATGTAGTTTGATTCCCCAAACAACCTGAACGAGGTTCATGCTCTGTTACTAAGCCCTCAGATAGATAGGTTGGGGCAGTTTTAATAAACAAGCTAACCCCTCCTCAGAGCTCAGGCCAACAACGGACAACTACCTCTAGAATTAAAAAAATTAATGAACCAAATGTTGACAGACAGTGTTGTGACTTAGGTGCCAGAAGGCATTCCAGTTTTTCTATCACACATGTTTCTCTCCCCAAAAGGGACAGTCTACGACTAAAACCCTACGATAGACATGTTTACTCCTCAACAAATCAATTCACAATAGAAAGTTCAGGATATTAACTAGTTCCCAAGTAGAACTAATTCTACAATCAAAGGTCTGGATAATTGCTCCAGATATAGAAGAGTCCTCTGGCACATCCCAGTAACAAGAGGTACCAAAAAAGGTCCTAGCTATCCCATTCAGAATCAGAGCGAGGATGTTCACCAGAATTCCTTCCTGCTTGGACATAGCTCCCAGTTTTTCACCAATTGAGTGAAACAAACTCTTCTCCCCCTACTCAAAGTCGGCGTAAAAATACTGCTTGGCCTTCAAGATTGTAGAATGCTGTGGTCTTCTCCACTCCATAGCCAAGAAACAAACCCTGATGGTCACGTAACATGTGACAAGGGGAGGTTTCAGAATAAATTTGGAGAAATCAATCAGAGTTCTCGCTCCTACACAATCGACAGAAGGAGTAGGATTGATCTGTGATACACAGCTCCAGACTGTAAAAAAGGGTCCATCCAATGCCAAAAGTCTTCAAATATAACCATTCACAGTGTTACATACCGGGACTGTAAACGGGAATTTTGATAATCTCCGATGGGCTCCTTGAAAAGTTGGGTTCAAAATTACAGGGCCCCTAGGCTCCCTCAGGTTGAAGGAACTAATCTGACCAGGCAACAAAACCGTTCCGCTAACACCTCACAATTACCTTCTGTTCATCCCAGGGAGAATTCGACATCCCCTGTCGTTGCGGAAAAAAATCTCAAGTAAAGGTAATCAGTGACACATTGGTCAGATCCACCTCCCACTTTTGGGTTGGACACGGACGCTTCGAGTCTGATAGGTTGGCACTATCAGTCGTTCGGAAGTTCATCAGTATCAAGGAGAATGGACAACCTTGAGTCAGTGTCACATCAATACCCAAGAACTAACAGTCCCTCTATTTTTCCCAAAGTTCATGCAATATCATTGACCTCCAGGATAATGCCATACCAGATGGACAACATGACCACTGTAATTTGCTTGGAGAAACGGGTCCCCACCCGGACCAGGTTTCTCTAGGATTTCTCGGGGAAAAGATATGCTTTCTAGTCTAAAACATTCCCCATTAATTCATGCAACATTTCTACCAGGGTTCCCCAACCCGTAGACAGATATAGCACATGCGATGTGGACATCCTCAAATCCAAGTGGATACCATCCTGCGACGGGGAAGTCACAGATGCACTAACTAGTCAATGCACAGCTTCAACTCTTAAGACAGGATAGTTCACACTTTGAACAACTTACAACTTGGAGTGCAGGATCAAACCAGCAGTCTCCATCGGTTGCTGGGTCGCTGAAGCACCTAAAATTCTTAATTGACTTTAAAAGAGCTAACAATTAACACACTTATAAACCAGTGATTGAGAGAGTGAGAGTGAGAACGGAGAAATGGATAGGCGACGAGCAGGGAGGTTTTAGGAAGGGAAGAGGATGTGTAGATCAGATTTTTACCCTGAATTGTGTTGTGGAGAAGTATCTGGAGAAGAAACAAAAGGTGTATGTTGCCTTTATGGACTTGGAGAAGGCCTATGACAGAGTGGATAGAGAAGGTTTGTGGAAAAGTACTAAGAATATACGGAGTAGAGGGCAAGTTGCTGAAAGCAGTGAAGAGCATGTATGAGGGTGCAAAGGCGGCAGTACGTGTGGAGAGTGAGCAGAGCGAGTTCTTTGACCTGAATGTTGGTTTGAAACAGGGGTGTGTGATGTCCCCGTGGTTGTTTACTGTATATATGGATGGAGTCATGAAAGAAATACTATCAAGAGCAGTGGATGTTGGTGTATCGCTGAAAAGGGAGGGAATTGAGTGGAAGCTACCTATACTGCTGTTTGCGGATGATACAGTTCTGATGAGTGATAATGAATGGGAGTTGCAGGGTCTGGTAAATGAGTTTGGAACAGTGTGCGAAAAACGGAATTTGAAGGTAAATACGGGGAAGAGAAAGGTTATGGTCTTCGAAAGGGGTGAAGTCACAGAGTGTGAGGTGAAGCTGAACGGTCAGGCTATGGAGATCGTCAACTCTCTTAAGTATCTGGGCAGTGTGTTGAGTAAAGATGGGACTATGGATGAAGAAGTGCGGGAGAGGGTACAACAGGGGAAGACGGTTGTAGGAACGCTAAAAGCAGTAACAAGAAATAGGGTGGTCAGTATGGAAGTGAAGAAGTCCTTGCATGACAGTGTGGTAATCCCGACACTGACTTACGGAAGCGAAGCATGGACGTTGGTTGAGAGACTCAGACCAAGAGTGAGAGCAGTGGAAATTAATTACTTAAGGAGTGTGTGCGGAGTTACATGGAGGGATAGACAGACTAATGAGGAAGTAAGAAGGAGGTGTGGTGTGGAGGTAGATGTGCTGGAAAGTGTGAAAAGGAACAACTTGAGCTGGTTCGGCCATATGGAACGTATGGAAAGCGAGAGAATGACTAAGAGGGTGTACGAGAGCGAGGTGGAGGGATGGAGAGGGAGAGGTAGACCGAATATGAGGTGGAAGGATGGAGTGAGGAAGTACATGAACGAGGGCGGTGCTGGTTGGGGGGAGGGGCGTCGACTGACTGGGGACAGAGGTGCATGGGGGCGGTTCGTTCGTGGCCACCCCTTCGGGGATCACGGCGTCAGGCAATAGATAGATAGATAGATAAACCACGTATCGTCATAAAGAAACCCTTCTTGACGCTTACTAGTTTATCTCTGCCCCAGAAAGACCAACGGGGCTTTGTTATGCAGGCTTGTGTTAAGCTCAGAGCCCCAAATCGCCATTTGCTTCCTCAATGGTCAATCTCGAAGGCCCTAACTTTGTCACAGCCTAGGTCTTCTCCTGTGAGACCACATATGACAAGAAACTTAATAAGTGCATATTTTCAAATGACCCAGGCTATTGACAAATGGGTCTCAGATTTTTTTTTTTTTTTTTTTTTTTTTTTTTAAAGAGACAATGAACGGAGGAAGGAAAAACACAGATAAAACAAAAAGGTCCATGTGCCTAAAGGCATCCTCCATTCATAAAATGTTTGTAACAACTGGATTTAAACATTTGCAGATTGTAAATTTGTGGAAAGCAATTCGAGGGAAGTGAATTCCAAAGAGTAGTAGCTCTGGGGATAAATGAATTCTGATAAGCAGAAGTTCTGCATTGTGGAGGAGAAAGTGTAAATTCATGGGCGCTCTCAGCTGCCCTAGTTCTACGCGGAAAGATGTGGAGAGGCGGCACAATTGAAGCAAGTTCCTCGGAACAATTGCTGTGAAAATATCTGTAGAATAATGCAAGGGATGCAACGTTTCTTCGTATGGATAATGTAGGAAGGTCCTGTGTGATTGCAGGGTTATTGATTAATCTAATAGCTTTATTTTGAATTTTGTCCAACTGCCTCAATGCAACCACTCCACTTCCACCCCACAGAGGTGAACAGTAATCCATCTGAGAACGCACATGACTTTTATATATCACGGCCAACTGCTCGTCAGTGAAGAATTCTCGAACTCTGTACAGGAGTCCCAGTTTTTTAGAGGCATTCTTAGCAATGCTTCTAACATAATGTGTCCAGCTCAAGTTAGTAGTTAACGTTACACCGAGAATGTCAATACTAGGGGAAGTGGGAATATTTACATCATTAAAAAATATATGGGAGTCAGTGAGATTCTGTCGGTTAGAAAATGTAATGTATTTGGACATCCATGACAAGGTCTATTAACTATCTAAGTTTTTCTACCAACAAGGACTCTGTACATATTGTTACTACACCAGAGTCATCACAAAAAGGAACATCTCCCCACACCTTTCTCTATTCCTGCCTTGACAAGAGCAAAGATACTCCATGCTCTATTCCCTGCTAATGCACTATATACCTACTCTAAGTCTATTATTCCTAGGAATAAGACATAATTGTGCTTTCCCCAGATGGTCCAATAAGGTTAGGAAAGAAAGTGTTAGCATCCCTTTTGCAAAGATAATTAAGGAAGCTGATCCTCAGGTGATCGCAAAATCCCATGATAGGCATATATGGGCCACTACCATTAGTTGTTGTTGTTGTTGTTGTTGTTGCTGTTCCCCAAGCTGTCTGGCCGAACAGCCTCAAGGTCCTGAGCAAGGCCAACGCCATAAACGAGCGGCCCCACAAAACCCTCCTTGCTTACCATTAGTTTTCCTCAATGGTTTTTCAGGGGAAGATATAACTCAGACGGGTCTGTTCGTCCTCTAGCAATGCGTCCCTAGCCATATACTTGTCGGTACATCTGGAGAAGACCCAAATTACCAATCGTAGCTTTAGGGCAGGATGGTGCCCCGCACAGACAATAAGTGGATGGATATGTTTATTCATGGCTTTATTACCAGTGTGTGAGGTAGTAGAAAGTGTGTCCTGCCTTCCACCTTAAATGAAAAAAGGGGGGGCGCGTTAAGTCCATGACAAGTTGGCAGGACACACAATCCGGAATGGATAACAAGAGTGCTATTACTGCACTAGATCTGTTACATAACAATATTTATTAGTGGCCCCTCCATCATTGACGAACATGCCTATTACATAAGGCATCCTCTTCAAACACTAATCCGCCGTAGTTTTGAATCTACCGCACAGAGCATCTAAAAACTGAGGAGCCTTCATCATGAGCGCACGCGACCTCACTCATGGCTTCAGTCATTATGAATTGGGTTCTCACTACGAAAAAAACTTTGTAAAAAATAAAAAGAAAAAGAAAATAAGAATAACTATCTAATAAGCTTTCCATCATATCGTGGATGTACTTGTGTGGATCTCTGACCAGACGCTGATTCAGGCGTCATTCTTCCTTCTCTGCTCTGCGCTCAGCCTGCCCGGACGTGTCTCCCCACGCTCCGCTGGTTCCGCATTTGCTGCGTCCCTAGTGAGTTTTTTCTCATTTGTTTACTCCGGGATGTATCGAGTAAGGTTAGGATATGCGTAGCAGGAGTGTCCTGGGCTGGTTGCCCGCAGTGCAGTGTATTTTGGGTCGTGTGTTTGGGGCATCTATTTCGGATGTACCCTCGTGGTCCTGTTGTGGACTTGTGATAGTTTCACAGTTGAGTTAGCTTGTGATGCAGGCGGCTTTCATTACGCGTTAATTATTGCTGCCTTTTATCTTTCTGATGAGGTAAGCTTTGCTTTCTGACGTTCCCAGCGTATTTTTCTTCACTTAGTGAAGTTTTTTCTGGGTCCCGAGTCAGTCTTCCCTTTGCCGGAAGTTTTTGCTACAGTGGTGTGTTGGCGGTGGTTCCTGTTGTTATATTTCCAGTGTTTTGTGTATATTTCAACATTTCTTATGCCGTCTACTTAGGCCTAGCCAGCCGCTCGTAGCTTTGCCACATGTACAAGTGTTATTGTTTATTTTTATAAATATGCCCTACTGTGTCATGTGTATCCGGGTTTTAGTTGTGTATTGGCTAATTCCTCGGACTATGTTTGTTTCCTGGTTTAGTTGTGTATTGGCTAATTCCACGGATTATTGTGTGGACTTAGGCTAGTCGTGCGTGGCTTTCCTTCGTGTCCGTTGTTCGTTCAGATGGTGTCTGAACGGGGTGGGTTTCCTTCCGGCGGGTTTTTTCTCGGTTTCACCATGAAAAAGACCCGGCCGAGAGCCGTGTTGGGCCACACGTGGTTTCAGCACAGGCTTGTGTCCCCGGCGATGAGGTGTCTGTGGCTCTCCAGGACTGCGTCTCCTGTGTTGGTGCCTGTTTTCAGGCTCCCTTTGATTCCCGGCGGAATGGCTGTACCCATCAAAAAACATTGTTCATGCGAACATATGTTATGAAGTTTTTCTACCCGGTTTTACAAAACCACAAGAAAAAACCTAGCTGTTGTTAAGGGCTTTCCTCCCCGGCAATCTTTTACAAAGAAGTGGGGACAGGAACTTTTGGGGTTAACGTTTTGACATCTCACCCGGCGGGTGTACCTTGGTAGGGTGGGATGAACAACTAAGTCATTCAGTTAGTTACGTTATGTATCGCCGCCTTTACACTTACGGCGATTGAAGGTTCAATTGGGGGGTTAACATCGTTTTTACACCCGGCGGGTGCTCCTGGGTGGAGGTAATAAGGAATTTACAATTCAATTTCGATTTAACCACTTATTTTAGGGATACGTATAGGTATCGCCGCCTTCATACTTACGGCGATCTTTTTGTGACAATTCGTTAGAAATCAGATCTCGTATCAGCCTGCCCTGTGTTATTCTACTAAAATATTTCAAGGGCCGGCGTCTTTATGGGGGGTTGTTTTTGTTCCAAAATTGAATCTGGAGACAGTCACCACCAGAAAGACTATTAACGCCATGCTGGACCGTTATATTATGTCAGAGGGTATTCTTCACTTTCTTAAAAAGATATGTTTAGATATTCTGAGCCCCGCCGCGTAGCGAGCTGTGATCGTTGTGTCATTACATCTCGTTACCCGGTGGGTTATTAACACTTGTGTGCGAACATGTTGGGTTAACCTTATGAGCATTAATTCCTGGAAATTTTCTCTTTTTCCAGAGCTGGGCTCCGGCGGACCAATACAGACCCGGCGGTAGTTTTCCCCACCAGTCTCTGTCATGGCGACCTTGGCCCCAGTCTTTGCTTTATGCACTACCCCTACCTGTGCCGGTATCCCTATTTTTGCGCATACTCTTTGCATAAAGTGTGTTAAATGTCTAGACCGTTCAAGGGGTCATGCGTAATTGTTCTTTTTGCTCCCAATTAGCTGTCAAGGTCCTATGCGACAATGATAAGACCGCGGCGGTCGCGTTAAGAGAAGTGAGCCAACAGATGTCAGCATACACTACGATTGTTGCTCATAAGTCACTTCAATGTGACAACGTCCCTCTTTGGGATAGATTGCTTTTTGAACACCCTCCCCCTAAACGTTCCTCTCGAGTCACTTGTCATAAGCCGGCGGAGACTGGTCAGGGTTCTGTGTCTTCTGCTGCTACTCCGAAACGTCCAAGAGAGCCTACACCCCCCGCGTCCGCCTCCTCGTCTCGGGCGAGATCTCGGTCTAGGTCACCTCTCAGACGCCAGTCATCTAGTCTTGCCTCTTCACCATCGAGTAAGAAGAGTAGGACGGAAAGTTCCACCAGTGGTCACGGCGATGAATCCTCCAAATCAAAGAGTAGTTCACGGTCACACCGTAGCCATAAATCTTCCAAAAAGGATTCCCATAAACGAAAGACCTCCCTACATTCACCAGCTTCTAGTGCCTCTCATCGTACCTCTACCCCAGACAGAGTTTGTGTTAGGTCTCAAGGGTCCAGTGCGGTGCCTGTCCCTAAAGAGGATTTACCCATTAATATTTTAACCCTGGAATTGGAGAGTTCAGGGGGATCAATGATTGAGAATGTTTCAGACTCCCAAGAGAGTGTAGGCCAGGGCCTCGGTGTTTGGCGATTTGCTCAGCCAGGGTCTGACCACCCACTTCCGACTCAAACGAGTCACACAATAGCTGACGTCCACAGGGACGCGGCGATCCCATCCTCTATTCCTGACTTATCTTGGCAGCAAGGTACCCCAGCTTCGGCGGGGTCTTCTCAGGAGGATCAGGAGGAGAAAGACGAGGTTTCAATAATTTCGGAGATGGAAGGGCAAGAGTCAGGTTCAGGCTTAGACGCCGCGCAGGATATTAATGATTCACCAGTAAGTTCATCATCAACTCAATTTGTCACTGCGCAGGAAATTGATGGGCTACTTAGTCATGCTTTATCTACAAAATTTGGCCAACAACAGGAAACTCCCACAGTGGACTTGGGGGCTCCCACGACAAGTTCTACGGTACGGCCTCTGATGGCTTCTATTGCTTTATCTAAGATCCCTAACCCCCCCACTCTGTCACCATCAGTCGTTACTAGGCCTGCTACGGCGGCATTGACCACTTCGAATGTAAGGGTGATAACGGATGTCAATCCACCCCCTCTAGACAAGGCGCCTCTCAGAAAGGTAGCTATGCCCTTGCTTTATGGACCAGACGAGTCATGGGTCCTTTTGACCCCCACTAAATCAGAGCTCGCCCAACCTACCTTGTCAGGGGAACTCCCAGTACCGCGTGAGTGGGTCATCCAGGGCAATAAATCAAAGAAATTAAGGGCCTTGGATATTTTGGGGAATGTACTAGATGTTAACATAAAGGCTATACCTAGTTATTATCACCAAGACTATTTTGTGTATGCTACTAAGCCAGCTTTACCCCCTGCCTCAGCTTCAAAATTGTTTTCAGACTGGTCTAAGCTGGATGGGTTTAATGACATTAAGACTCTGTCAGCTCTCACTCCAGAACTTGATTTACAAACCGTCACAGACGAAGCAGCTAATCCAGTCTTGAAGGTGGGGCAGTTGGGTCCAGGACCTTGGGTAGATTGGGAGACAGAGGCTCAAAACTTTGCAACCACATTTACTTCCAAATCTTCCCACCAGATCCCTCAAGATACTCATTCGTGGTTCTCCATGCCGGTATGTTCTGCCGGCGGAGTCCCGTCAGCTTTGTTTTCTTTCCTAGCTGCCCCTAAAATTAATCTTTGTGAGCTAAAAGACCCTTTCACTACCCCTACCCCAACTCACCTAGACCGAGAATTTAGGCTAAGGGGGAAAACTTTTCGCCTGTTCTCTCAGTACATAGTGTCTCAACAGGTAGCTAAGTCTTTACTTCGGTCCACTCAGGCAATCGCAGACGCGGATGCCAGAAGATCGGTTGAATTATCCCGGCGACTGCTACTCCAGTCGTCAATCCAATCTCTGGGTGACATACGCACCGCCTTGCTTGAGGCGGTACGAGCAAGACAAGATCTCAGAATGTCTTTAGTTCGCAAGCTGCCTGATCGCATTGCGAATCAGGTGGTCATGTCACCAGTGCTTACTCCCTCGTTAATGTCCCCTGAAGTGTGGCAAACGGTATTCAATATGGTGCAGGCCTTTAAACAAAGTCCCACCCCTTCTAAGAAACCTGCCTTTAACTTCCCCAAACCCAGGCCAACCGCTAAAGCTCAGCCAGGGGGATCTAAGCCCTTTCTTCCGCCTAAGTCCTCCCACTCCCCCCAAGGTCAGTACAGGCATAGACAGAGTAAGTTTTCAGGTCAGAGAGGACGCGGCCATATTAAGCCAGGTCAGGGCCAGTCTTCGGCCAACATCAGCCAGCCGGCGAAGCGTCCAGCACCACCAACCCCACCATCAAAAAACTAAAGTCTCTCTCACTCCCGGTGTCAACCTTAAGGCCGGAGGACCCGAGGGTAGTACAGCCGGCGAACCCTTGTCTGCTAACTGGGTCGTTCCGAACGTGTCAACAAGCATGGCCTTTAAACACTTGGGCACGGATGGTGGCACGAAAAGGCATCACTTGGCAGTGGCTCCGGCGACCTCGCTTACGTAAGCCGACAACGGCGAATTTTGTTTCTTTAGAGGTGGAGTCACTGGTCCAGGAAATGATTGCCAAGAATGTCATCATCCCGGTCCCCCCAAATCACCCTGTATTCACGTCCAAACTATTTTTGGTTCCCAAAAGGGACAGTGTTCAGATGAGACCGGTCGTAGACCTGTCTTATCTGAACCTTCACATTCACAACGAGTCTTTCAGAATGTTAACAGTACACCAAATCAGGCTAACACTTCCGCCGGGAGGTTGGATGTGTTCACTAGACCTGACAGACGCCTATTGGCACGTATCGGTCAACAAAAGATTTCAAAGGTTTTTGGCCTTACGGATCAGGCACCAAAATTTTGTTTTTCAAAGGATGCCGTTCGGTTTGAACCTAGCACCTCGATTATTCACGAAATTAGTCCGGCAAGCCCTGATGCCATTGTTAAAACAAGGGATCAGAGTGTTGTGGTACCTAGACGACTGGCTGGTGGTGGCCGAGACACAACAATTATGCATCAAACATGTCAACATAATTTTAAATCATGTCAAAACTCTAGGGTTCAAGGTAAATCTGGTAAAGTCAAACCTTGTTCCCTCACGAGTAATTCAGTGGATAGGGCTGGTCTGGGACACGGCCGCTCTCACTCTGAGTCAGAGTGTGGACAATCGCAACAGGTTTCGCAGGAAACTGTTCATGTTTCTTCACAGTCTGACTACGACGCGGAGGATCTGGGAGTCTCTGGTCGGCTCTCTCAACTGGATTCAACTAACTGTCATGTTGGGCCGGTTGAAAGTAAAACGCTTAATATTGGAAGGCAACAAATATTTCCCACTCTTACCGGCAGGAAAATTATGGCCCATCCCAAAATTAATCCACACCTTACTAGCAGTCTGGGCAAAGAGGGAAACGTTGCACTCAATAATGTCATGGACCTCTCCTCCACCAACGGTATAGGTAGACACGGATGCGTCAGGCACAATAGGGTGGGGATTTCAGTCAAATCAGGGGCACCAGGGTCAGGGGCTTTGGTCCCACTTAGAAATCTCTCACATCAATGTCAAAGAATTACTAGTCCCCTTGTATTTCCTTCAGGCTCACAGCCCTGCGTTACGGGGCAAGTCGGTGGCCTTCAGAATGGACAATCTGAACGCAGTTCACTGTATTCAGAAACAAGGATCAACGAGGTCAAGGAGGTTGCTAAACGTGTCGGAAGAGATTTTTACTCTAGCCAACAGACTAGACATTTATCTTCACGCATCTTATCTCCCAGGCGTAGCGAACGTCTGGGCAGACGCTCTGTCCCGGAGACAGAGCACGACAATAGAATGGGAGCTCAAGCAACCCATTTTCAACCTAATGATTGCAGAGCTCTCCCATCCACAAGTGGATCTGTTTGCGTCCGAGGAGACTCACAAACTCCCTCTATACCTCACCCGCCGGACGAAAACGCCGGCAGGGGGGCCAGACGCCCTAGTGACAGACTGGAACAGATGGAGCTCCATCTATCTGTTTCCGCCGCCAGATGCGTCACTAATGTGCCACGTAGTGAACAAACTACGAGATTATCGAGGCTTAGTCTCACTAATCGCGCCCCTGTGGCCGGCGCAGTTGTGGTACCAGCAATTGAAAACGTGGTGCCCGCACCCGGTGTCGCTCCCGGTCGGGTATTTCCACTTAGACACGATTGGCAACCTAGCGACCTCGCTGACTTTTGCATTATGGACATTCAGGAGGCCAAGTGGCTAGCACCATACGGTAGAGATGTGACCAATAAATTATTAAATCAATATACTCAGTCTACGAAACGACAGTATCACTCACATTGGCAAGCCTTTACTTCTTGGATCATTAGAACAGAACAGACTGTGCCATCAGTAGCTTTAGTGTTCAATTATTTAAATTATCTGTTTAAGCAGAAACATTTATCTGTGGTAACGTTAAAAAATCACTTAACTGCGATTAGAGTGCCCTTTTTAGACCTTACAGGTCTCTCCATACCGGTGGCGGAGGAAACAGGTTTTATGAGAGCTTGTTTTAAACTCCGCCCACCTCCCCGTCAGCTCATGCCCACTTGGTCTCTGGACAAAGCTTTGTCTTTACTTCACTCTCGTCTGTACCAAAATACTGCAGACTTTGCATTACTCTTAAAAAAGGCTGTTTTCCTTTTGGCTTTGGCCACCGGGAACAGAGTGTCTGAGCTGGCGGCGATGAGTAACACACCTAATTGCCTTAGGTTTGGTAGACTTAATGAATGTATTTACATTGCACCTTCCCCAGGATTTGTAGCCAAGAATGAGCATAGTGCACACGTGTTTTCTGAGTTCACGGTGCCGGCGTTAAAAAGGGGAAAGGTGCATCATAATCTTTGTCCAGTGCAAGCTCTAACCAAATATTTGAGAGTAGCTCCTCTCAACCCCCAAGGTGCTTTATGGGTAGCAAGTACGGGTAAACGCTTACTGAAACGGCGATTAGCCTCTCTTCTGGTCGAAGTCATTAAAGAGAGTAATCCCGGCGTTGTGGGTCGGGCCCACGATTTACGCAAATGGGCAGCCTCTTTACGTTTCCTGAAAAAAAATTTCAGTAGAAGATATTGCGTCCACTCACTTGTGGGCGTCTAATCATACGTTTTTGTCTAGATACTTGTCAGTTGCTCTAGATAAACTTTCCTTACCATGCATAGCTTTAAGGCAGAGGGTCTAGGTGGCCCTGCAGTCACTTTTGTTTACTTTCAAGGGAAAGGGGGGGGGGGGGGGGGGGGGGTGCAGTCAGTTGACATAGGACACCCTAGACCCCGCCGGAGTGTGAGAGCTGTGATACAATTTATGGTTAATGTGATATGAAAATTTCTCAGCGAGAAATTGTGCTAAGTACAAATGTTAGTACAAAACAACGGGGTTGTTGTTGTTGTTGTTCCCCAAGCTGCCTGGCCGAACAGCCCCAAGGCCCCGAGCAATTCCAAGGCCATAACCGAGCACCCCCACAGAACCCTTCCTGCCGACCACAATAAAGCCTGGGTGACCGAAGCCACTCCATGGCGGGGAGCTGAGGAGGGTGCGGAAACGCCCGGGAAACCAAAGACCCACCCAGGGCCCTGTGCCCCTCAGCAATTATGAAGAGAAAGTTGAGGGGCAAGGGAAAAATGTGACGCTTTGGCTTCCAATCTTGGTAGATTGGGAGGTCAATCCACGGAAAAGACGCCGTCACTTGAGATCTAGAAAATATATAAGTTAAAGGAACAGTCAGAGTAAGCTATGGGTATGGCAGAGATCGCTCAGTTCTCACTCTGATAAACCAGCCCATCACCACATGACTAGAACCCAATCCTCTCAGCATCAGCTAGGAAAGGCCCTAGAAAGCCGCCTTTGGCGGGGGGATAGCTCCCCTATTTCAACCCCTTTCGGGGTTGTTATAGTAGTTTTAGCTGCGAAAGCAATTTAATATTAAAACAGTGAAGATCCTTTGCAATTTATCTCCACGATTATTTTGGGGTTTATGTGCACATATAAACTGATAACTTGTTATTTTTGTCACCACTCGTTGAGTGGGGTGCCTTTGTAACTACAGATCTGTTTACAGAATCTTCAGGGTTACCTATTTTTTGTCAGGCAGGCTTCTTTGAAGCACGCACCTGCCTGAACCCCTTTTTCTTGTATATTTCCGGCCTACGCCGTATTAAATATATTTTTCAAAAGTAAGAATACTATGTGGTTGTTTTTATTATCTGCTTTTTTAGAGTTATGATATGATTACGAATGTCCCCCTCCAGTCTTAGAAATCAGGCATGTTCGTCAATGATGGAGGGGCCACTAATAAATTATAGGTTTGACTCCTGTAAGGAGATAAAAAAAAACTAATATTTAGTAGTGGCCCCGTAATCATTGACGACTGGGGCCCTCCCGACCGTCCCCTTCCCATTCGTTGATGTATTGAGGATTTCGGTTTACTTGATATGTCAGTGAAGGAAGAATGACGCCTGAATCAGCGTCTGGTCAGAGATCCACACAAGTACATCCACGATATGATGGAAAGCTTATTAGATAGTTATTCTTATTTTCTTTTTCTTTTTATTTTTTACAAAGTTTTTTTCGTAGTGAGAACCCAATTCATAATGACTGAAGCCATGAGTGAGGTCGCGTGCGCTCATGATGAAGGCTCCTCAGTTTTTAGATGCTCTGCGCGGTAGATTCAAAACTACGGCGGATTAGTGTTTGAAGAGGATGCCTTATGTAATAGGCATGTTCGTCAATAATTACGGGGCCACTACTAAATATTAGGTTTTCTTTATCTCCTTACAGGAGTCAAACCTATAATCTATACGTTATTGCACCTATAAATGTATAACTTTCTTTGAGATATACAATTATCATTATTCACACCTCAGTAGTTCTGCCTTTCCGAGATAAGGCTTCTTTAATGGTACCCACCTTTTCTTACGACTATACTCTTATATTTAGACACATGTCACAGTTTTCGTTTTGGTCTTCCTAATAGATTCTCGCGGTTTAGCTTGATGAGCATATGTAGGTCCCTCCACCGGTCGTGATATTCTAGGCACTTAAGTCATTGACGTAAGGAGCCACCAATAAATTACGATTTTGACAACCCGTATGGGAAGGAAGGACAAACTAATATTTATTGGTGGCTCCTGGAGTCAATGACGAAAAGTGCCCTCCCACCATCCCCTTCCCATACACATGCTCAACTTTATATTACATTAGAGGAAGAAAAAGAGGAGAGGGACAGGTAGCTAGCAGTGTACGGGAAACAGAGGAAGATCAGAGCGCGCGTAGGCGCGGTGTTCAAACTGTGCTAATTCTTTTCTTTTTTATTTCCTACTTTTCAGTGGCTCCGTCTCAATGACGTACCTTAGGAATGATTAAGGGGTACCCCCTATGATGATCTTGGTTCTTGACCGCCGTGATCTAGGTTAACCCGGGCTCAGAGGAGTCCGGAACGAGGCCATATTAACATAGGCACTTACGTCATTGACTCCAGGAGCCACCAATAAATATTAGTTTTTCCTTCCTTCCCTTACGGGTTGTCAAAACCGTAATCTTGCTTTTCCCAATCCGCATGTACTTGCATTTTTTTGGATGAAAAGGCATTAACCAATGTTCAGACCATCCCTTCATGCCCTCCACATCTCCTTGAAGCAAACCCACATTTTCCTTACTCCTCACTCTTCTATACAGCTTAGTGTCATCTGCATACAGGTATATCTCACTTCCATTAGTAATAACTTCAGGTAAGTCGTTGATAAATATAACGAACAGTAGTGGTCCCAACACAGATCCCTGAGGTACCTCACTTGTAATTTCCCTCCACTCCGAGACTATTCCATTCACCAGTACCCTCTGTCTCCGATCTTTCAGGAAAGCTTCTATACATTTCACACATTTCTCTCCTATACTATAGCTTCTAACTTTCTCTATTAACCTTTTATGTGGGACCTTATCGAAGGCCTTCATAATATCGCAATATACCACATCTATAACATCACCATCCTCCAGAATTTGCACCCAATCATCTACCACCTTAATTAGCTGTAGTACCGTCGACCTCCCAGGCAAGAATCCGAACTGTCTCCCACTGAAAAGTTGGTTTGATTTCATATGCTCCATTATTCCTTCTCTAATTACCGTTTCCATTAGTTTACACACAACACTTGTCAAACTGACTGGTCTATAATTACCTGGGTCATTTCTCTTTCCCTTCTTAAATATAGCTGTTATGTTCGCCTCTCTCCAGTCCGTCGGGATTTGTCCTGTATTAAAAGATACCTCAAATAAAAAATGTAATGGCTCTACTAACATCTCACCTCCTTCCTTTATGATTCTTGGATGTATCCCATCCGGTTCCAGGGACTTACTTCTGTTCATTTTTTCTATAGCCCTCCTTATTCTAGCATGGGAAAACTCTATTAGTTCTAGTGCTGGTGCCTGTTTGATGGGAATAGTAGGCACTGCATCATCCGACTCCACTGTTAGTACCTCCCCAAAGTATTTCCCCCGCACCTCTGCTTTCTCCTTATCAGTTTCTGCTCTATTCCTATCATTCAAGTCTCCTATCAGTTCTGGGATACCTACTCTTCTTGTTAACTTTTCTTGAATATACTTCCAGAATATTTTTGGATTATCCTTCACATTTCTTGCAATTTCTCTTTCCCACTCCTTCACCCCCCTCCTTGTCTCCCACCTTATTTTATTGTTTATCACCCCCCTCCTTGTCTCCCACCTTATTTTATTGTTTATCTGTCTGCATTCCAAATCCACTTCTTTAGCTTCTATACTAGACCCATGTTCTTTTTTTAAATTTTAGTCTTTCCCACAATCGTTTCTTTCTTCTTATCAATGTCCAAAGCTTTCTTTGCATTGGTAATTCTGGGTTCGTTCTTTTCCTCAATTTTGTTTTATCCTTATATTCCCTTACTGGTACACATTTGGATATAGCATTACAGTACGGTGGGGGCAAAGCGGAGAAAAGTACTTCTTAAGGATACCCCAGAACCTTTGGTCATAAAAAATGCTATTGTAGAGTGTTATGATTTGGAGACCGGTAACCATATTGAGGAGGGTTGGAGTGAGAATGAGTCCCATGGTTCTCCATTAGAACAAAGTGAAGAAGAGTTTTCTGATATAGTCCCTACTCAGAGCCCGCCTGGTGGCTTGTTTGGTGAACTTCAGGTATTTTCTTAAATCTATGCATGAGTTGACAGACAAATTTGAACAGAAATTTACGTCTTTAGATAAGGCTATCCGAAATCTCCAAAGTAGGTCTCTTGCTCCATCCATGTTACAACATGCCATACCAGACGCAGTTCCACTGGCTCATGTACCTGTCCAGCCTAAACAACCTGCTCATGAAATAACAACCACTCCTACATCCTCCACTCAGACTAGTCTGCAAGCTCCTGGTATTCCCAGTAACTTTTTTCTGTCACATATTCAACCCCCACCCATTGAGCAGGAACCTGAAATGTTCAAGAAGCCTCTCCCTCTACTAATTGGTGAATCTCGATACTGGAAACAATTACCAGGGTAGCACCTACTAATGCTGACACAGGTCATCCAGATTTGGTGCCAATACCAAATGAGTGGATTATTAAAATGGACGAGCTTAGGCATCTATGTGCAAAAGATGCACAAGGCCGATTGCTGGACGTAATCATAAAACCCTTCCCATCTCTGTTGGATACTAAGTACTTTACTTACACACAGACACCCACGGTGCCTTCGGGTAAGCGCTTCAAACCATGGTCTGATATGAATAAGGCGGATGGACATAATGCCATTAAATCTCTCTAATTTCTCAAAATCCGTAGGTTGCTCCACAAAAATTTTTGAGAACAAAATTCCTATGTTGGAGGTATCCACTCTAAGTTATGGTCCATGGGCTGAATGGGTAAACTGAGGCAGAGAAATTGGCTTTGTCTTGGGGGGGATGCTGCCCCCCATAAACTCCCATGGGAGGATCACCAATTTGCCACTATGTATGTATACAACTCCGACTCTATTCCCCAGGAGTTCTGGGAATATCTCAGATCTCCAAAAATAGTTTGTAAACCAGCTAGTGACCCCATGATTAATACACCTATCCCTGCACTGATTGACAAAGACTTTAGACTGCGTCAGAGAGCCCATAGGTTGCGGTCAAATTTTATCACACAGCAACAACTTGCACAAGCCAAGTAGCAGATTCTATCCCTGAACAAAACTACAGGTCTGCACTTCATTTTATCAGAAGAGCTTCACGTGTTAATTCTCTGATGACCACTGGGGATGTCAAGATTGCTATTTTTGAGGCAGCTAGAGCTAGACAGGATCTGCGCATCCAATTGTCAAAGAATATGCCCAAAGATATTGCTACTCGAATTCTCCTTTTGCCTCTGTTCACATGTAGATTGATTCCCCAAACGACCTGGAATGAGGTTCATGCTCTGTTGCTAAGACCTGAGATGGCTGCATTTAGGCAGTCTCTGGCAAACAAGCAGAAACACCCTAGACAGTTCCACTCTCGTTCTCAATCACAGCGTGGAAAAGTTAGAGTCCAATTCCCCTCTCGTAAGTTTACTCGACAAACATTTCAGGCTTATAGGGGTAACTCATCAAACAGGGGACACTACCAGTCCAGAGGTCGGGTTGCACCAACATGCCCCCAAACACCAGAGACCACATGGTCACCATCAACCCTCCAACACTCACCAACCTGCCCAAAGTACAAAAAACTAAATTTTCTGGAGGCCATCAACAGAGAACTGGTCCTGCATCAGACAGGCCAGTTCAGGGCAAATTTTCATCATTGGCCTCAGAGATCTTGGGCAAAGAGGGTAGTAAAGAAGGGCTCTGGTTGGTAAAACCCCTCCTCAGAGCTCAGTCCAACAATATACAACTATCTCTAGAGTTAGAAACAGTAATAAACCAAATGTTGACAGACAATGTTGTGACTCATGTACCAGAAGGCATGCCAGTTTTTCTATCCCGCATGTTTCTCGTCCCCAAAAGGAACAGTCTAAAACTAAGGCCTGCGATAGACATGTCCCTCCTCAACAAATCAATTCACAATATGAAGTTCAGGATGTTAACTATTTCCCAAGTAAGGCTAGTTCTACAACCAAAGGTCTGGATAATTACTCTAGATCTAAAAGACGCCTACTGGCACATCCCAATAGCAAAGAGGTACCAAAGGTTCCTAGCTGTCCCATTCAGAAACAAAGCGGTAATGTTCACCAGAATGCCTTTCGGCTTGAACATAGCTCCCAGAATTTTCACCAAGATAGTGAAACAAACTCTTCTCCCTCTACTCAAAGACGGTGTGAAAATACTGTTTTACCTAAACGATTGGATGATTCTGTGGTCTTCTCCACTCCATCGCCAAGAACAAACCTTGAGTCATGCAAAATGTGACAAAGTTGGGTTTCAGAGTAAATTTAGAGAAATAAAATCTCACTCCTACACAATCAGCAGAATGAGTAGGGTTAATCTGGGATACACAACTTCAGACTATAAAACAAAGTCCAACCAATGCCAAACGTCTTCAAGTAAAACTCTTCAGAGTATTGCATGCCAAGACTATAACCAGGAAACTTTGGGAATCTCTGATAGGCTCTTTAAAATTGGGTTCAAATTACAGTGCCTCTAGGCTGCCTCAGGTTGAAGAAACTAATCTGGCTAGGCAACAAAGCCTTCCCTCTAACACCCCAAAATTGCCTTCTCGTCATCCCAAAGAGAATTCTACATCCCCTGTCGTTGTGGGTAAAATCTCAGGTACGGGAATCAGTGACACATTGGTCAGATCCACCTCCCACTCTATGGGTGAACACAGACGCCTCGAGTCTGATAGGATGGGGCTATCAGTCGACGGAAGGATATCAGAATCACGGAAAATGGACAACATTAAGTCAGTGTCACATCAATGCCCAAGAGCTAGCAGTTCCTCTGTTTTTTCCCAGAGATCATGCGATGTCATTGACCTCCAGGTCAATTGCATTCCGGATGGACAACATGACCACTGTAATTTGCTTGAAGAAACAGGGCTCCACCCGGTCCAGGTTTCTCCAAGATCTCTCGGAAAATATTTTCTTTCTAGCCCAAAAACATTCCATAATAATCCATGCAACATATCTACCAGGGGTCTCCAATCTGTGGGCGGATGCTCTGTCCAGGGGAAAGATTACCTCAGTGGAATGGGCTCTCAAACAAAAGGCATTCAACCACTTAGTTCTGCCATTTTCACCTCAAATCGATCTGTTTGCATCTCTTCAATCAACGAAGCTCCAGTCTTACATATCTCGGAATCACATAACACGAGAAGGGGGCCCAGTGAATGGGAACAGGTGAACATAGATTAATGATGTGAGAATCATTCATCACCTCAGGTCATTCCAGTGGTCCTGGTTGCTCCAATGTGGCCTACTCAGGTGTGGTACACTCAGCTTACTCAGTGGTATAACAAACCTCTGCAACTCCCCCTGTCCTATTTCCACTTGAAATATTCAACCTGCAGACCTCGCTCAATTTTCCTATGTGGACATTCTCAAATCCAAGTGGCTACCGTCCTACGACAAGGAAGTCACGGATACGCTCACAAGTCAATACACAGCGTCCACTTTAAGACAGTATAGTTCACACTGGAAACAATTTACAACTTGGATTGTAGAGTCAGACCAGGACTCCATCGTTTGCTTTGTTGTTGAAGCACCTAAATTACTTATTTGACTTTAAAAAAATAGCAGTTAACACACTTATAAACCACGTATCAGCATAAAGGAACCCTTCTTTACGCTTACTGGTTTATCTTTACACCAGAAAGGCGAACAGGGTTTTATGAAGGCTTGTTTTAAACTCAGAGCCCCAAATCGTCATTTGCTTCCTCAATGGTCAATCTCGAAGGTTCTAACTTTGTCACGTCTAGGTCTTAGTCTGTTAGACCAAATATAGACAAGAAACTTAAAAAGTGTGTGTTTCTGATGGCCCTGGCTACTGGCCATAGGATCTCAGAATTGACAGCCTCCATGGCAAGGTCTACTAACTGTCTACGATTTGCCCCTAATAATGACTCTGTACATATTGCTCCTGCACCAGATTCATCGCAAAATATGAGCACCAGGAACATATCTTTACACCTTTCTCTATTCCTGCCTTGAAAAGAGGAAAGATACCGCATGCTCTATGTCCTGTTAAGGCACTACAGTATATACCTACTCTAAGTCTGTTATTCCTATGAATAAGGCACATTTGTGGGTTTCTCCAGATGGTTCAATAAGGTTAGGGAAGAAAGTGTTAGCATCCATTATTGTAGATGTAATTAAGGAAGCCGAGCCTCAGGTGATTGCAACAGCCCATGATATGCATAAATGGGCCACTACCATTAGATTTCCTCAATGGTTTTTCAGTGGAGGATATCACTCAAACGGGTCTCTGGTCCTCTAGCAATGCGTTCCTAGCCAGATGGTTGTCGGTACATCTGGAGAAGACCCAAATTACCATGCATAGCGTTGGGGCTGGAACATGCCCCCTGACGACAATAAGTAGATGGACATATTTGTTCAATGCTTTCATTACCAGTGTTGTAAGGTAATAGAAGGTGTCTCCTACCATTCACCTTAAATGAAAAAGGAGGGGGCGTGTTAAGTTCCATTATAAGTTGGCAGGACACACAATCCGGAATGGATAGCAGGAGTGTTATTACTGCACTAGATCTGTTACATAGCAATATCTATACATTATTGCAACTATAAATGTGTAACTTTATTTATTTTTTCTTTAATTTTGTGATATACGATTACCAGTATTCACACCTCAGTAGTTCTGTTTTTCTGAGATAAGGCTTCTTTAACCCCTCAGACCCAGTAGGGCTCTGAGGCACCCATAACAAACTAGGGCCAGGAACACGGAAGGGCTCTGAGGCTCCGGCAGCTTGAAAGCCTGTAAGCTTGTTTTGAAAGCCGTCCGTCCGACGCATATAAACACAGCCGGTTGGACCGACGCCGCGCACCTCCGAACACAAGAAGGAAAGGCGTTGTTCGTTTTTGTGTGGCTGTATGTTGTTGTTTCAGTAGTGAAAAGTGTCTCATACGGCTGACATCGCCACAAAGTTCTCTCCACGGAAATTGTTATCACAACTGAGCCAGTGAAAAGTGTCTCATATGGCTGACATCGCCACAAAGTTCTCTCCACGGAAATTGTTATCACAACTGAACCAGTTGATTTAGAGAGCTCTACTCAACGCCAGTCTACAGGTACGAAACACATCTACGCTTGAAGATGCGTGGAAATGTGGTAGCAGTTAAAATAACAAAGATACGGTACCCTAGGCGAGACTTTTTCGGCCAAATCCCCCGGGTTTCAGGGATATCTTATAGAATGCGAAGCCAGTGCTGGAGGGTTAATGGTACCCGCCTTATACATCTTTTTCTTACTGCTATACTTTTATATTTAAACATGTCACAGTTTTCGTTTTTTGGTCTTCCTAGTAGATTTTTGTTTTTTAGCTTGATGAGCATATGAAGGTCCCTCCACCGGTCGTGATATTCTAGGCTCTTATGTCATTGACGTAAGGAGCCACCAATAAACTACGGTTTTGACAACCCGTAAGGGAAGGAAGGAAAAACTAATATTTATTGGTGGCTCCTGAAGTCAATGACGACAATTGCCCTTCCACCATCCCCTTCCCATACACATGCTCAACTTGATATATACATTAGAGGTAGCACCTGGGGAGGTGGCGGTAGCAGGCATGTTATGGGAAACAAGAGGAAGATCTGAATGCGCATAGGCGCGGTATTCAAACTGTGTTAATTCCTTTCTTTTTAATTTTCTACTTTTCAGTAGCTCCGTCCCAATGACGTACAGTACCTTAGGAATGATTAAGGGGTACCCCCTAAGATGATCTTGGTTCTCAACCGTCGCGATCAAGGTTAACCCGGTCTCTGAGGAGACCGGAACGAGGCCATATTATCATAGGCTCTTACGTCATTGACGTAAGGAGCCACCAATAAATTATCTGTATTGAAAGATTTAATCTTACTATTGCCTGAACCTCTGAAGCCCATGGAATCCGACGACACTCCAACATATTTATCCTTGTTCTTCTTGGCCTTTTTACGTTCCTCGCGTAGTCGGTTGTCATCTTGAATGAAGTCGATCAAGTCCTTTGCTTTCACTCTGAAAATATATAATAGAACATTAAGGGGAGCGTCCGCCATGTTTTTCAAAATGGTCCGATCATTTTAATTTTTATACAGGTGATAGATACCGTCAACTGGGGCGAATTCGGACGTGGGGCGAATTCGGACTTTACGTCAATTAAAAGTTAAGTATATTAATAAATAGATAACAAATAAACATATTAGAAATCTGTTTTCACTCTATTGTTCAAAATGATTTTATCTAACTTTCTTGCTTAAATAGTTTTAATGTATAATGTGATATGTACCGATTACAAATTAAAAAACGAAAAAAAAAATATATATTGTAACATCGGCAAACTTTCTTTGGCAAACATGTTGATGAGTAGATGCAGGAAAGTCTACGGTGCCAAGATGTACTTTGGTAATTAGTGTGAAAGTACAAATTAATTAATTGGTATTATCTTGCATATTACAGTATTCCTGTAATTGGGTATTAAATTATTATCTTTTAAATTTCTGTAAAAATTGGGCAAATTCGGACAAGATGAAAATGAATTAAATAAATATTATTATTTAATTAACTTTAGCTATAACCTGTTAGATTCGGATTTTGAGTGCAATTGGGTTTATAGTTGTCATTACACGTGGTATTTCTGAGTTATGTCACAATAATCGTTACTTTTATATTATTAGGGTCATACTGCTACGCAGAGTATGGTCAATAAATCCAGATATGTCCGAAATTGACCCAAAAGTGTCGTATCTAACGATATGGTATTTATGGTCTTTACGTTTTCAGGGAGTGTGCTAAGACCGTTTTAAAATGTTCAATAATGTCCGAATTGACCCCTGAAAGGTCCGAATCTATACTGGGATCACTGGTTAGTCCTATGAATGTATTTTCAATCCATGTCCGAATTCAGGCTAGGTGTCCGAAATTGCCCCAAATCGTGTCCGAATTCGGACACCTTCATTATATTTATAATAAATATATACAAAGTATTTTAATTTCTTTAATGCTATGATTGTATACCCCAATGGGTGAGTTGGGGAGGAACCGTACTTGTGGATGTAACGTACAAATGCTCCCATGGCCATATTGTGATGAGTGGCAGGAGGAGAGGAGAGAGACGAAGCAGCGCTAATCTACACACACAAATGGTATCTGGCGGTATTGACCACCGAGGACTCCCGTGGGAAGGAAAATTTTATCGCCATATTGACATCTTGGAGCCGTGAGAAAAGATGTTTCCCACGGAATGAGATATTATAAGGAGCCCGTGTGACTCTGTTAAAAGACTCGTGTGACTCCATTTGCTTGCCGAAAGTTAGAGGGTAGGAAGGAGATGTGTGTTAGGAAACAAGAGTACGGGATCAGTGTCGCCCTAAGCTAAGGAAGCTCCCTCGCTCCAGTCCACCAGTCTGGGCCTGTGTATGTTCGTATTTACTGACTTCCTAGTTGTTGTTGTTGTTGTTCCCTAAGCTGCCTGGCCGAACAGCCCCGAGTCCCTGAGAAAGGCCATGGCCACGATCGGGCTTTCCCACAGAGCTCTCATCGAGTGTAGATTGTGTTGTAGGCGTAAGTGGTTGTGTGAAATGCAGTCTTCTATGATGTGTTTAATGGTATGGGGTGCTGTGTTACATCCCGGGCAGGCGTCGACAACGGAGTCATCCAGTCTCTTCTGATAGCTCAGGAGAGCTGGATGGTGTCCGCATCTCAGCCTGGCTAGGTGGACTCTGTCCTCGCGAGGAAGGGAGGATTCGGAAGGATGGATTTCGGGAGGTCGTGCATGCAGCTGCGTGTTGTCTGTGAGTGAGTGGATGGATCGGTGAGAGATATGAGTATGGATGTGCTTCTGGAAGTTGGTTCGGGGTGGGCAGGGAGATAGAGAGGACAATAATTGTGTGTGATACCATGTGCTGGGTGTTGTTTTGATATTTCTTGGTGTCTGTGGGTGTGTTGCCATGTAGTTTAGTGGGTGGTCTTGGTTCGTGGAGGCTGCTGCCAGGAATTGAGTGCCTCTCATGTCCAGATGGTCTTTGACTTTGAGGATTTTGGTTTCTTGATGTAGGTGATCTGTGGGTGCAGTAGCTGTGCAGCCTGTAATGATCTTCAGGGCTTTGTTTTGAATAGTCTGTAAGGTCTTATGATGTGTTTCAGCTAGATTAGAAGACAAGGCTGGGCTTGCGTATTCCATCACTGATCTTATGTATTGTTTATATACTGTGGAGGTAGTTTCTTTGTTGTGTCCAAATTTTGTGTGAGCAAGTGACCTGAGGGCGTTAAGTCTGGGTGTCAGTTTCTTTTTAATGTTTGTGGTGTGCTGTTTGAATGTCATATGTTACTCCTAGGATTTTGAGTGGGTGTGTGTGTGTGTATGTACTTACTCTAGTTGTATTGCGGGAGTGAGCATGCTCGTTATTTCCCGCCTCCTATATGTGTAGGTGTTATATGTATCGTTGGATGTGGTGTGTAGTCTGTATTTTTAGCCAATTGGCGACATCAGAAACGAAGGCTTAGGGTGGATCTGTATGGTACCATTCTCACTATAGACGGTACCGCCTCGCCCGAAGTCTTAGGTAGCCATCAGCTTAGGTGAACCATATGATACCCATCTCGCCTTGTACCATTTTTGCCAACCCCAGGTGGGACGTCACAACGTCGTCCACTTATTCCAGGTACCTATTTACAGCTAGGTGAGCTGAGGCTAACACATGAAAGGAGACAAGACCAATTTGTCTCCGCCCGGCCGGGGGATTGAACCCCCGACGCCTCGTGTGTGAGACGAGAGCTCTACCTACTAGGCTACGGGCTGTGTTAGGGGTGTGTTGTTTATGGTGAGTTGAGGGATGTATTCGTGTTCTCCTGTCCAACTTGTGAGCAGGGTTGCGGTGGATTTGGCTGGGGCTAGATTAAGTCTGTTTGTAGTGCACCAGCCATGTAGTGTGTTGAGATAGGGTTGAAGGAGATCTGTTGCTCTTTTTGGGTCATGGTGTGTGCATGTGAGTGTTATGTCATCTGCATAGGAGGCTAAGTTTATTTGGGGCGTATTGGGTGTAGTTATATCGTGCATGTACAGATTGAAGAGTGCGGGCGATAGGACGGATCCTTGTGGGACTCCGTTTGGAAAGTTTAGATGACTGACCGGCAAAAGATACGTGTGCACATCTGCCTGCTAGGAAGTTGGCCAGCCACCTTTTTGTGTTGTTGTGCATGTTTGTGTTGTAGATTTTGTTTGTTAGGTTGTGGCGGGGGATGGCATCGAAGGCTTTACTAATGTCGAGTGTGGCTAATAGTGATCTGTGTGGTGGTCTAGCTGAGTTGATGCCGTCGAAAGCTCTTTGTGTAAGGTCTGTGAGAAGAGTGTTTGTGGAGTGCAGTGGCCTAAAGCCATGTTGTGTTGGAGCTAGGGGTAGGTCAGGTGTAATTAGTTGTAATACTAGGCGTTCCTTGACTTTGGAGGGGGAGCAAAGGAGTGTGATGGGGCGGTGCGAGGAGGGTAGCGTGGGGTCTTTGTTGGGTTTGGGGAATGTGATGATGATACCATGCTTCCAAATGTCTGGTATTGTGTTATGTGAATAGCTGTAGTTTGATATGTTAGTGAGTGCTTGTATGCCTTGTGGTCCCAGGTGTCTGAGGTGTATGTTGCTTATGTTGTCTAGGCCACAGGCGGGTGAGTGCTTGAGATTGTTGATGATATGCTTTGTCTGGTGATTGGTGAAGGGTGTATAGTCAGGGTCTGTGGGGAATTGTCTCTTACGTCGGATGACACGTCGGTCGTCTTTGTGAGGTTTTAGGTGGCTGACATGTGAGAAGTGATTGATGAGAGTGTTTGCTTGTTGTTTACATGAAGGAGTAGAGTCTGTTGTTGTGATTGCAGCATGTGATTGTGTTGTGTTGCTGTTGGAAAGTGTGATGCTGTTAATGTTTTGTAGAGTTTTTTGGGGTTTGTTTTATGATCAAGTGTTTGTAGGAAGTTATTCCAATTTAGTTTTTGTTGTTCTTGTATTTTGTTGTTAGTTTGGGTGTTGAGTGCTTGAATTTGTTGTGTGATGTCTTGTGTGTGGGGTGGTGGGGAGTGTTTCAGTATGTCGCGTTGTCTGATGAGGTTTTAAATTTCTGGTGTGAAGTTGGGGTTGTGTCTTTTTCTGTTACCTCTTGGAATGTGTTTCTTGTCAGCGTTTTGGATAGTTTTATTGAGTATGTGTACAGCATTGTTGATGTTAGTGATGGGTGTACTGTTTAGAGTTGTGAAGTGTTGTTCTGTCTCATTTGTGAATGCTTCCCAGTTAGCTCTTTTATAATTGGTGTATGTGTGTTTGTGGCTAGCTGGGGTGAGTCTGGTTTTGGTGGTGATAATGATCGGGAGGTGGTCAGAGCCTAAGGTTCTGACCACCCTCCAGGATGTTGTGGGGGCAAGTTCTGGGGAGCAAAAGGTGATGTCTGGAGATGATGGGTTATAGAGGGCTTGATGAGGAATATGGGTATGTTGATGGATGTCGTTAAGGATGATGAGGTTATCGGTTTGGTTTTGTAGTACCAGCCTTCTGTCTGTGTCGGGGTTGTCGACAAACCAGGCCGACGTCTTGGCGTTGAAGTCACCACCCAGGATGATGTGTGGGGTGTTTGTGATGTGTTGTAAGTGTGGTCTGTATTCATTTGGTACTGTAGGGGATGTTTGGGGAGGGATGTATGTGTTTATGATGGTTATGTTGGAGTTGTTGCCAGTGCGTATTTTAATTGACTGTATTTCTGTTGTGTTATCATTTGGGGGGAGGAGGGATTTGGTTTGTACACTGGTTACTATGTATGATATTTCTTTGTGTACCAGGGTGATGAGTCCACCACCCCCGCCGACAGCCCGGTCTTGTCTGATAGTGGTGAAATTATGAAATGTGGGTGTTTTTTGTGTTGTGCAGAGTTTGTTTCTTGTAAGATGGCAATGTGTATGTTGTGTTGTTTGATGAAGTGTGAGAGTTCGTGTTTCTTTGTGTTGATGCCATCTATGTTCAGTTGAAGAATGTTAATGTTATGTGCACGATGTATGTTGGGTGCTGCTGCACGAGGATGGGGTGGGGGTGGGAGTGGGGGGTGGGGGTGGGGGGGGATGGGTGAGGGGGGGGGGGGATTGGGGAGCAAAAGATGGGGGTTGGAATAGATTAGGATGGGGTGTGGTGTGTTGAGTTGAGGATGTGGATGGTATGGGAAGGTTAGGTGGGTTAGGGAGGAGAGGTGGACGGGTTTTAGGGGGGGAGTGGATGATATGGGAAGGTTAGGTGGGTTGGGGAGGAGAGGTGGACGGGTTTTAGGTGAGGGATTTGACTGGGAGAGGGAGGGGCATGAGGAACAGGTCCAGGCGTTTGTGTAGTGTTTCTTGGAGGCAAGTGTTGTGCAGGTGAAGTGGGTCCAGTTCCCACATGAATTGTAGAGAACTGAACCCTTAGTATGGCAACTCGAAGTGATGAGTTTTGAGCAAGTTGGACATATGTATGTGTACGTGGGTCCTGGGTTGCTCTCAATGTCTCCGGCTAGAAGAAGTCTTCGAGATATGACAGCCGGAGAGTCATTTCCCGGTGTAGGAAAAACTGTGTGATGTGTGTGTGTGGTGTGAGAGGTGTGGAAATTCCCGGTGCGACCGAAGCCGCTCCAAGGACCCGTGCCCCCAGGGAGGGGGCAGGGGATGGTTGTGACGGTTTAGCTCCCGAAACTGCTCCCCGCGGCCGGCATCCAGTTTTCCTCCACTGGTCGTTGATTTTGTCCTAGTTTCGTGAGTTAAGACACTTAGGTGAGTGTAATGTTTGGTATCCTTAGAAGGGAGATGAGACAGCAATAATATACAGTAGGGGCTCACATAGAACGTGTTCGCATAGAATGAGTCGCTTATAGAACGCCGACCTAAAATATTGTTCCAAAATTTTCGTTAGGAACGAATGTGATCATATAGAACTATTTCGCCATCAAAGTAGGGCAAATCCGAGGAGTTCTCATATAGAGCGCCGAAATATCGTACAAAACGTACTAAATATCGTACGTTCCTGACGGAAATTTACGCTTACAGTGAACATTGACCATATTGGGCCGCCAAAATGCCGCGATCACATAGAACGGCCTCGTTTATCGACCAATTTCTCGTTCTATGTGAGACCCTACTGTATTGTGTATGTGTAACGAGCGCTAGTGTGTGCGGTGCTCTATATATTTGGTGTGTGTTTTGTGTGATTGTCTAGTGGACACCGATTCGTGTCCTTGAGTACATACGTCGTCCGAGCGTTATCTCGCGATAATTATCTAAACACGGTAGCCTGTCAATCAATGTTAATTAAATATCCGTGAGTGGTGTTTATCTGTTTTACACCGTGGTGGTATTGTATGGTGTCGTGTGTTGATTTGTGTGAGTTATGATTCACAGTTTATGTTCAGTGTACTATGTGTTGATTAACCGTTTACCTTCGATGTTCTCTTAGTGTGTTTATTCCTTTAACGAGTGCATTTACTTAAAGCTTTTATTCGGTGTGTTTAGTCAATTCTTATTCACTGTTACTCTGGTGTTTCTTCTAGTGTATTTTGTGTCAAAGATCATTGCTTTGATTAACTGAATTATTGTGCTTGTCAACATGTTCGTTCACCCTAGTTAATTATAATTTAATTAATACGAAAATTAATGGAGTTTGATATCATCCTTTTCTTCATTGTTGATGTTAACAATCATTTTGGAGTTATATACGTAGTCAGATTGTGTGTTGCCGATGTTTGAATTTTAATCTCTTGGGTTCAACACCGTAGGGCCGTGACAAGAATTTGGCGACCTTGAGCCCGGATTATACGAGCTTGTACCCGCATTAGGGACTTGTCTTTTTGTTTGCGACTGTTCACCGGGACTCAAACTTAAGCACTTTTAAAACAATTGTTTTTGCTTTTCACTGGAATCACAACTCAGACGATTTGTTGGTGTACTGCATTGCTACTCATCTCTCGTTTCTGGTACATGAATTCGATTTTGTTTTTGCTTTAATCGGATCAATTAAAACAGGCCAAGATGTTTCTTATGAGCGATGAGGACGTAGAAAGGTTTTTTAACTCAGATCCCACTTACGAGAATGTCTCTAGCCTTGCTAAGCAGGAGCTTAAACTAGTGGCAGACAAGTTGGAGATTGATAACTTAATCGCTGACACTAAGGCGGAGTTATTGTCGTGGGTTTTAGAGAAACTAGGGCTAGTTTCCACCACCAGGGATGGGATAGATGCCACCTGGGGTACAGATTGTGACAGACACACAACAATCACAACCGGTACAAAACACAGACAACCAAGTAGAGTTGCTCAGAATGCAACTGGAGTTAGCCAAACAACAAACAGAACAGGCGAGACTTCAAATAGAACAGGAAAAACAACACACAGAACAGGCGAAACTTAAATTGGAGGAGAGAAAACTTGAGAGCTCTAACGGGACACGGAATGGGCAGAGAGGTGGTGGTGCGTTTGATGTCACTAAGCACGTTCGTATGGTGCCAACGTTTAGTGAGGCAGACCCTACTGGGTACTTCTTGGCTTTTGAGAAAGTCACGAGCAACATGGACTGGCCTAGGGAGAAATGGGCTCTTTTGTTGCAAAGTGGGTTAAAGGGAAAGGCTTTTGCTGCCTACACTGCTCTTTCCATGGATCAGAGTGATGATTATGAGACTGTAAAGGAAACCATTCTACATGCCTACGAATTAGTGCCTGAAGCTTACCGTTTGCAGTTTAGGAATCACTATAAAACAAATAATTTGACACATGTGGAGTTCATGTACAAGAAGAAAAAGGAGCTAAACAGGTGGCTGCATTCTCGGGAGATCAAAGATAACTATGAGAACATTTATGAGCTCTTTCTTTTGGAGGATTTCTGTAGGACAGTCAATAGGGAAGTAGCTTCACATATCTTAGAAAAAGGTACCATGAATCCCGAGAAGGCTGCCACACTCGCTAATGAATATGTCTTGACGCGCAAAATAGGTTCAGACAGTAAGGTATGCAACAGTAGGGGAAACAATCACCGGTACCATGAGTCATCAAGGTCACCGACCAATGACAGTGTTACCAACCAGGCTCCGAAAATTCCACCTCAAAAATGGAATGAAAAGCCATGGCAACCCACTGCTTCTCCTACCACTGTCGGAAATAAGGAGAGAGGTGACGTGTTTCTACTGTGATAAAGTTGGTCACGTAGAATGTGATTGTTTCCTTAAACAGAGGCATAAGGGCATGGGGGATAGGCCTATGGCAGATAGCAGTAAGGCTGAGTACATGAGACTTTAAATCTGTAGGTCTGATGTCCATCCTGGGGAAAGTCTGTGTGAATGAGGAAGAGGAGGAGAAGGAGAAGAGAAAGAGGGATGACACCTTTGCTGCCTTTGTGTCGTATGGATCTGTTCGTAAGAATGATGAGGTTAAATCTGTGAAGATTTTGAGAGATACAGGTGCAGCCCAAACGCTCATGAGAACGAAGGTGCTGGAGAAATTTGTGTAGCTTTGCGCAGTGGCAGTATCGTAACCAATGAGGTTATACTGAGTTGTGTGGATATACAGTCACTGACAAAGAAGCTCAAAACATTAAAGAGTAAATTGGTTAAAGTTAGTAGACATACACCATCCTTCCTCGCACCTCGGTTTGGGCTACCTCCAAAGGGTAGCCAAGTCGCTAGTCGCTACCAAAGGGTAGCCATACCTGCCCGCGGTATCCTTGCAGACACCCAGTATTCATTTCTTTTTCCGTACCTTAATTTTCTTCTTCTTGGGCGACACAAACGGGGGCGGCGCTACCTGGGTTTTACCCAGGTAGTTATTTTATTTTATCAGCTTTTTAAATGATTGGTTTAATTTATTTTTACCCAAGGGAGTTTGTTTGTTTTTAATTTAGATTAGTGCCTGGGCTTTTGCCCCAGGGAGTTCTTTTTTTATATATATTTCTCTCGTGCTGTAATTTCATCCAAAGCTGTGGCAATGGCTTGTAGGCCAAGTTGTGTTTGCGGAAGGGTGGTTGGCAAGGCCAAATCGCTGGGCTGCCATTCTTGTGGCACTTTTTTCCACGTCAGCTGCATTGACGTGGATGACGAAGACCTCAGAGTCTTGTCCAAAAAGAAACCCGGCTTTACATGGCATTGCACTGTTTGTGATACCAGCCCCCTGGCTGCTAAGGACGCAACAATTAGTCAGCAGACCTTGGACGACCTGAAGGCTGCCCTAATTGGTGAAGTGTCTGGGACCCTTGCTGCAGTTGCCGACAACATTTCCAAAATAAATGACCGACTGAATATTCTTGAAAGACCAGCTGCTACTCCTGATATTCCTTCATTTGCTAACATTGTTAAGCAATCGGTTGCAGAAGCTACGAGGGAATTGACCAATAAATCAACAAAGAGGGTTGTCGAAGTCATGGACAATGGCAAACTGAAAAAAGTTCATAACCAACAAGTCCTGATAGTAAAGACAAAACCTGATGCCCAGCCTGGTACTCTCCCTCCTAATCCCGACCTTATTAATGAGGCTCTTGCCTCCATACCAGTGGACAGCTGCGCCACTAGGGACTCTGGTACCCTAGTGGTAAAGCTCCCATCCGAGGAAGCAATGCGCTCAATTCCCGTCTTGGCACTGACAGTGACTATTGTATCACAGAGCCTAAGAAAATGCTTCCTAAGATAACCTTGACTGGTATCCCTGTTACCCTTGATGATGAGGACATTATCCCAAGCATTCTGAGTAAAAACCCCCAAACCAAATATCTGTCGGACAAGAACCATACCCTTCAACTAATATTCACAAGGAACAAAGGAAGCAACAAGATGGCTGTATTAAAAATCTCCCCGGAGATACGTTCTGCCATTGTCCATGAACATAATTGTGTCTATGTTGGGCTCATGAGATGTCGTGCATACGACAGATTCTGGGTCACCCAGTGTCATCACTGCCAAGGCTTTGGGCACTACAAAGACAATTGCAACAAGAAACTTGCTGAACCTAAGTGCGTTTTTTGTGCCGGTGGCCATAGTTCTAAGGACTGTACAAATAAACACTCGCCTAAGTGTGTAAATTGTTCTTCCTCAAAACCTGGAGAGGCTGGTTCCGGTCCTCCACTCTTGGCCGAGTCACTTGCTCACTTTGCATCTAACAGGCACTGCCCGATTATGATTTCTCAGCGTAAGAAATTAATTGAAAATACAAACTTCACCGATTCAAAAAACTCCTAACACCTCCTCGGAATCAGTTAAGAGTGGGTTTGCTAAACATTCGTTCCCTTCGTAACAAGATGGATCATATAATTGAGAGTTGAGTGGTACTTGAAAAGTAGACAGAATGGATAAAAAACACCATCTGAGGAAGAGCACTTTATTGACAACGTTTCGCAGTGACCTGATGAAGCTATCTGCGAAACGTTGTCAATAAAGTGCTCTTCCTCAGATGGTGTTTTTTATCCATATAATTGAGACTTTAACCCTCCAGCCCCGGCTACGCATTACATAAATATTCCCCGAAACCCGGGTGTTTTGGCCGAAAAACGTCTAGGCTAGGCTACCGTATATTTGTTATTCTGACTACTTCCCGCATTCCCACGCATCCCCAAGCGTAGCTGTGTTATTTACCTGTAGAGTGGCGTTAAGTAGAGCTCTCTAAGTCAACTGGTTGAGTTGTGATGATGATTTCATTGGAGATAACTTTATGGCAAAAACAGCCACTTTACACTACTTTTCGATACTTAACAACAACATACAGGCACACACGAACAAGCGACGCTCTCCTTCTTGTGGCCGGAGATGCGGGGCGTCGGTCCAGCCGGCTGTTGTTTACATGCGTCGGACCGACGCCTCGCACACCAAGCTCACAGGCTTTGAGCTCATGGGTGTTTAAGAGCCCTTCCGGGCAGCTCGTGTATGCTTTTTTATGGGCGTTCAAGAGCCCTTCCGGGAACAGAGGGTTAAGTGAATTTGAGCTCAATGTCTTGTGCCTGACAGAGACTTGGTTGTGTGAATCCGACATTCAGATTATTCGCAGTGCTTTGCCCAAATCATACTCCATAATTAGCGCACCTAGACCTTCTGCAGACCACCCTGGTGGAGGCGTAGCGCTTGTTTATTCTCTCGCGATCACAAGTATTTCTCGCTCAGACTATGTTCCCGTCCCATCTTCTTTTGAACTCCTGGAAGTAGTAATTAACCATCGTCAGCAAACCTTTAGAATTGCAACTATCTATCGATCAGGTCATCGAGGTACGGATAGAAACTTCCTGGATGAGTTTGGTCAGTTTTGGGAGGCATTTGCTAGTAAGACTGGTGGGTTGCTGATCTGTGGTGACTTTAATTATTGGATTGATAATCCATCTTTGGAGCCCTTTTCTTCTGAATTTCTTGAATTGATCGGTCATAATAATTTTGTCAACCACGTGTCCCACTCGACTCATATTTGTGGGCACATTCTTGATTTGGTTTTATCTCCAGTTGGTTGCAATCGTGTGTCGGGCATTGAAGTTGATCCGATAGATCCTACAGTCTCTGACCATGCTTTAATTACTTTTTATATCAGCGTACCCAGTCTCTTCTTATAAAAAGGAAATTAGTTTCAGATATTACAAAAATATTGATCAAGAGCAAATTTGCCATGAAATTGGCCAGTCTCTAAATGCCATCAGCTGCTCTGTTCTTTCATCCAATGAACTAACTGAGATTCATAACAGGGTACTTCAATCTGTCTTTGATCATCATTGCCCGGAGATTGTGAAGACAATTATTGTGTGTGATGATTCACCTTGGTACGGCCCACCAGTTAACTCTCTCCGCAGACAACGTAGGAGAGCAGAACGAAAGTGGCGCTTGCAACGAACGGAGGAAACTCGACTGGAATATATATCGGCAAGAAAAGATGTACTGTAGTATGTGCAGTGAAAGCTGAAAAGTCTAAGTATTATCAAAACAGTCGATTCCTGTGGCAATGATCAAAAGAAGCTTGCTGAGGTTGTAAATGGTTTGTTGGGTCGGAAGAACAAGGCTCCCTGTCCTGCCTCCGTGCCAAGTGCTCGACTGGCCTCTGATTTTTCTTAATTTTTCACGACTAAGATAACACGCATTAGAAATGAGTTAAAAAATACATTGATCAATGACGAGTTTTCGGTGGATTTCCAACCTCCATATGTAATTAATCGTATCCTTTGATCATTCCACTCAGTGGACACAAGTAAAATTATTAGTTATGTTAGAGACATGAATAAAACTTTCTGCAAGCTTGATCCTATTAACCCGGCAAGCGCGATAGGCCTCACGGAAGGCTTCCTATAGGGAACGCGATAGGCCTCACGGAAGCAAGACCATAAAAAAAGCCTTCCCCCCCAAAAAAGGGCCTATCAAAACAAAGGAATTTGTCTCTAGGTGAGATAATTCCCCTCCAGTACTCATCCATGTAAATCTCACCCACCCCCCTCCCCTCCTTATTCCCCCCTCCCTCCCCTCCTCAATTATCACCTATTTTTCCTCTTATTATCATCATTTATCGGTTATTTTTCTCTCCCGCGATAATGTAGCACAAGTGGGTTGCAGAAAAGATCGTTATGTAACACCCAGACACCGGGCCACACCGCCCCGCTCGTCTCAGTTACCTCACAGACAGCGAGAGAGGAGGGTTGCCTGTGGCTCTCTCTCGCCTGAGATTATGACCGGGTGGCCAATATCTTCGTTTTTCACCACCCAAATGCTTTTCCCACTTATTTTAGCACTCTTGAAGGTTCATATATACATTATATATGTAAAATAAAAGCATACCGAAAACAAATAATGCTCTATATTGTAAATATAACGAATTCTGTCAGAATCCAAGGCTAGAAATGCACAAATAACTACCCTAGCCCCTAGGTCTATTTCGCGCTTGTCAGGTTAAGGGTGGGGTGCACCTTCATTTAGCCCAGAAATCAAAATTTCACATTTTGTTTGTTCTTGTTCTATAATGCTTCTTTCAACATAGGAGAATAGCCTAGGAGGGAACAAAAAACATATCGCATCCATAACCCCCCGGGCCGGGGTTCGCCCACGCCCCCAAAAAAATAAATGTTTTGCTATCACCCACCAAAATTTTTTGTTTGTGTCTTTTGTCTAAAGGGCTTCTGTAAGCACTAGAAATGATCATATGAGGGCATAAACACCCATATGACATTCCTAGCACCCCCCTCTGGGGGCCCCAATATCATGGATTTTGGTAAGAATTGATGTGAAAATATACCCTTGATCATGCTCCTGACAATTTTTTTAATTTAGTTTGTCATAAAATCTCCATCCTCTATGTTCGCGCCATCATAGAAAATGCTAAAATGGGCAAATGCTAAACGGGCCTAACTATTATATCTCTCCCCAAACGTACTTTTCTAAAATTTCACGTATCTTTTTAGGAAATTTTTCACCTTCTAGATCATGTATCACAAGTATTTATGGACTGACATATGTGTAATGATGCACATATATGCAAAACACCACTATAAACAACATGTCGAGCCAACAGTTCCCCTAAGTGGCATCGGAACAAAGTTGTTGGAGTATATTATGAAATATTTCGAGATTTTCATGAAATTATATAAGATAATGCACAATAAATTCATTTTGGGCAGTTTATAGTCATTTTAACTGCGATTCCGTATCGACATCTTGTGTAATACGTTGTTTAGCAATGTACAGTAGGGTCCCGCATAAAACGTGTTCGCATAAAACGAGTCTCGATTAAAACGACCGACCTAAAATATTAATATTTAATTTTCGATCAGAACGAATGTGATCACATAAAACGAGTCCGCCGCCAAAGTGGGGCAAATACAAGGAGTTTTCATATAGAGCGTCGAAATATCGTACAAAACGTACAAAATATCGTACGCTTTCATATAAAACGCCGAAATATCGTACAAAACGTACGAAATATCGTTCGCTTTGTACGAAAATTTTCGCTTACAGTGAACATTGACGATATTGCGCCACCAAAATGCTGTGTTCACATAAAACGAATTCACATAAAACGCCCTCGTTTATCGACCATAAACTCGTTTTATGTGAGACCCTACTGTATATCCAAGTTTCAAGAGATTGCAGCAAAAATTGGCTTAGTTATTATATTTTTCGTGAAAAATACAAATAAATTCATAGATAATTCATTTTTTTTTAGAAAAGCAACCAATTTCGGGGAACATATAGAGGATACTACTACTAACTAATATAATAACCAACATATATATATAAAACATAACATTTAGGGAGTTGGGGGTCAAGGAGAACCCTACCCTTAATGTATCCAAGATGTCATTTGTCTATCTGCATGTCGCAGATTTCATCTGTAAAATTGTAAACAGATGCTTCATGGAGGGTAACTTTGTTCAATCTGAGAAACAAGCTCTATTGGTGCCTCTTCTAAAGAAACCTGGACTTGATGCTGAGGATATGTCAAATTACCGACCTGTTTCAAACTTGTCATTTCTTTCAAAAATAATTGAGCGGGCCATACATGATCAATCGTTACCATTGCTTGAACAGAACAAAGCTGTTCCTCTTGCTCAGTCTGCATATAGGAAATACCATTCAACTGAGACCTCTTTATGTAAGATTCAGAAAGACTTGGTGGAGAACACATGCAACGGGAAGGCGTCTCTCTTGGTTTTGTTGGATCTTTCTGCGGCCTTCGATACAGTGGACCATGACCTACTGTTAAAAGATCTGCACTCTTACGGTGTTCGTGAAAGAGCACTCTTGCTCCTCAAATCATATTTATCAGATAGATTTCAGCGTGTGGTGATTGGCCATACCATCTCTGACCAAGCCCCCCTGTTGTTTGGAGTTCCTCAGGGATCGGTTCTGGGACCGATCCTCTTTATAGTTTACACTAACAGCTTGGCATCCTTGCTAGATGCTCATGGTGTTGCCTATCACTTTTACGCTGATGACACTCAGTTGTATGTGAAGATAGAAAACATTAATGATACTAAGACCAAAATGGAATCTTTATTGTCTGACATTAAGATCTGGATGGCAAAGCGGAAACTCAAGCTGAATGAGAACAAAACGGAGATCATTATCATTCATGGAAATAGAAGGGGAAATGATGCTGAAAATGTAGTGACTCTGGATATAGGAGGTTCTCAACTTCACCCAGTAAGCTCAGTGTGAAACCGGAGTATACTTTAACTCTAAATTGAACTATGAGAATCACATCCATCAGGTCATCAAAATTTGTAAACTCCAAATCAGAAACTTGTATTCAGCGAGACGGTTTCTTAACAAGCGCTGTCTTCTAACATTGGTTCACTCAATTGTCCTATCACGTGTGGACTATTGTAATGCCTTATTGGTTGGCCTTCCTAATTACTTGCTACAAAAAGTTCAGTCCATACTAAATAGAACAGCGAGGCTCATATTTGAATTACCTCCAAGAACCCCCACTTCTTCATATTTGATAGAGCTGCACTGGTTGCCAGTTAAAGCTAGGATAGAGTTTAAGTTGTGTCTTATGACTTTTATGGCACTTATGTTTGGCGAACCTAAGTATCTTGCTGACCTCTTGAGACGCCCTTTGGCACATTCTGGTGCGATCCTGAGAAGCAGTGATGATGTGCTGCGTCTTGATGAACCGGTTGGGCGGGTGCCCAACCCCGAAAGGGGTTGAAATAGGGGAGCTATCCCCCCGCCAGAGGCGCCTTTCTAGGGCCTTTCATAGCTGATGCTGAGAGGATTGGGTTCTAGTCATGTGGCGATGGGCTGGTCTATCAGAGTGAGAACTGAGCGATCTCTGCCATACCCATAGCTTACTCTGACTGTTCCTTTTACTTACCGGTATATATTTTCTAGATCTCAAGTGACGGCGTCTCTTCCGTGGATTGACCTCCCAATCTACCAAGATTGGAAGCCAAAGAGTCACATTTTTCCTTTGCCCCTCAGCTTTCTCTTCATAATTGCTGAGGGGCACAGGGCCCTGGGTGAGGCTTTGGTTTCCCGGGCGTTTTCGCACCCTCCTCTGCTTCCCGCCATGGAGTGGCTTCGGTCACCTAGGCTTTATTGTGGTCAGCAGAGATTTATGTGTGGGGGCGCTCGGTTATGGCCTTGGCCTTGCTCGGGGCCTTGGGGCTGTTCGGCCAGGCAGCTTGGGGAACAACAACAATAAAAACCGGTAGCTATCCAGCAGTCCTCTTTCTCTGATCGGTCCTTTTCTTTCGTGGCTCCTAGGTTATATAATGAATTGCCTTTATCAATTAGACAGCTGAACTCTACAGACTCTTTCAAAAAAACAGTTGAAAACCTTTCTCTTCTGTAGGAGTTATGATCTTGCAAGTGGCACAGTGACAGGTCGTTACAGACTCTAAACTGCTGCCATGTTAAATAGTTGTTGTTGCTTGAACTACAGGTGAACTGCACCACACTTCCCTTGATTGTGGTGAAATGTGTTACGAGCGCTAGTGAATTCCTCCGGAAGAACTGGCGCTTGCGAGAAATAAAGACCAGATTATTATTATTATTATTATTATTATTATTATTATTATTATGAGGGTAAAAGCATCCTCATTCATGGTGTGGGGGGCAGTCTGTCTGTGCCACTCATAACCTTGGAGCTGAGAAGTGGGCTCGTGACGGGAATGGTGACTGTGGGACTGATGAATGAATTGCCACGATTGATCTTGTGTTAGGAAATGATTTAGCAGGGAGGAAGGTGAATGTTTCTCCCATAATTGTTTCCAGGCCTACTGATTGTGCTGCAACAGGAGAGCTGAAGAAGGTGACATTTCATGTTTGTCCTGTGTTCGGGTCCATGTCTCACAAATATAATGGGATGAATGTGGCAGTGGCGAAAAAGAGTGATGTTGCAAGGGTACAAGGTGTGCTAGATGGCCCTAATGAGTTGGGACTAGAGAAATTGTTCTTGCTGGCAAAGAGTGATGTTGCAAGGGTGCAAGGTGGGCTAGATGGCCCTAATGAGATGGGACTAGAGAAATTTTTCTCGCTGGCAAAGAGTGATGTTGCAAGGGTGCAAAGTGTACTAGAGGGCCCAAATGAGGTGGGGCTAGATAAATTGTTCTCGCTAGATGAAGGTGTGAGAGAGAGTGGAAGTGTCTCAGGTGAGGAGAGCACACCTGATGTAAGCTCATGAACTAATCACCATATAACCGAGTTGTCAGAGTTGCAGAGAATGAAGGAGACTGCAGAAAATGATTCGATGTGTGGTGTGATTAATGAGGTGCCTATGCACGAAAATGTTCCTCCAGATTGTGTGACAGAGGAGAAAGGTTGGAGGTACCGTATGTGAATTCCAAGGAGGGCCGGAAGGAGGTCATAAGTCTGGCGCTTGGTGATAGTTTGGCTGGACACATGGCAGTGAAGGAAGACACGGGTGCTCCTGTGGCTGCTGATGGTGTTGCAGAGGATGGTGAGATGTTGGAGGGTGTCCCCCGGAATGCTCCGAGCCGGATGATGGTGATGAAACGTGACGTGGGCGTGGCAGATGCTGAGCCTGTCAACCTGCGGCCGTGCCGAGTCAACCCCGAGAGAGCCAAGGTGACGCGCCAGGTCAAAAACGAGCTGCAACGCGACCTCAGAGAGCCATGCCAGAGTGAATGGTCCTTCACCGTCACTCTCATAGAAAAACCAGGTGGGTCAGCAAGGTTTTGCATTGATGTAATGAAAGTCAATGCTATCACCGAGAGTGACACTTACCATTTGCCTCGAATTAAGGAATGTATTGACCATGTGGAAGGTGCCAAGTTCAAACTGGCTGTAGATGTAAGTGATCTGGAGACAGGTGCAGTCTTGTGATCATAAAGTAAAACATCCTGTGTCTGGTGACAGCAAGAATATTAATTCAGTTCAAAATGCTAGCAAGGTGGAGTTTGTTCTTGCATGAGTACCACCTCAATATCATTCATATTCCAGGGAAATGTAATGTCATTGCTGACCACCTGTCCCACATTTAAAAGATATATGTGAATGCCTAAATTTGCCGCTGTCAAATTTCCTTTTAAGGGGGAGGGTGTGATGTGTGGCAGGAGGAGAGGAGAGAGACGAAGCAGCGCTAATCTACACACACAAATGGTATCTGGCGGTATTGACCACCGAGGACTCCCGTGGGAAGGAAAATTTTATCGGCATATTGACATCTTGGAGCCGTGAGAAAAGATGTTTCCCACGGAATGAGAGATATTATAAGGAGCCCGTGTGACTCTGTTAAAAGACTCGTGTGACTCTATTTGCTTGCCGAAAGTTAGAGGGTAGGAAGGAGATGTGTGTTAGGAAACAAGAGTACGGGATCAGTGTCGCCCTGAGCCAGGCGGAGGAAGGAAGCTCCCTCGCTCCAGTCCGCCAGTCTGGGCCTGTGTATGTTCGTGTTTGCTGATTTCCTAGTTTCGTAAGTTAAGACACTTAGGCGAGTGTAATGTTTGGTATCCTTAGAAGGGAGAGGAGACAGCAATTATATATTGTGTATGTGTAACGAGCGCTAGTGTGTGCGGCGCTCTATATATTTGGTGTGTGTTTTGTGTGTTTGTCTAGTGGACACTGATTCGTGTCCTTGAGTACATACGTCGTCCGAGCGTTATCTGGCGATAATTATCTAAACACGGTTGCCTGTCAATCAATGTTAATTAAATATCCGTGAGTGGTGTTTATCTGTTTTACACTATGGTGGTATTGTATGGTGTCGTGTGTTGATTTGTGATTGAGTTGTGATTCACAGTTTATGTTCAGTGTACTAAGTGTTGATTAACCGTTTGCCTTCGATGTTCTCTTAGTGTGTTTATTCCTTTAACGAGCGCATTTACTTAAAGCTTTTATTCGGTGTGTTTAATAATAAATAATAATAAGCATGTTACTTATTTCTCATAAGCGCCAATTTTTCCGAAGAATTCACTAGCGCTCGAAAAGAGAAAGAAAAAAGAACAAAAATCAATGCATCAAAAGAAGGCTCATATACAACACACATTTAACAATCACTAGCAGTGGCAAAATAGCCTAAACTCTATAGCCATCTGTCATGACACCTCTCTCAAGATCATAGCTTCTCTCAAAGAGAAAAGTCTTAAGTTGTCTCTTGAAGCATTCAACAGAACTCAGTTGTCTCATGGACAGCGGCAACCTGTTATACAACCTCGGAGCCATGTAGGAGAATGACCTCTCAAAGAAAGAAGACTGCTGGAAAGCCCTTGGTTCATCAAGACGAAAAGGGTCATTGTCATGATGCACAACTACACCATGGTGTGCCGGTGGGTGCCTGAGCAGCTCCGCAAGGTACCTAGGCTCACCAAATTTGAGAACCTTAAAAGTCACCAAACACAACTTAAATTCTATTCTTGCTCTTACTGGCAGCCAGTGCAGTTCTATGTGAAGAGATGTAGTAGGAGTTCTAGGTGGAACACCAAAAATTAGTCTTGCGGCCCTGTTAAGAACAGACTGAACTTTCTTCAAAATATAATTTGGAAGACCCACCAACAGGGCATTGCAATAATCAACACGAGAGAAGACCAATGAGTGAACCAACGTCAGGAGGCAACGTCTGGTTATAAACGGCTTCACCAAATAGAGATTTCTGATGTGCAAGTAACAACTTTTAACTATCTGGTTTACATGCTCTTTGAAATCTAATCGGGAGTTCACATATACACCCAGATTTCGAACAGAGTTGGCCGGTCGCAGCTGAGATCCACCCACATTGATGGAGAGGGCACCTACCATATCATCAGCTCTTCTATTTCCTCGGATGATGAGAATATCAGTTTTACCATCATTTAGTTTAAGTTTTCTAGCTCTCATCCACTTCTTGATATCAGACATCAACAATTCCATCGTACTCCGTATATCAACTATATTTGTGATTCTCACATAAATCTGGGTGTCATCTGCATAAAAGTGAAAGGTGACATTATGTGCACGAAGCAGAAGAGACAAACTGCTAATATAAATTATAAATAGGATAGGACCCAAAACTGATCCCTGCGGAACACCATACTGCAGGGGTGTCGAGTCCGAGACCACTTGATTTACCATCACACTCTGGGATCTACCTGACAAGTACGACCCAAGAAGCAAGAGAGCGGAGTCACGCACACCACAATCATAAAGATCACTCAATAACAACTCGTGATCCACTGTGTCAAAAGCCGCAGAGAGATCAAGCAAGACCAATAGTGAGGCCACACCATTGCAAATGTTCTCGACTAGATCATTATGTACTCTAATCAATGCTGTTTCAGTTGAATGATGCTGTCGGTAAGCAGACTGAAAAATTGGGATAGTTTCATTCTGCTGAAGTAGTGGTTGTAATTGGTCAAGTATTGCACGCTCTAATATCTTTGATATGAAGGACAGGTTGGAGACAGGACGATAGTTCAACATGTTCTCAACATCAAGTCCAGGTTTCTTTAGAGTAGGTCGGAGTAGTGCATGCTTTTCAGAATGTGGGAAGCTACCTTCAGAGAAGCACTTATTAATTATTTTGGAAATAAACTCAACTGTGTGATCATAGACTCTTGGTAGCTTGGAAACATTTATGGGATCCAACGGGCAAAATGTTTTATTGAGGTTTCTTATGTAGGACGAGATCATGTCCACCTCTACTGAGTGAAAGGATGAGAGGACATTATTAGGAATGTGTCGGGGTTGGAGTACAACTGAAAGTTCTTCACCAATAGAAGCATCATCCAATTCCTGTCTTATGCGAGTTATCTTGCCAGCAAAAAATGCCACAAAGTTGGCAGCCAACTCGGCATCAGGTACAGAAGGTCTTAAGCTGACTCTTGTTTTTCCAAGTAAACTGTTTACAATTGAAGCCAACCTCCTCTGGTCGTTACCACACGAGTCAACTTTTCCCTGATAATACACTTTCTTTTCATCTTTGATTTTGTAGACCACAGCTCTTCTGGCTGACAGGTATTGCAACCATGTAGAGTCTGTTTTATTTTTCCGCCATTCACGTTCAGCTCTTCTACGCGCTCTTCTAAGAAATTTAACTCGAGTGCTATACCAGGGCGAATCATCTCGTACTATGATTTTCTTCTCTACTTCTGGACAGTGATGATCGAACACTAATTTAAGTGCATTTCCATGTACCTCCACCAGCTCATCTGAAGTAAGGTTGGAAGTATCAATACTTCCCAAGTACTGTTTTACTTCACTGTTTACTTCATTGTTTAGTCAATTCTTATACAGTACACTGTTACTCTGGTGTTTCTTCTGGTGTATTTTGTGTCAAAGATCATTGCTTTGATTAACTGAATTATTGTGCTTGTCAACATGTTCGTTTACCCTAGTTAATTATAATTTAATTAATACGAAAATTAATGGTGTTTGATATCATCCTTTTTTTCATTGTTCATGTTAACAATCATTTTGGAGTCCTATACGTAGTGAGATTGTGTGTTGCCGGTGTTTGAAATTTTAATCTCTTGGGTTCAACACCGTAGGGCCGTGACAATATTTATAGGCTTAGAATAGTTACCCTCTAATAATTGTTGTTGTTCCTATATACGGAGTATACATATGCTTCCATTTAAATGTAAACAAACATTCTGAATGTTTCGTGAGGTTAAAATTCAGTGTATTTGTTTATGAAAAATGTCAAGCAGGATTCAGCCACAATATTATTCCAAGCAATTTTAAGTTTAATCAAATAAAAATATTCCTGATATTGCATTGAATTTAATATAAATTAACCCGTACAGCCCCAGCGACGCGCCTGATGCGTCGGCGATGTATGTAACGCACAGCCCCAGAGACGCGCCTGGCGCGTCACCCTAATTGCGCCGACCGTAACCTCAGGTGTAGCCACTCAAGAGGGCTCAGATTTGTATGGGAACTGTGTACGTATTCCACGCAACCGTGCCGATGGTTGAAAACTCTCAAAGTCCACGTGCGTGCGCGTGAGCGCGCAATAACCTGGTTTTTTGGGGTAATTGCCTTCAATTTTTTACTCTTGTAAAATACGTTTTCGGGGGCTCTGTAGGACCATTCTTTAAGCTTTTTGAGCGGTTTTTAGTGGTTTTTCCTTCATTCCTAACCCATTCGCTATTGTTTCTGGAATAAAACCATTTTTTGAAAACCGGCCGGGTTCTGGTGAACAAACATTACAAAACTAGCCGGGGCTGGACGGGTTAATTAATTATTATTAAAAGAATTTCCCTCCTGGAAGGGTTACAGGAGCACTTCCATGATTATATACATTGTGTAGGATAATGAAACTATTAATTTGATTGCAACTACAGTTGGTCCTCCGGTAACGTGTGTTTTGGAAACGCGGTTTTGGTGGCACACGGTACACCCCAAATATCTAAAATGTTGCTAACACGGTAAATACTTACACTGGCGCGGGGTCCAGCTGGGCGCCGAACCTTTACTCCCGACTTTCGTAGCTCATATCTCTTCAAATATATGGCCTAACCAAGTGTTTATGCCTACCAGAGGTAGATATGATCGTTCCCGTGCATTGGGTGAAGACTAGAACACTCCACATTGTGTAGTTAATGTGTGAGGTGAGAATAATTACCGAAACACACTTATGTTATTGTTTGGCAGTCGAGTGAGTGAGTGTGTGTGTTGTCATTGTGTGGAAAACATGGCTAGGAAATCTCGGTCGCCGAATCTTTACTCATTTTCTTACAGTTTCTTACAGTAGATCCTCTGGAAAAAGGCAAACTATGCCTGTGTATCCAGCTCAGTACCAGTGCTTGCACTGCTGCGGTCGTTCACGGTGTTGGCGGCGGCGGTAGCAGACGCAACATTTTTACTATTCTGTATTTTTGTTTTATAATCAAACTTCAAATCTTGTCTTCCCCATGCTTTATCAAGATTACTTTCAAACTCCCTTATTGATTCGGAATCGACTACATACTGGGGCAGTGCGTTCCACTCATTTACCACTCTATCACAAAATGAGTTCTTCGCCTTCTCAAGCCTATTTCTTTCTTTGTAAATTTTCTTAGAGTGTCCTCTCGTTCTTGTTCCCTCCCGCATCAAGAAGATACCTTCACACACATCCTCATCGTACTTTCCTGACACTATCTTAAAAGTCTCTATCATATCCCCTCTCTTTCTCCTATATGCCAGTGTCGGAAGTCCCAGTGTCCTCAACCTCTGCTCATAGCCCGCGTTCTTCAACGTTGGTACCAGCTTGCTAGCTCTTCTCTGCACTTTCTCCACTGCTTCTATATCCTTTACCATATATGGAGCCCACACCTGGTTTGCATATTCCAGGTGTGGCCTAACCAGCGCTGTATATAGATTCCTGAAGATTTCTTCGTCAAGTGACACAAATGTCCTCCTTATCAGCCCTACAATTCTATTGGCTTTGTTTATCTTTTCCGCTAAATGTTCTGAGAAATTTAACTTATTATCTATCACTACTCCTATATCCTTTTCTGCACTCACTTCCTCCATCATGACTTTCGTAATTTACCGATGCTCATATCTCTGCAAATAAATGGCCTAACCAATTGTTTATGCCTACCAGAGGTAGATATGATCGTTGTTGTGCGTTGGGTGAAGACTAGAACACCCTACATTGTGTAGTTATTGTGTGAGGTGAGAAATAATAAGACGGCGAGTTATGCGGGAATTCCGTAGGTACGATTTTTGTAATTTACCGATGCTCATATCTCTGCAAATAAATGGCCTAACCAAGTGTTTATGCATGCCAGATGAAGATATGGTTGTTGCAATGCGTTGGGTGAAGACTAGAACACCCTACATCGTGTAGTTATTGTGAGGTGAGAAATATGATGGCGGGATTTCAGAGCTTCGATCGAAAAATGTCGGCTACTGCTCTCTCTCCTTAGCCTAGCTGCCTAGCCTAAACAAAATATTTATTCAGAGGTAAGAATTGTTGCAATGGGCAAATCAACTCATTGCACATGTCAAATAACCTTTATAATTGATTTAACTATTATAACATAGGCTTCTATGGAGAAAAAGTGGACTTTGTGGAAATCCCCAGAACACCAAGGTACCTTAACCCTCTCCGACATATGACGCAATTTTGAGCCTATTAGGGATACTTTAAAGCCTTTATTACCATCAGGGTTTTTTACAAACCTTTATTTTAGTTACTTCAACCTCTGCAGTTGTCTTTGAGTTAGATGTGGGCAGAAAACTAATTTTGGAGAGGTAATTATAAGAGTGAGAGAACTCTATTTCTTATTGCTAATCTGGCAACCTCTGCGTCATATATGTCTGAAGGGGTTAACATGTAAACATATGGGTTCGGTAACACAGATTTTGCTAACACGGGAGGTAACCAGAACACATTAGCCGCGTTACCGAAGGACCAACTGTATTGATTCTAAAAAAAAAAATCCAGGCACTTCGAAGTTTAAATTAAATTGCATAGTTTTTATTTTCACCTTTTAAATTATGTTATTATCTTGCACAGGTATATTGTTAATCAAAATTAATTTGAAATCGTCATTAGGGTCCATTTAATGAAATATGGTGGAATAATTAAACTTTGCTTGCTTTTATATCTTTAACCCTTCCAGCCCGGGTGTCATTTTAAAATGACACCAAAACAAAAGGGCCGGAACCCGGGTGTCATTTTAAAATCTTTGTGCTTGAAAGCGTGCTTCAAAATTTGCGCGGCCAATTTTGGCATGGTAGGAGCGACCGCAGCGCCACCAAGCCTCAACTACTAGTGTTATCAGTTTGTACGTGGCCGCCATAGCGAGTAATACTGAAGAAAAAAAATCCGACGTGTCCGATTCGTTGCAACCTCCCGCGGGCCCCAGTGCTACCCCACTCGCAACTTCAACGCCTGTTCCAACCGAGAAGAGAGCTCAACAAAAGAAAGTTAAGCGTTTGTTGAGTGATAGCGCTATACAGCGACAACTTTTTGAAAGTGATGAAGAGAGCAGTGGCGAAAGCTTGGTGGACAAGGTACAATTTATAAGTGAAAGTGAAGACGATTTCGTGGGCTTTGGAGACGACGATAATGTCGATTTATTTGAGGGGGGAGACAGTAGTGATGATCCTGATGTGGAAGTGTTTCAGGAAGGTGCCATTGAGCTTCCCAGTGTGCTAGAACCTAGGCCTACCCCCTTGCCATCTTTGCTAGGTCAGCCTAGGCATAGCCCTAGCCCTACCCCAGGACCTTCCCCTTTGCCTGCCCGTACGCCCTTGAAAGTGGGCAAATATTTCTACAAACAATCATTGATCAAAAGTGAAGCTAAAAAAGCACGCAGGGCAGCCGCAGAAAAGCATAGGGAAGCTGAAGATAGCGATAATGACGCCGACCCTGGCCTAGCAACCACCCGCATTCCATTGTCCCGACGCCTTGACACGGGACGCCGCGTGGGTCACCCACAGCCCTCGCCTTCATCTCTCGTTCAGGATGACCAAAGGGCCTCTTCAAGTGGTATTGGTGATGTGCCACAGGCCTCAACACACCGCAGAGCATTATTTCCTTCTGAAAAGCCCTCGGCTCGCCGCAAAAGGAGCCCAACTCCCGAGGCCTCGGCTCCCATTCTTGAAGCTCCCGCAGCCTCCCGCGCCGCACACCGCCGACGCCCGGTCACTTCTTCACCAGAATTGTCTCCTGAGGAGGATGCGGACGACCCCAACATTGCCCCAGATGACCTGACGTCGCCTGAGGAGGAAGAGGAACAGGAACAGGATGTGCCGACAAATCGAGGGAGAGGGCGAGGTCGTGGACGTGGTCAGCCTGCCGACGCCGCTGCCCCTGGGCCTGGGCCTGGGCGTGGGCGTGCAGGGTGTCCGCCTGGGCGTCCAGGGCGTGTGCCTGCTGCAGCACGACCTCGAGCATCAGCATCCGACCTGTTTGTGTGGACAGATGGAGCTGATTTTGAGCCAGATTGTCCTGTCTTTGACGAGGTACAGATGGGTTCTGGGGTGTCACCAGCATATCCCTGTGGCCCAGATGCTACCCCCAGTGAACTTTTCTGTGGCTTCTATGACAATGAAGTCATGGAATACCTCGTCAAAGAGACAAATCACCACCATGCTATCTGTGCCAACTTTCTTGGGAGGAAGACCAGTGCCAAGATGGTGGCATGGAGAGCTCTCACTGTGGCAGAACTATATGTGTTCTTGGCACTCACAATGCTGATGACACATATCAGGAAGCACGCTCTGGCAGACTACTGGATCACTGGCGACATCATAACGACTCCAGCATTTGGCAAGTACATGTCCAGGGACAGGTACTTCGACATCCTCTCCTATCTCCACCTGACAAACAACATGGCAGTCCACCTTTCAGACTCATTATGGAAGATCAGGAAGCTGTATGACATGATACGTCATCGGTTCACCACCTACCTGATTCCTTTCCAGAAGATGTGCCTCGACGAGTCTCTGGTCCTGTTCCGTGGTAGGCTGCACTTCCGACAGTATATCCCGTCCAAGAGACACCGCGTCGGCATCAAGCTCTTCGTCCTCTGCGACTGTTTGACGGGGTATGTACTGGACTTTATAGTCTACAGCGGCAAGGCTGGAGAAATTGTGACTGACCCCCTCATTGGTTTTGGTGGCGCTGAAGTGAAGAAGATGATGGAGAAGCACTTCAATAAAAACCACATCCTCTACACAGATAATTATTACACGTCGCCTCTCCTGACCAAGTACCTCCATGACCGCAAGACCGGAACTGTCGGCACAGTCAAGGGCAAGAGGAAGGGCATGCCAGGCTACCCAACCAAGACGAAGAAGGCTGACATCTTCCACAAGAAGAGTGGCCCCATCCTCTCCATCCACTGGCATGACCAGCGCAAGGTCAACCTCCTCACCACATGCCACAAGGCCCAGATGGTCGCCACAGGGAAGGTGGACCGAAGAACCAAGAAACCAGCTGCTGTTCTGGATTATAACCTCAACATGCGCCTCGTTGACAAGTCCGACATGCAGATGGGCTTCATCGACTGCCTGCGAACATCTTGCAGGTGGTACAAGAAGTTTATCCTGCATACGGTAGATATGTCGGTCCTCAATGCCTACAACATCTACCGTCTGAGGACTCCAGGAGCCAAGAAGTACAAGTCCCTGCGGAAGTTCCACAAGCAGGTGCTACTGAGCTCCTGGCTAAACATGCGGGTACACCAGGGAGGCCACTACAAGGACCAGGCCAGCTGGACAGAACGGGGTGTGCTGAATTTTTCAGGAAGCACCAGCTCAACGCCCTTCCTTTCAAAGCACCAGGTAGTAACGCTAGGAGTCAGAAGAGGTGCCATGTGTGCAGCCACACAACTCGCAGACCCCGCAAACCCACAAAAACCACTTGGGAATGCCTCGAGTGTCAAGTTGGACTGTGTGCTGGCACCTGCTTCAACGACTTCCACACTCTAACAAACTTTTGAAGTGGAAGTGACACTCAAATGTAGGCTAAGAATAATAATATAACTAAGTATAAGTTAAAAGGACACATATAAGTAATAATAAGTGCCTTCAATAACAATATGAACAAGTGAAAGTGACACTAACATATATATTTCTAACAATAAATAAGTGAAAATGACACTCAATAAGCCTAGGCCAGTCAAAGTGACAGTATAATAATAATAAAACTAAGTATAAGTGAAAGAGACACACACAAGTAATAATAAGTGCCTTCATAACAATATGAACAAGTGACAGTGACACTATATATATTATTAGCTTACCTAACAATACATAAAAGGGGAAATGACACTACCAATTATCAAATTCCAGTGAAAGTGACACTATACTGTAATCATAATAATAATAATAAAACGAAGTAATAAGTGACAGAGACACAAATAAGTTCATGTAAATAACTTTATTGAGTGAAAATAACATAATAACTATAATAAATGACAGAATAACCAATAAAACACTATCAAATCGCTTCCCGGCATAATTGCGGGTGGAGCGACGAGTGCAACTGGGCGTCGTAGCCGGGGCTGCGGTTGAGTGTTCGGACGCGCCGAGGAAAATACGCGGCAAAAGTTACCTCCACTTCCATCACCATCACTCCGGAACCAGTTGAGCTAGAGAGCTCTACTCAATGCCATTCTACGCAGCAAGGTAAGGCGCCCATTTCTATATATGTTTGATTAATGTAGGTAATATATTAAGCGAGATTAGCCTTAGTTTACTTTTGTTGATATTCGGCCAGATCGGTCGGATACGAGCTCCGTCCTTTGGTGAGCCTGCCCGGGCCAGGAGGGTTAAGTCTATAGTTTTGCCGCTAATAATTTTTTTTTTAATTTTTAATTTTGAAAGGTTGCAAGCCTCCTGTAAAAATATTTATTGGTGTATCAAAAATCTGTCACAAATATTTATTGCATTTTTCTCCTCTTTCCAATGATATTTTACTTATTAAAATTGGACCAAAAATACACTTTGTATAGGGAAAATTACATAATAACTATAGTTTTGAGAAAAAGGCGATTTTTTTTTTCTCCATTACCCAACGATTCCTCTCTCAAATGACGATTGATTGCAACTGTTTGCTCTTGATTGATTTGATACATGCTCTGGCACTAAAATCCAGTGCAATTTACTAAGTCTAAGTCAATAATATGCCACCTGAACCCCCAAAAGGTATATTTAGTAATGGTTCTCTCCGTCAATGACGTGAGAGCCTTATACACTCGACCCTCGCATGGGCGCACCCCAGTTGACCGGACTTCAGTTTGTGCGGACCCAACAGCCGATGCGGACAAGTCCCCAAAAGACCGGACAAATCGGGCAAAAGACCGTTAATTTAAAAGTTGTCCGGTATTTTAATAATTCGTGTTTGTCAATCGCTCACTTCCCCCTCTGCAACTCTCTTTCTATCTATCTCTCTAATGCATCTACCTAACTCCCTTATACATTAACATAACTAGGCCTATGTCTTATTTGGTCTTTTTTTAATCTATGAATCAATTCTAATACTGTACGATGGAATTGAAAACAATATTACCCTTCTAACACACAATTAATAAAATTAAAATGAGAGTAAATACAAATTTCTCCTTTGTCTTTCAGAAACATAAGTCCGTCTCATATATGTTAGTATTTTATCGCTCGCTCGCCCCTAGCCACTCTCTCTCTATCTATTTATCTCTCTAATGCATCTAACTAACTCCCTTATACATTAACATAACTATGTCTTATTTGGACTTTTTGTAATCTTTGAATCATTTCTAATGCGATGGAATTGAAAAATATAATATCCTTCCAGCACATAAACAAGAAATAAGATACAGTCAACAACAAATATTCTCCCGTCTTCGAGTTCCGAGCGTCGGGAGATTTTATTTTATTTATTTACTGTATTGGGGTTTTTTTTCCCACGGTTTATTTTCGCCTTGAAAGTGTGTGTACACAAATTGATTGGGAAATATTGTAACATATTTTTAATTGACATTTGTGTCATTTTTGCTGATTATGAGTTGGTGGAAAAATGTGTTCTTTAACCCCTTATTGGCGGCGCTCGACTTAAGTCGTGCACCAATTTGCAGCAAGTTAGGAGCATTATTAAGGCTTTTAAAGGGTTAAAATAGAGTGCAAATGGCCGGGAGCGCAGCGGGCCAGACAGCCGACTCCCAGGGCTTACCGCCGCCCATTAACTCATGTTCCCTGTGTTCTCGAGAGGCCGGCAGTGTAGCCAGTAGTGAGCATAGCTGGGAAAAATATACCGCTATACGCTAAACTCCCATGTTCGTGGCACCACTGCAAGAGAACCACGAGTGCTACGTAGCTCGTTCTGGTCTCATTTTGAAGCTTTTAGCGCCTAGTTTTTTGCTGAATACATTTCTTTTCATGCAGATACTTGATTGATCATTCAGGAGGGCCTGAATATGACCAAATGAGCCCAAAACACCCCGCTAGACAAGGGTTAATTCCATCATATCGGAAATGATTCACAGATTATATAGAGACCAAATAACATACACTTTTAAGTGTGTTCAATAGTTTTGCATTATCAATAGGGTGTAGCATAAGGCTTATCAACATCATCACAGTAACGGGGTCGGGGAGGGGAGGGAGTAGGCCTACAGCGGCGGGGATATACTTCCTTCTTTTTTTTTTTTTTTTTTTTTTTTTTTTTTTTTTTTTTTTTAAATGTGAAATTTATCAAATGACAAATATGGGCTCGGAGATGAGGCCGGGATGGGGAGGGGAGGGAGTAGGCCTACAGCGGTGGGATTTTTTTTTTTTTTTTTTCCCCCAATGTACGTACAGTGGAGCCCCCATCCTAGCTGCTAATCGGTTCCGCAGAAATAGAGCTAGGATTGAAACAGCCAAGATCGGGGCACTGTTCTTATGGGGAAAATACAATCGGTTCCGTGCTCATGCCAAAATTTGCGTCTTTTTCAATTTTTTGCCTACGAAAACATGTTTTATTGTACACAAATTAAATTTGATGCATAATACTGTATCATATAATACACCATAGAATAAGTTTTTAATAACTAGCAAAAAAAGGCCCAATATCTAAACAATTACCGCACTTTTTCCCAGTGTTAGGCTATGAAAACATGTGTTTTGTCTAGGCTACATCAAGTAGCCTAGGCCTAAATCTTATGCATTGTAAATAATAATATAGACATGGCTAAATGACAGTCCTAACCATAAATACTGTAGATTGGGGCATTGTTTCTATCATGCAATTTTTGTTAGGCCTAGCCTAGGCCTAGGTTCTAAATTTGTCCAGCCACCCCTCAAGTACCCATTTCGCCCCAAATACATCCAATAAATACATATTATGAGGAAAAGACGTATAAATACGTATTATGAGAAGATTACTTACCACACAGATTTTATTATAAATCATTGTCATATTTAGCCTAGCCTAGGCTAACATCGTCTAGGCTAGGCATTTCAATCGCTTTCGTCCGACATGGACTGGTCTTTGATCTGTGTTTTGAGCATGAAATTCCTTCATTGCTACCACCAGGCCAACCATCCCTATCACTAGATGTACTAGAGGTTATAATAAACGCGAGAGATTATAGGTTTGACTCCAGCAAGGAGATTAAGAAAACCTAATATTTAGTAGTGGCCCCGTAATCATTGACGATTATGCCTATTACATAAGGCACCCTCTTCAAACACTCGTCCGCCGTAGTTTTGAATCTACCGCGCAGAGCATAAAAAATTTGAGGAGCCTTCATCATGAGCGCACGCAACCTCACTCATGGTTCAGTCATTATGAAATTGGGGTCTCACTACGAAAAAACTTCGTAACAAATAAAAAAGAAAAAGAAAATAAGAATAACTATTCATAAGCTTTCCATATACTCGTGGATGTACTTGTGTGGATCTTTGACCAGACGCTGACTCAGGCGTCATTCTTCCTTCACTGACATATCAAGTATACCAAAATCCTTAATACATTCTTTCACCCAACCCGATCTTATAAATTCAAAAATAAACACTGCAATTTCTCTGAACCAGGACCTTTCTAGAATTAATGAATGGGGACAAGAGAATCTAGTTTCCTTTAATGCACAGAAAACCAAGTACATTCAATTTTCTAACCGACAGAATCTCACTGACTCCCATATATTTTTTAATGATGTAAATATTCCCACTTCCCCTAGTATTGACATTCTCGGTGTAACATTAACTACTAACTTGAGCTGGACACATTATGTTAGAAGCATTGCTAAGAATGCCTCTAAAAAACTGGGACTCCTGTACAGAGTTCGAGAATTCTTCACTGACGAGCAGTTGGCCGTAATATATAAAAGTCATGTGCGCTCTCAGATGGATTACTGTTCACCTCTGTGGGGTGGAAGTGGAGTGGTTGCATTGAGGCAGTTGGACAAAATTCAAAATAAAGCTATTAGATTAATCAATAACCCTGCAATCACACAGGACCTTCCTACATTAGCCATACGAAGAAACGTTGCATCCCTTGCATTATTCTACAGATATTTTCACAGCAATTGTTCCGAGGAACTTGCTTCAATTGTGCCGCCTCTCCACATCTTTCCCCGTAGAACTAGGGCAGCTGAGAGCGCCCATGAATTTACACTTTCTCCTCCACAATGCAGAACTTCTGCTTATCAGAATTCATTTATCCCCAGAGCTACTACTCTTTGGAATTCACTTCCCTCGAATTGCTTTCCACAAACTTACAATCAACAAATGTTTAAATCCAGTTGTTACAAACATTTTATGAATGGAGGATGCCTTTAGGCACATGGACCTTTTTGTTTTATCTGTGTTTTTCCTTCCTCCGTTCATTGTCTCTTAAAAAAAAAAAAAAAAAAAAAAAACATCAACGAATGGGAAGGGGATGGTCGGGAGGGCCCCAGTCGTCAATGATTACGGGGCCACTACTAAATATTAGGTTTTCTTAATCTCCTTGCAGGAGTCAAACCTATAATTTATTAGTGGCCCCTCCATCATTGACGATTATGCCTGATATCTAAGACTGGAGGGGGACATTCGTAATCATATCATAACTCTAGCAAAGGCAGATAATCAAACAACCACATAGTATTCTTACTTTGTAAAAAAGATATATTTGGTGTATAAACTTTATACAGCACAACTTATACAAAAAGGGGTACAAGCAGGAGCGTGCTTCAAAGAAGCCTGCTTGATAAAAAAGGGGTTAACTCTGAGATTCTGCGAACAGATCTGCCAGTTAACAAGGCACCCCACTTAAATTAAGTGGTGAAAAATAAAAATGTATAAGTTTTACATGTGCACATATAAACCCCATAAAATTAGTGGATATACTTTGCAAAATATAACCCATGCTTAAATTAGATTGCTTCTCAGCCCAAAAACTACTTACAACTACACTGTTGTTTGTACTAAAATTGTACTAGCACAATTTCCTGTAATGAATAGTACAGAGAAATTTAAATATCACAACACCCATCAACAGTATTACAGCTCTCATATTCTGGTGGGGTCTAGGGTGTCCTATGTTACACTGACTGCACCCCCCCCCCCTTTTCTTGAAATTAAACAAAAGTGACTTAGGGGCCCCCTAGACCCTTTGCCTTAAAGCTATACATGGCAAGAAAGGTTTGTCTTGAGCTACTGAGAGGTAACGAGTCAAAAACGTATGATTAGAGGCCCACAACTGTGTGGACGTAATATCTTCAACAGAAAAATTCTTAAGGAAACGTAACGAAGCCGCCCACTTGCGTAAATCGTGGGCCCTACCCACAACGCCGGGATTACTCTCTTTAATGACCTCGACCAAGAGAGAAGCCAGTCTACGTTTCATCAACCGTTTACCCGTACTTGCTACCCATAAAGCACCGTGGTGATTTAGAGGTGCCACTCTCAAATATTTGGTTAGAGCTTGCACTGGACATAAATTATGGTGCACCTTTCCCCTTTTCAATGCCGGCACCGTGAATTCTGAAAACACGTGTTCACTGTGCTCATTCTTGGCTATGAACCCTGCGGAAGGTGCAATGTGAATACACTCATTAAGCCTACCAAACCTGAGGCAATTAGGTGTGTTGCTCATCGCCGCCAGCTCAGATACTCTGTTCCCGGTAGCCAAGGCCATAAGGAATACTGCCCTTTTTAAAAGTAATATAAAATCTGCAGTATTTTGTTACAGACGGGAATGAAGTAAAGACAATGCCTTGTCCAGAGACCAGGTAGGCATGAGCTGACGGGGAGGTGGGCGGAGTTTAAAACATGCCCTCATAAAACCCTTTTCCTCCGCAACTGGTATGGAGAGACCGGTAAGGTCCAAAAAAGGTATCCTAATCGCTGTTAAGTGATTTTTAACGTCACGACAGACAAACGTTTCTGCTCGAACAGATAATTTAAATAATTAAAAACCAGAGCCACCGAGGGCACAGTTTGTTCTGTTCTAATAATCCAAGAAGTAAAGGCCTGCCAATGCGATTGATATTGTCGCTTAGGAGACTGGGTATATTGATTCATGAATTTATTGGTCACGTCTCTACCGTATGGTGCTAGCCATTTGGCCTCCTGAATGTCCATAATGCAAAAGTCAGCGAGGTCTTTAGGTTGCCAATTGTGTCTAAGTGGAAAAACCCTACCGGGAGTGATACCGGGTCCGGGCAGCACGTCTTCAATTGCTGGTACCACAACTGCGCCGGCCACAGGGGTGCGATTAGCGAGACTACGCCTCGATAATCCTGTAGTTTGTTTACTACGTGGCACATTAGAGATGCATCTGGCGGCGGAAACAGATAAATGGAACTCCACCTGTTCCAGTCTGTAACCAGTGCATCTGGCCCGCCGGCCGGCGTTATCGTCCGGCGGGTGAGGTACAGTGGGAGTTTGTGAGTCTCCTCTGACGCAAACAAATCCACTTGTGGATGCTAAGGCTTCGCTACCATTTGGTCGAAAATGGTTTGCTTGAGCGCCCATTCTACTGTTGTGCTCTGTCTCCGAGACAGAGCGTCTGCCCAGACGTTTGCTACGCCTGGGAGGTAAGATGCGTGAAGCTGAATGTTCAGCCTGTTGGCTAGAATAAAAATCTCTTCCGACACGTTTAGCAACCCCCGAGATCTCATCGACCCTTGTTTCTGAATACAGTGAACTGCATTCAGATTGTCCATTCTGAAGGCCACCGCCTTGCCCCGTAAAGTAGAGCCGTGAGCCTGAAGGAAATATAAGGGGACTAGTAATTCTTTGACATTGATGTGGGAAATTTCTAAATGGGACCAAAGCCCTTGCCCCTGGTGCCCTTGGTTTGATTGAAAGCCCCAACCTATCGTTCCTGATGCATCCGTGTCTACCCATACCGTTGGCGGAGGAGAGGTCCATGACATGACTGAGTGCAATGTTTCCCTCTTCGCCCAGACCGCTAGTAAGTTGTGGATTAATTTTGGTATGGGCCATAATTTTTTCGCCGGCAATAGCGGAAAATATTTGTTGCCCTCCAATATTAAACGTTTGACTCTTAACCGGCCCAACCGTACCGTTAGTTAAATCCAGTTGAGAGAGCCAACCAGAGACTCCCAGATTCTCCGTGTCGTAGTCAGACTGTGAAGGAACATAAACAGTTTCCTGCGAAATCTGTTGCGATTGTCCACACTCTGACTCAGAGTGAGAGTAGCTGTGTCCCAGACCAGCCCTATCCACTGAACTACTCTTGAGGGAACAAGGTTTGACTTTACCAGGTTGACCTTGAACCCTAGAGTTTTGACATGTTTTAATGTTATGTTGATATGATTTATGCATACTTGTTCCGTCTCTGCCACCACTAGCCAGTCGTCTAGATACCATAAAATCCTGATCCCTTGCCTTAACAAGGGCATCAGGGCTTGCCGGGCTAATTTCGTGAATAAGCGAGGTGCTAGGTTCAATCCAAACGGCATCCTCTGAAAGACATAAGTCTGATGCTTTATTCTTAACCCCTCCACCCCGGAAGGGCTCTTGAACGCCCATAACAACCTCGGCCCGCGCAACCCGGAAGGGCTCTTGAACGCCCATTGCTTGTGTGCGTGCTTTCGAATGCCGCGCGTACATTTTTGGTATCGTGGGACGGTAGGTGGCGCCACCAGGCGTAAACGACGCCACAGCAACAGTATCTACCCCGACGCCATCATGGACAGTACGCCAAATAGTGATTCCGCTGTGTCCGATACCGTGCTTCCTACGACGCCCGTGCTAGTTCGTCGCGCCTTACCCCGACGCCATCGCCTAAATGTGTTATCTCCCGGAGGTATTGAGACGACTTTGAGACTATATGAGCGTGCTGATGCCAAGTATATTGTTGATGATTTAGTCAGTGACGACTCCAGTAATTATAAGTCGAGTGATTATGGCCATGAGAGTGACAAAGAAGAGCAATTCCTGGGATTTGCGAGAGAACATGACAGTGATGAAGGTGATGTACCAGTTGTTGAGGAAGCTGGTTTACCTAAAGACAGTGAACTTGAGAGAGTGAGTGAGTGGGAGAGTTCAAGGTCACTCACCAAATTTCGCATAAGTGACACGACGCCAAGCCCTTCCCCAGGTAAATCGCCTTTCAAGCTACACTTATATAAGCAGAAAATACTTGAGAAGGCGGCCACGGCAGCTAGGGAACAAGCCAAAGTACTTGGTGAGGATTAGGCTGTGAGTGAGGGTGAGCGTGGTGACCCTTCTCGCCCGCCATTGTCTCCCTTATCTACCCACGCCACCCAAGATGACCCGGATGCCCCGCATTCTTCCCCACCACCCCCACCACTGCCAAGGGTTGAGGACCCCCCACTTTCGGCCTATTTGCCTCCTAGGTCCCCCGACAGGAGACATACTGCTGCCGAAAAGGGGAAAGGCAGGAAATATACCAAAAAAATTAAGAAAAGTAAGAGTTTTGTTCGAGGCTCCCGCAGCGTCCACCCCTGCCGGCCCCAGCCATACGCCCCCGCAACTTTCCTCACCTCTCCCGCCTTCAACATGTCTTCCTGAAGAAGTCTTTGAGCTCGCATCACCAATACCTGGGCCTAGTGACAGTGAAGCATTGCTTTCTGTCACTCGTCGCAGGCCAAGGAGCCCAGGACCTCGGGGGACACAGCCTCACCTGCCACTCCTTCCCCACCTCGCCCACCCGCACGCCGCCCACGCATCACTCGTTCCCCGCCAGATTATGTGGGGGCCACTGATGATGAAGGGCACCTCTCTGAAGACTCTGGCCATGATTACATAGGTCCACCGTCAGGGCAAGATGACCACTCTGACGATGACTATATGGACATCGACAGCCCTAGACCCATCCGCTTGGCCCGGCGTCGTGCTGCCCGTCGTGCTGGCCGACGCCCTGACCGCCGCCCTAGGGCGCGGGCCTCCCGAGTTGGCCGTGGGCGTGCTGGGCCACCAGCTGGAGCTCCTCGTCAGCGTAGACAAGACCCATTCTACGTTTTTCAGTGGCAAGACGTAGTTGATGGGGATGGATACAACCCTGATGTGCCAGCTTTTGATGAGATACTGGAGGGTTCAGGCATTACCCCCAATTTTCCTGCAGGCCCCAATGCTCCACCACACGAACTATTTGAGGCCTTCTTTGATGAGGAGGTGGTAGGCTATGTTGTCAAAGAGACAAATAAGCAGCACCAATTCCAGGTCCACTTTTTGGGCAAGGTGACCAAGGGCCACATGAGGCAGTGGACCCCAGTGACTCATAAAGAGTTCATGGTGTTCCTGGCACTCACCATGCTAATGCCTCATGTCAAGAAGCATAGGTTGCCTGACTATTGGATCACCAATGATCTGATATCCACCCCTGCCTTCGGGAAATATATGTCTCGCGACCGGTACCTTGATATCCTCGCAGCGCTCCATCTTGTCACCAACACCGACGTTCACCTCGGTGACAAGCTGTGGAAGATTAGGACGTTGTACGAGATGATGCGAGAACGCTTCACCTCCTACTTCAAGCCCTTCCGCAAGGTCGTCATTGACGAGTCTCTTGTGCTGTTCCGGGGAAAACTCAGCTTCCGGCAGTACATCCCCTCAAAAAGACATCGCTTTGGCATAAAATTCTTTGTGCTGTGCGACTGCCAAACTGGCTATGTCCTGGACTTCCTGGTCTACAGCGGGAAGGAAGGGGACTTGCTTGTGGACCCCCTCATTGGCTTTGGCGGAGCAGTGGTGCAAGCCATGATGGACCGCTACTTTCATAAGAATCACGTCCTCTACACGGACAATTATTACACGTCCCCCACTCTCTCACAGTACCTGCATGAGCGCAAGACGGGGACTGTAGGCACAGTACGAGGGAAAAGGAAGGGCATGCCACCTTTCCCTCCAAAGACCAAAAAAGGTGATGTGTTCAAGAAGAAGTCGGGGCCCATTCTGGCTATCCACTGGCACGACCAGCGGAAGGTCAACCTCCTGACCACCATCCACTAGGGGGAAATGGTGGAGACTGGTAAAGTGGATCGCCGCACCCAGGCCAGGGTGACCAAGCCCGATGCTGTCCTGGACTACAACATCAACATGAGGCTGGTGGACAAGTCCGACATGCAGATAGGCTTCATTGACTGCCTGCGTACCTCGTGCAGATGGTACAAAAAGTTCTTTCTGCATATGGTGGACATGTCAGTTCTGAATGCCTACAATATATACAAGCTTCGGAATGTGAACACACCCATGAAGTTCAATAGCCTGCGGAGGTTCCAAAAGCAGGTGTTGACGGAGCTCCTGGAGAAGTATGCTACACCACAGAGGGCAGTGGCACATCCTGGGCCCGCCGTTATTGACCGCTTGCAGTGTGCTCAATACTTGATTAGGCACAGGCTTGGTTCCCTGCCTCAGAATGAATCAGGAAGAACGCAGCAGAAGCGGTGCCATGTCTGCTACAACAGCAGGGTGAGGCCGAGGTCAGGTAAAAAGTCAACCATGGAGTGTGTGGAGTGCAAGGTGGCACTCTGTGCTTTAGAGTGCTTCTTTGATTACCACTCCAAGCTGGAGTTCTAATAATCATACTGAAAGTGCCAAATAAAATGACAATATGTACACTATATATACAGTCGACGCTCGATTTAACGGACCCCGATACAACGGATTTCGGATTTAACGGACTCTGTCTGTAGCCGGACAATGGACCCAGCAACGGACAAAGTCCGATGCTCGAAAAAAAGTTGGAGCAAAGTCCGTTGCTCTATCTATTTATTTCTCTAATGCACCTACCTAAATCCCTTATACATTAACATAACTATGTCTTATTTGGACTTTTTGTAATCTTTGAATCATTTCTAATGTGATGGAATTGAAAAATATAATATCCTTCCAGCACATAGATAAATAATAAATAAGATAGTCAACAAAATATTTCAACTCTCCCCTCCGTGCGAGCAGACGGAAGATTTACGTTTGATAGATTTTTTGTTTTGTTTTTTTCCCTCGATATACACTCTCTTTCTATCTATCTATCTTTCTAATTCATCTACCTAAATCCCTTATACATTAACATAACTATGTCTTATTTGGACTTTTTGTAATCTTTGAATCATTTCTAATGGGATGGAATTGAAAAATATAATATCCTTCCAGTACATAGATAAACAATAAATAAGATAGTCAAAAAAATAGTTCAACCCTCCCCTCCGTCTAGGCGCCGAGCTTCCGAGACGGGAGATTTACGTTTGATAGATTTTTTTTTTTTTTTTTTTTCCCACGGTATACACAAAATGATGGAGAAATATTATAACATGTTTTTAACCCGTGGAGCCCCGGCTAGTTTTGTAATGTTTGTTCACCAGAACCCGGCCGGTTTTCAATTTTTTTTTTTATTCCAGAAACAATAGCGAATGGGTTAGGAATGAAGGAAAAACCACGAAAAACTGCTCAAAAAGCTTAAAAAATGGTCCTTGCCTAGGCAGGGAGTCAGCACGGAAGCACAGTTTTTGAGAACAACAGGAGGAACACCGTCCGGACCGTATGCCTTATTAGTGTTAAGCCCAGAGAGGATAGAAAGTACATCTTTTGAAGAGATTAGGATATTAGGCATAAGTAAGAGAGAGGAGGGCGGAGAGGGAGGAATAGCACCGGAATCATCCAAGGTGGAGTTTCTAGCAAAAGTTTGAGCGAAGAGTTTAGTTTTGTCAGAGAAAGAAGTGATGGTTGTGCCATCAGAGTGGGAAAGGGGAGGGAAAGACGAGGAAGAGAAATTGTTGGAGAGGTTTTTGGCTAGATGCCAGAAAGCTTGGGAAGAGCTAGAGTTGGATAGTTCAGTGCATTTATTATTGATGAAAGAGTGTTTGGCAAGTCGAAGAACAGATTTGGCTTGATTCCGGGCAGAAACATATGAAGAATGAGAGTCTTGAGTTTTAAGGCGTCGGTACCGTTTGAATGCTTCCTCCTTATTGCGGACAGCAGTAGAACAGGTGTGAGTAAACCAAGATTTTTTAGCATTAGTCTGAGAGAAAGAGAATGGAATGTATGCTTCCATGCCCGATAGGATTACCTCGGTAATGCGTTCAGCACTCTCCGAGGGTCCTCGGCCACGGAAGCAGAAATAATTCCATGGGAAATCAAAGAAGTACTGCCGAAGAGCCTCCCAGTCGGCAGCGCCAAAGTGCCACAAGCGCCGCCGGCTAGGAGGATCGGGTGGCCGTACTGGAGAGATAGGACAGGTGACAGAGATAAGTTTATGGTCGGAGGAGCCCAAAGGAGAGAAAAGATCGACAGTATAAGAAGAAGGGTTAGAAGTTAGAAACAGGTCAAGAATGTTGGGCCGATCTCCGATGCGATCCGGGATACGGGTGGGTTGCTGAACTAACTGCTCTAGGTCATTTAGGATAGAAAAGACGTAGGCTTGTTCACCAGGTGGATCAGTAGTGTGAGAGGAGAGCCATTGGCGGTGGTGAACGTTGAAATCTCCTAAGATGGAGATTTCTGAGAAAGGAGAAATGGATAGAATGTGTTCCACTGTAGAGTTTAGATAGTCAAAGAATTTGGGAAAGTTGGTAGAGTTAGGGGAAATATAGACAGCACAGAAATATTTAGTAAGAGAATGACAGGAAAGTTTGAGCCATAAAGTTGAGAATTCAGAGGAGTCGAAATCGGGAACACGAGAGCAAGTGAGTTTGTTGTGCACATATGCACAACATCCGCCTTTGGCTTTGAAACTAGGATAGAGAAAGTAGGAGGATACAGAGAAGGGGCTGCTGGATGTTGCTACAGACACCTGAGTTTCGGTGAGGAAGAGGAGATCAGGTTTGTAGGAGAGATGGTGCTCAACAGAGTGAAAGTTAGAGGAAACATACATACATACATACATAACATTTTAAGACTGAGTGTTCTACACATAAGTGCAGTTTCAGTCTCTTGTCCTAATGGCAGCGTTCCAGGCAACCCTGTTAAGGGCTGCTTCACTTGTCAAGTTCTTGGATTTGAGATCGGCACGTATAGTCCGATCCCAAGTCTTCCTCGGTCCACCCCTTGGTGCAGCTCCCTCCACAATCACAGACCTGCATTTTTTCACCCAATTTTGTTCATCCATTCTCTCCACATGTCCATACCATCCCAGTCTACTTGTACGCATCACCTCGCTAATACTCTTTATACCTAAATGTCTCCTCAGCTCAACATTTGTTATTCTATCCTGTAGCCTGGCCCCACACATCCATCTCACCATTATCATCTCATTACGCTCCATTCTGTTGACATCCTCTACTTTAACGGCCCATGCTTCTGAGGCATACGTCATTGCACTTCTAACACATGAGGCATACACCTTTCCCTTCAGGGGGAGAGGCATTCTTTTCATGGTCAGGATTGGCATCAATTCTCTGAACTTCCCCCAGCCACACCTAATTCTAGCAACAGTGGCAGCCTCGGCCCCACCACCGGCAGGAAAGTCCACGAATGTTGCAGAAATTAATATAAAGAGTAACAGGCCGAGGTCCAGGTAATTGTGTGGGGTCGTCAGGGGATGGTCGGTCGGGTGTGGGGGCATTTATGGTCCCTCCCCCTGGGGACTCCGAGGCTGGGCTAGAATTCATAATTTTTTTTTTTTTTTTAATTTTGGTGTGGAGGAATGAAGTGTGGTGTGCATGTTTAGTGTAGTGAAGTGGATAGGAGGAGGAGGTGTTTGTGAGAGCAAGCTGGATTGCTCTCAGTGTAAATGAGGCACAAAGAAAATCAGTAAGAGAGGCCAAGCAAATGAAACAGGAGTTCCAGCGACTCTTTTATCACATGCCTATAACCTCACCTGGGTCTAGCCCTGATCGATTGGTGCCTACAATCTCCCCACCACCAATTGGCAGTGGCTCCGGCGACCTCGCTTACGTTAGCCGACAAAGGCCAATCATGTTTCTTTAGAGGTGGAGTCACTAGTTCAGGAGATGATTACCAAGAGTGTCATTATCCCAGTCCCCTCGACTTACCCGGTGTTTACATCCAAACTATTTCTAGTACCAAAAAGGGACAGTATTCAGATGAGACCGGTCGTAGACCTGTCTTTGAATCTCCACATTCACAACGTGTCCTTCAGGATGCTGACCGTGAATCAAATCAGGCTAACGCTTCCGCCGGGAGGGTGGATGTGTTCATTAGACCTGACAGACGCGTATTGGCACGTCCCGGTAAACAAGAGATTTCAAAAATTTCTGGCTTTAAGAATAATGCATCAGACTTTTGTCTTTCAAAGGATGCCGTTTGGATTGAACCTAGCGCCACGCATATTCACAAAATTAGTCCGGCAAGCCCTGATGCCCATTTTAGAACAGGGGATCAGGATCTTGTGGTATCTGGACGACTGGCTGGTGGTGGCAGAGACAGAAAAGTTATGCAACACTCATGTCAACATTACGTTAAACCATGTCAAATCTCTAGGATTCAAGGTCAACTTAGTAAAGTCAAACCTTGTTCCCTCACGAGTAATTCAGTGGATAGGGCTGGTCTGGGACACAGCGTCTCTCACTCTGAGTCAGAGTGTGGACAATCGAAACAGATTTCGCAAACAAATATTTATGTTTCTCCACAGTCTGACTACGACACGGAGACTCTGGGAATCTCTAGTCGGTTCTCTCAACTGGGTTCAACTAACTGTGAAGTTGGGCCGGTTGAAAGTCAAACGTTTAATCTTGGAGGGCACTATTACCGGCGGCAACATTATGGCCTATCCCAACATTAATACACAGCTTACTAGCGGTCTGGGCGAAGAGGGAAGTGTTGCACTCAGTCATGTCATGGACCTCTCCTCCGCCGACGGTATGGGTGGACATGGATGCGTCAGGGACGATAGGTTGGGGCTTTCAGTCAAACCTCGGGCATCAGGGTCAAGGGCTATGGTCCCATTCAGAAACCTCCCACATAAATGTAAAAGAATTACTAGTCCCCTTGTATTTCCTTCAAGTTCACGGCTCTACTTTACGGGAAAAATCGGTGGCTTTCAGGATGGACAATCTCAATGCAGTTCACTGCATTCAGAAACAAGGGTCAACGAGGTCTCGGAAGTTGCTAGACGTGTCAGAAAATATTTTTGTTCTAGCCGACAAGCTGAACATTCATCTTCATGCATCATATCTCCCAGGCGTAGCAAACGTCTGGGCAGACGCTCTGTCTCGGAGACAGAGCACAACGGTAGAGTGGGCACTCAAGCAGAACATTTTCGATCAAATGATTGCAGAGCCTTACCGTCCACAAGTGGATCTGTTTGCGTCAGAGGAGAATCAACAATGGCCGGCCAAGGCAAACGGAGGCAGAGTTTATTGGGAGATGAAGAGAGCTATGAATTTGAGGGATTTCTGGCAGAGGGTAATGAAGTGGAGGATCAATTGACTGTGGTGAAGAGACAGATGATGGGTCTGTTAAGATGGAAGGGAGTTATGGAGAATTGGAGGAGAGATATAGGTGTGAAGGTGGAGTCACTGACAGAAATATGTGGAGGCAGTTCAGTAGCAACTGCAGATGGGCCATTAATTGCTAACCTAGATGCTGTGATAAGGAAAGTAGATGAGCTGGAGGCAGAGAACATGGCACTCAAGGAGCAGCTAAAGGAGTATGAGGGCCATTTAAGTGAGAAAGTAAAGGGAGTAATAAGTGAGGAGAAAAATTAGTGGACTAGGGTGGGGAATGCTAAGGTGGATGCATTGGAAGAAATCATGAAGGAGCAGGTGGAAGAGAGAGAAAAAGAGAAAAGAGAGTTTGAGAAGAATGTAGTGCAGGTTTTGAAGAGCAAGGAAAAGGTAGTGAGGGAAACAGTAGATAGAGGTAAAAGCATAATAATTTTTGGAGACATTGAAGAACATTTAGCAGATATGAGGGAAAGAAGGAGAAGGGATGAGGACAAAGTAAAGAAAATGTTGGAGTGTCTAGACGAGGGCTGTGATTGGGGGAAAGAACTGGACGAAGTAAAACGGCTAGGAAGATATAAAAAGGGTGAGATGAGACCGATAAAAGCAGAGTTTAAATCTAGGTCAGTGGTTGAAGCATTAACCATTGTAAGCTGGAGGCTAAATAGTTGTACTGGAATGAAACATATTAGGGTGAAAAAGGACTTAAGCATAGAGGAAAGGGAAAAGTTGAGAGAAGTTCAAGCAAGGGCTGACGATGAAAATCGAAAATTGTCAGATGAGGAGAAAAGGATTTTTTTTTGGAGAGTAAAGGAAGGGAAACTAAAGAAGTGGTACACTCAGAGTCAGAAATAACGGAAAATACAAGGATAAATGAACAAGGAGACAGTGAGTCAGGTAGTGGATCAAATCGGGGACAAGGAGATAGTACAAAGGAAATCAAGCAACAACAGATCTAGTGACCCTTCTAGGTTGCTTGTCCTCCAAAACACTGAGGATCAAGTGTCCAAACAGTGGTTTAGAGTGGGTAAGGGAACATTGGAAAGGGAATTACTGCCCTGGAACTAATGTCCGTGGCAGGATTAGGAAGTTAGTAGGGGACAGATGGGTTAGTAACTGAGAGGGGGATAAAATAAAGTTATTCATTTACAAACGCAGTCAGTCGCGGGTTTGATGCGAGATATTTGTATAGGCGGAGTTTAAATGAATCAACGGTGATGCAGTCTATAACGTTTCGGGGAAGCCCATTCCACAAGTTGACAACTCGATTGAAGAAGAAATTCTTAGATTCGTGTGAGTTAAAAGATTTACCAATAATTTTGCAACCGTTTCCCCGCGTGTAATTAGATTGGTCGATAGTGAAGTACTTACTACAGTTCATATTGTCGATGCCTTTGATGATTTTGAACACTTGAATTAAGTCACCTCTTAAGCTGCGCTGGGTTAAAGGAAATAGATTTAATTCTCTAAGACGCTCTTCGTATGGTTTGTTCTTTAGGCTAGGTATCATTTTGGTAACTCTACGTTGAACTCGTTCTAGCTTGTTTATATCTTTTTGGTAATAAGGGCACCAGTATTCCAGAAGAGGGCGGACTATGGAATTGTAAAGGGTTAGGATAACTTCTTTGGATTTATGCTCAAATGACCTGCCTATAAAGCCAATTATTTTGTTTGCCTTCTTAACAACTTCTGAACATTGTTGACTCGGTTTTAGGTTACTCGATATTGTTACTCCCAGATCGGTTTCTCTGTTTACATTCTTAAGCTGAGTGCCATTCATCGAATAGTTTGCTTTCTCATTTAGGTATCCGATATGTAGTACTTTACATTTATCCGCATTGAAACTCATTTGCCAAATTTGGGCCCAACATGACAATTTATCTAGATTGTGTTGCATATCGTCAACTTGTTCTTTTGAGAGTACGCTATTTGCAATTTTTGTATCGTCAGCAAATTTTGAGATTGTACAGGTGAGACCCTCATCTATGTCGTTGATGTAAATTAGAAAGAGAATTGGTCCTAGTACCGATCCCTGGGGTACCCCGCTACTTACATTGGTCCATTTAGATGCCTTACCGTTTATGACTACTCTTTGCTTTCTGTCGCTGAGCCAATTTTCTATCCATTTCAACACACGTCTTGTATTCCATGCGCTTTTAGTTTTAGCAGTAAACGTTTGTGGGGAACTTTGTCAAAGGCCTTTTGAAAATCAAGGTATATAATATTTACAGCTTTACTCTCATCGTAGAGGTTGAGGATATCGTGGAAGAAGTCTAAGAGGTTTGTTAAACAGGAACGTTTTTTACGAAAGCCGTGTTGAGTATCTTTAAGTATGTTATTTTCCTCTAAGTGATTTACGAGTCTGTCTCGTATGACCGTTTCTAGCATTTTACATACAACTGAGGTTAAGCTAATTGGACGATAGTTACTGGGTAGGGATTTGCTGCCTTTTTTGAATATCGGTGTTACGTTGGCTAGCTTCCACTGATCGGGCATAGTTCCAGACTGCAAGGATTTATTGAATAGTAATGTCAGTGGTTCGGAGAGCTCATCCTTAGCTTCCTTTAGAACTCTAGTGAGGGAGGAGCAGGAGATAGAGACAGTGAGTCAGGTAGTGGATCAAACCGAAGACGGAGAGATGGTGAGGGAGGAGCAGGGGATGGAGACGGTGAGTCAGGTAGTGGATCAGCCCGAGGACGGAGAGATGGTGAGGGAAGGGTGGGAGATTGTGGAGGGGGGGGGGGGGAGAATAGAACTAGCAGGGAATGTGGAGGTAGGTCAGGAAAGGGATGGAGGAGGAGGTGAACCTGATAGGGGGCAGGGAGGGAAGAGAAACAAGGAGGAGGATTCCAATATACTGTGCTACTACGCTAATATAGATGGAATAAACAGTAAAAAGGTAGAATTGGATGATATATTAAGAAAGGATCAACCACAGATAGTCTGTTTGACGGAGACAAAGCTGAACCAGGACTTTGACAGCAATATAGTGTTTAGTGAAGGATATAATATATGGAGATATGATAGAAAGGGAAAAAGGGGAGGTGGAGTGGCAGTATTAGTTAAGAACCCTATGACAGCAAAGCAAGTGGAGTTAAATAATGACAAGGCAGAAATAATGGCAGTTGAACTCAATGATATAGAAGGAAAAAAGCTAGACATAGCAGTAGCTTACATGCCACCAAAGACCAGAGCATGGAGGGAGTTGGAGTTTGAGGAGATGGTCGAGGATATGATTCAGTCGTTGAGAAGATTGCTTTTAAGGAAGAATAGATTGATCTTGGTAGGAGATTTCAACTGTAGCGAGGTTGATTGGGAATCGGGAGATGCAGGGCCAAATCAGAGATCTTGGGGAAGTCGGCTAGTGGAGTTGGTTACGGAAAATGTACTTGCACAACATGTGAAGGAAAATACAAGAATGAGGGGTAATAACGAACCTTCTAAACTCGATCTGATTTTTACAAAGGATCCTCACGAAATTAGTGATATAAACTATCTATGTCCTGTAGGTAAAAGTGATCACCTATTACTAAAATGGAAGTTGACCTCGAGTAATGCCAATAGATTAGACAATAGCTACATAAATGACAGATTAAATTATAGTAAAGCTGATTATGTATCCTTGAAAAGATATTTAGAAGGAGTAGATTGGGATCTTATTTTGAAGGAACAGGACGTACAAGGTAAATATAGTAGATTCCTCAAAATTTATAGAGTAGGAACCAATCTGTTTGTCCCAAGATATGAAACTGGAAATTTTACTAAGCAGAAAGATTGGTTTAATTTGAAATGCAAAAGAGCTTTGGGTAGGCGTGATGCAGCTTGGGCTAGATTAAGAAGAAGGAACACTGAGAGTAATCGGAATAAATATAAACAGGAGAGGAATAGATATGTTAACATAATTAGGCAAGTTAAAATGAACTATGAGAAGAACATAGTAAATAAATGTGAAAGTGATCCTAGATTATTTTATAAATATATAAACAGTAAGTTGAAGGTAAAGAAACAAATTACTAAATTAAGAGTTGATGCTAGGACGTATGAAAATGTATCGGACATGTGCGAGGTAATGAATAACAAATTGGGGTCAGTTTTTACTAGAGAGGAAGGTTTTGACGAACCACAGGCGGGAGTACTGGAGAGTGGTCTTAGTAAGATTGAAATAACTAGAGATGAGCTGTTATCTGCGATGAGAGGAATTGAAGTAAGGAAAGCTATGGGACCGGATGAAGTGTCTGCCTGGGTTTTAAAGGAGTGTGCAGAGCAATTAGTGGAGCCAGTGAGGGACATAATTCAAGCTTCCTTAGATAAAGGACAGGTTCCTGTTGAATGGAAAAGAGCTAATATCATTCCGATATACAAGAATGGAAACCCTGAGGACCCTCTAAACTATAGACCAGTTTCACTTACTAGTATTGTATGCAAGATTTGTGAAAAGCTAATTAGGAAGAGATGGATGAAAATGTTGGAGAGAAAGAAGATAATAACCCCAAAGCAATTTGGATTCAGAGAAGGGACATCTTGTGTTACCAGTTTGCTATGGTATTACAGTAGGGTGATAGATGTACTCCAAGAAAGAGGCGGATGGGTGGACTGCGTCTACTTAGACCTTTCCAAAGCATTCGATAAGGTACCACATAAGAGATTGTTATCTAAGCTTGAGACGCTAGGATGTGTCAGGGGGAGTTTGCTGAAATGGATGGAGAGCTATTTAACAGATAGGGAAATGAGGACCAGCATTAGAGGAACTTACTCATCGTGGCGGAAAGTTGAGAGTGGTGTGCCGCAGGGATAAGTGTTGGCACCTCTCATGTTCCTTATGTACGTGAATGACCTGCCGATAGGCATAAACTCCTACATGTCAATGTTTGCAGATGACGTAAAAATTATGAGACTAATAACAAATAAAAGTAGTTGTGAGGAGCTGCAAGGGGATTTAGATAAAATATACGAATGGAGCACCAAGTGGAAAATGAAATTTAATATAAGTAAATGCCATGTGTTAAATATGGGAAGAAGTGTGAATAGACCAAATTGGGAGTACAGGATGGGAGATAATATAATTAGCAAGGCCGAAAAAGAAAAGGATTTAGGGTTGATTATACAAGATAATTTGTCGCCAGAGAAACATATTAACAAGCTCTTTAGCGGAATGTATGCAATGGCCGGGAATATGAAAGTTGCTCTGAACTACTTGGATGAGACCATGGTAGCGAAAATTATGAAGAGTATGATTAGACCAAGATTGGAGTATGCAGCAGTGGTGTGGTCCCCGCATCTAAAGAAGCATATTCACAAGTTAGAAAGAATCCAGAGAGCAGTTACTAGATTGGTTCCAAGTCTCAGAGAACTGCCATATGAAGGGAGGCTAGACAAATTAAATCTACCGAGTCTAAAAGAGAGGAGAGAGAGGGGAGACATGATAATGATGTACAAATGCACCCGGGGGCTGGAGAGGCTGGATAGGGAGGATATATTAATTATGGATGCAGGAATAACTAGAGGCCACAGCTACAAAGTAAAAAGACCTACCTGCAAGAACGATATCAGGAAGTTTAGCTTCCCCTATAGATGTATTGACAAATCGAATGGGCTGGAGGAGGAGGTGGTAGGGGCAAGGAATATCCATATTTTCAAGAAAAAATTGGATAAAAAGTAGACTGAGAGACGGGACAACACGAGCTTAGCTCAACTCCTGTAAACTACAATTAGGTAAATACAATTAGGTAAATACAAACTCCCTCGGTACCTCACACGCCGGACATTAACGCCGGCGGGGGGGCCCGACGCATTGGTGACGGATTGGAACATGTGGAGTTCCATTTATCGGTTTCCGCCACCAGACGCTTCTCTAATGTGCCACGTAGTCAACAAACTACAGGATTATCGAGGTGTAGTCTCGTTAATCGCGCCCCTGTAGCCAGCGCAGTTGTGGTACCAGCAATTGATAACGTGGTGCCCGAACCCGGTGTCGCTCCCGGTCGGGTATTTCCACTTAAGACACGATTGGCAACCGAAAGACCTCGCTGACTTTTGCATTGTGGACATTCAGGAGGCCAAGTGGTTAACGCCGTAAGGTAGAACCGTGACAGATAAATTTATGAATCAGTACACACAATCTACCAAGAGGCAATATCAATCTCATTGGCAGTCCTTTACTTCTTGGATAGTTAGAACAGAACAGACAGTACCTTCGGTGGCATTAGTTTTTAAATATTTAAACTATTTGTTTGAACAGAAATGTCTATCTGTAGTGACTCTAAAAAATCACTTAACAGCTATCAGGGTGCCATTCTTTGACCTTACAGGTCTAACCATACCACAAGCGGAAGAAACGGGTTTCATGAGAGCATGCTTCAAACTCCGCCCACCTCCCCGTCAGCTCATGCCTACCTGGTCTCTTGACAAGGCGTTATCTTTGCTTCATTCCCGTCTGTATCAGAATACGGCAGATTTTGAATTACTATTAAAAAAGGCTGTGTTCCTTATGGCTTTGGCAACGGGTAACAGGGTGTCTGGGCTGGCGGCGATGAGCAACACCCCTAATTGTATAAGGTTTGGTAGACTAAATGATTGCATTCATATTGCACCTTCCCCAGGGTTCATCGCCAAGAATGAACATAGTGAACATGTTTTCTCAGAGTTCACGGTGCCGGCGTTGAAACGGGGTAAAGTGCACCATAATTTGTGTCCTGTACAAGCTTTAACCAAATATATGAGAGTGGCACCTCTTAACCAACAAGGTGCTTTATGGGTATCGAGTACAGGTAAAAGATTAATGAAACAAAAAATGGCTTCTCTGCTAGTCGAAGTCATTAAAGAGAGTAATCCCGGCGTAGTGGGTAGGGCCCACGATTTACGCAAATGGGCAGTATCTTTACGTTTTCTAAAAAAAAAAATCTGTTGAAGACATAGCTACTACTCAACTATGGGCTTCAAATCATACGTTTTTGACTCGATACCTGTCGGTAGCACTAGACAAACCATCAATGCCATGTATAGCGTTACGGCAAAGGGTCTAGATGGGTCTCTAAGTCACTAATTGTTTAGGTTAAGAAAGAGGGGGGGGGGGGGGAGGGGGTGCAGTCAGTGAAACATAAGACACCCTAGACCCCGCCGGAGGATATGTACAGAGTATACGAGCTGTGATACAATGTATAAGTGTTGTTATTAAAATTTCTCTGTAGTAATGCCTACGGGAAATGTTGTTGAGGTACAATGGATGTAGTACAACAATGGTTTCTTTCAGTGGGATACACTGTTGAAGCAATTTAATTTTAAGAGTTCTCGGTAGTTGCAACTACGAGTAGCATTCTAGTAAGTACATCTGCGATAGTACAAGAATTTATTCTATTTTTGTGTCTAATTTTAAGGAATATACACATTAGAATAATGGTGTTTATATGTGCACATGTAAACATAAAAGTTTTATTTTTCACCACTTAATTTAAGTGGGGTGCCTTTAATTAACTTTCAGATCTGTGAACAGATTCTCATAGTTACCCTTTTTTCATCAAGCAGGCTTCTTTAAGCACGCCCCTGCTTGTACCCCTTTTTATATGTTGTATAAAGTTTATATATAAATATATTATTTTTTACAAAGTAAGAATACTATGTGGTTGTTTGATTATCTGCCTATTCTATTTGCAATGGTTATGATATGATTACGAATGTCCCCCTCCAGTCTTAGATATCAGGCATAATCGTCAATGATGGAGGGGCCACTAATAAATTATAGGTTTGACTCCTGCAAGGAGATAAAGAAAACCTAATATTTAGTAGTGGCCCCGTAATCATTGACGACTGGGTCCCTCCCAACCATCCCCTTCCCATTCGTTGATGTATTAAGGATTTTGGTATACTTGATATCATGATATGTCAGTGAAGGCGGATAGATGCGCTAGTCAGCGTCTGGTCCAAGAATCCACAGAAGTACATCCACGGAATATGGAAAGCTTATGAATAGTTATTCTTATTTTATTTTTATTTTTTATTTGTTACAAAGTTTTTTCGTAGTGAGAACCCAATCATAAAGACGAACCATGAGTGATTTTGCGTGTGCTTATGATGAAGGTTCCTCTGAGCTCTGCGGCGGTAGATTCAAACTACGCTTATGAGCGTTTGAAGAGGTAGCCTTATGTAATAGGCATAATCGTCAATGATTACGGGGCCACTACTAAATATTAGGTTTTCTTTATCTCCTTGCAGGAGTCAAACCTATAATTATTATATGAATATTATTTTTATTTTCTGTACAGTATTTCTATCTTTTTCCTCTTTATATTATTACATTATGTTATGTAAGCCAGGTTAGTTAGAATGCCTCTATTTCAGTTTTTAGGCTTCGTTAGTTAAGCTAGCGGACGCCAGTTTTAGGGATAGGCTAGGCCTTTGCCTTTTTTCCATCAGTGATTTTATAAGCTCCGAAATTCAATATTCTTAATTCTAACTAGCCTATCCATTCTTATAATTTTTTCAATTAATCATTGATGCTATTCATTTCAACTTTTCTTGCTGATAGCCTAACTATTTCTCTGAACGTTCAACGTCGCGCTTCCATAAAATTGTTTAATGGCGATCTAGCGGCTATCACATTTTCTTTTATTTCTTATCGAAAATTCCAGATGCTTCGAATTTCATCCTTTTGATGTTTTCGTGACATTGAGCGTTTCTCTTTACATTTTAAAAAAGTTTTTACGAAATATTTTCCTTTTGCACTGTATATAAACAATTTATTAGACTTTTATGTCATACGTCTTCATAGTCTATGTACCTTCCAGGTTTTCTGTCTTGTTGCAGAGCGGATAAATGTTATTCTTTTATGATACATTTGCCTGTAATTATTTTTGATACTTGATACCGTAGCCTCCCTTTTCAAAAAATATGATTTTAAGCTACGAACCAACCTTCAGTTGGGCCCCTTTTTAGAGTCTCACTCCGGTCCTTTTTAGGTCGGCTAGTGTTAGACTGGGCTTAATTATATCTCCGGTCACTAGGAGATCCCCGTGTACTATTTTAAGTCCGGGGGGTAGCAGAGTATAGGCGGAGGTTGGGGGCCTCATTTGTATATCTTTTATTTGTGCCTACTCTGCCGGAGTTCTCTAGTTTATATCTACGAGGCTCCGGGTATTTTTACCTACCATTTTGCTTTTACTACAAGGTGCTTTTGTCATACACCTCCCCCTTTCTTCCACTCGGATTTTTTCCGGTGGTACACTGTCATAGCCTTATCTCCGGGGCTCCAGAGTTAAGAACCTGTTCCCTCACCAGTTTTTATTAACTCCGGTTCACAAACACCGAGTGCTACTATAGCTCAGAGTGCAATTATGTCATAATTCATATTTTACTCCGGTTCACTACAGACAGTATCTCCGAGTACTCTAACCCTTAAAGAGAATACATACTCCGGTTTCCATATACAGTAAACTTCCGTTAATCCGAAGGGCAGCGGACCGGCTCTCGTTCGGATTAGTGGATTTTTCGGATTATCGGACTTTACCCCTATGAACCTGTGTATGACGAAAACATTGAGACATTAGGCCACCCAAATGACACAATGGTGCACACACACATATCATATGTTCATGAAATCACTTCAAAAGTTTACCATTGTCATTGTAGCCTATTAACTACTTCAAAACATTCAGATTAATGGTCAAAGGAATCTGCTGATATAAACGTCTTCTTCTTCTTCCGTCTACTAGCGAGTTTTTCTTGCTCTTGAAGATCAGATGTGGTTCGGGAAGTAATGCCTTAACAACGGCACTTCCCTGAGAGGTTCTTGTAATTTTCCTTTTGTGATTTTCCTTTTGTGACGTGCTCTGTTATATTATATTGTATTGAAAGCACCCTTGTATTGTTGTCTTGAAAGCACCCTTGGGATGCTCCGATCACTGAACTATAAATAGTAGCGTATCGGAACATCCAAAGGTGCGTTTTCAAGCTCAAGACTAATACGTCCAAAGGTGCGTTTTCAAGCTCAAGACTGAATGCGCTTGCAGAAAATGCGGTGCAAGCCAGTAGCGCATCGGAGCGTCCCAAGGATGCGTTCAAGAGCAAAACAAACTCTCTAGCAGACGATGTGGAAGAAGAAGAAGACGAAGGTGTTTACGATTATATCAGTAGCTTCCTTTGACCATTAATCTGAATGTTTTGAAGTAGATAATAGGCTACAATGACAATGGTAAACTTTTAAAGTGAATTCATGAACATATGATATGTGTGTGCTCCATTATGTGTCATTTGAGTGGCCTAATGCCTCAAAAAGGGGACTTTGGGACTTCTTGAAAGGTGCGTTTTCAAGCTCAAGACTGAATGCGCTTGCAGAAAATGCGGTGCAAGCCAGTAGCGCATCGGAGCGTCCCAAGGATGCGTTCAAGAGCAAAACAAACTCTCTAGCAGACGATGTGGAAGAAGAAGATGACGAAGGTGTTTACGATTATATCAGTAGCTTCCTTTGACCATTAATCTGAATGTTTTGAAGTAGATAATAGGCTACAATGACAATGGTAAACTTTTAAAGTGAATTCATGAACATATGATATGTGTGTGCTCCATTATGTGTCATTTGAGTGGCCTAATGCCTCAAAAAGGGGACTTTGGGACTTCTTGAAATTCGGACCATCGGGTGAATTCGGATTTGGCCTCAAATTGAAAAATTCGGACTATTGGGAGATTCGAATCATCGGTCGTCGGATTAACGGACTTTTACTGTACCGAGTTGTATACCACTCTAACTCCGGGTATTCAACAAAAGCGTCTTAACTCCGGTTCTCAAACACTGAGTTCTACCAACATAACTCCGAGTATCCCTTAGCGAGAACATATCTCCGGTTCCTATATAACTTCTAACTCCGGGTATACAACAATAGTGACTTCACTCCGAGTCCCAGAAAACTCTGAGTAGTCTAATATTGTCAATTAACTCCGGTTCCCAGACACCGAGTTCTGTCAACCAGCTCCGGGTATTCAAACAATATTAACTTATTTCCGGTTCCAGACACCGAGTTATACCAATAGGCCTACCAAGTCCTACTAGCACACTCCAGGTAGGCCTATTCAATTATTATTCAAGTTGGCAGTCCTAGATGACGAAGTTCAAATTGGTAATTAATAGAATCACCTTCAAGAACTTTTTACAATACTTGTATATGCTTAGCATAGTACTAAAGATAACTCAATTTTAACAAAGTCCCGAGTAAAACTTCATTCACTCAGTATTACTGATAATGTTTATACTCATTCAGAGTGGGACAAAAGGTGCACTACACTTTCCAATCCTAAATTATGGTACAAGGTTGTAGGATTATTCCTACCCTTTATTAAGAACAGTATTTCAATACCATAGTTACCCTGTTCATTCATGCATAGCCATATAGGTTAGGAGGAATAATAATTCAGCCGTCCGGCTGGCTTAGTTGATAGCGTGCCTGATAACCATCTGGCAGGTCTCGCGTTTCAATCCCGTCTCAGATTGAAAAGTTTTCAGGAATATAGCCAGCGGTTACCATCTCCCCACGAGCAAGGGGGATGGGTAATAGTCAATGGTAGACTAAAGAAAGCCAAGCGCTGGTGAATCCTCGAAGGAGGAGAACGGGCGCTATATAAGTAACCTGACGATTATTATTGTTATTATAATTATCAACTTTTATTCCCAAACAAAGGCGGTACAAAATTAAGATATATTATCTCTCTTTCCTTAGGCCAAGTATATACATGGACACGATTAACCGGTTGGTTCTCATCCATTCATTTTACACAGATTTTACTGTTTTACCTACTATTAGTAGATCAAATATTTTTGATTTACAAAGAATCCCACATTATCACACCTTCAATAAAGGATACTATGATATTGTCGTTCACATATAACTACTAGTAGTAAATCAATAATTTTGATTCACAAAGATTCCCAGGTTACCACTCCTCCAATAAGGATACTATGGTATAATCAGTATCATTCAAGGCTAACGCTTGACTACTCAACTCGACAATAAACATTTCATATTTTAGGCTCCGGACCAACTCTCGAGTTGGTCAAGGACCCCAATGGAAATACGCCTAACGGCCTTATTGGGCTATCCTTAGTTGGAATTATGCAAAGCTGGTACATGTCATACTGTATTTGTAACATACTATGTGGTACCAACTCGGTAAATTGCTAACTGAATAAATAATACTATAATTATTATTAATGATTCATTGAACCTCCCTCCGGTCCCACTTTGGGTCGGCGAGTGTCTGGGTCTGGGGCTCTTTTACATATCTTCGATCACTAGAAGACCACCACATTCTCTCGGAGTCAGGGTTTTAGCAGAGTAGGCTGAGAGAGGGACCCTCTTGGATATTTATAACATTGCCTTCTCTGCCGGAGTTCCACAAGTCTCATACTAGAGTTCTCCAATTAGATATTTTTCCCTATCATTTATTACGGAATAGGTTTTGTTCACTCTATTTCCGTCCGAATCTTGAGTCCTCCATACCAGTCCGAGAAGACTATTAGGTACTTAGTAAATTTTACCCCCGCACCTATTAAACAACACAGAGTTATTCCGTCAGTCATTACCGAGTAATTTCTTTACCCCGAGTCCTCTTACTACAAAGGACAACACTGGGAATTAATTTTCCGTCTAGCAATTGCCAAGTAATATTTTCCCCAAGTCCCCACTATAACAGAGGTCACTTCATTAGGGTCTACTTAACCAGTATAGTAATGATTCATTAGCTTGTTTTCCTTACGCCTCAGCACAACATGCTAGAGTTCTGGGTATCCCTAGCACCAACCATTCCTTTTAATAAATTGTTCGACTAGGGTCTGCTTTAAAAAACCTGACAGAACCGATACAGTCAATTGCTATCTTACCCTTACACAACTGGTTGTTCCGGTCCCAATTTGGGTCGGCTAACACTTAGTCCGGAGCTCTAATAATGACACCTCCAGTCAGTATGAGTTCCCCGCGTTCTCTATGAGTCCGGGTTGCAGAGGAAGGGGGTCTCTTAGATAACTATTCATTGCCTACTTCGCCGGAGTTCCACATTCACATACCAGATTTCTCCAGGTAGATAATTTTATCTATCCTTTATTACAGAATAACTTTCACGGGGCTCAATCAACCATTTCCCCATACACCTCTTAATCACACAGGGTTATTCTGGCAATTTGGCTGAGTCAGATCCTTGACTCCGTGTCCCCATAATTGACGAGGATATTTCTTAGGAACAAAAGGTTGGGGAAGGACTTTACACTCTCAGATAAACGACCCATAGGCGATGATCCAACCTTTTGGTTTTATTATGTTCTCTCCACCAACATACTTTACTCCTAAACTCGGTTAATGAAATTAACAAACACATGTGGCAGTCCGAGGATTCGAACCTAGGCTGCTCACACTGAAAATCACCACACTTATGCATTGCACCACAAAGACAGTTTTACAAGACAACTCACTCACACTAATGAGGAGTAGCAGATCCTATTCATGACACATACTCTAGGGCAACATTATCACACATAAGAGAAGTCTATCTTTGCAAAGCCGTTCGGACAGTAGGAGAGGTCAGAACAGCCCTTTTCATGACGTCCAAAGCACGTCAAGACCTCCGTATCTTTCTATCTAAAACACTCTGCCCAAAGACATCAAGACTAGAATCTTGATCTCTCCATCTATTCTAACAGATTAACAACCACAAATACTTGGTCTGAAGTATCAGCACTACTTTTTATAACGGTCTCTAAGGTTCTCTCGTGTTAACTTTATTAGATTCAGATCTCAACGACACTCAACAGGCCACAGTAGTCGGGACAGACTGGTTAATTCATCATCCCCAGACAACAAATTAGACAGACTCAGACACACCAACAACAACAGTCTGACCTTTCAAGAGCACATACCGGTTCAAGGACCTAACTTAGTTCATCTTAGCCTTGCATCACATTATATCGCAAGGCACAACCGATTCTTTCCAGGCCAGTTACACAGCATGACCGAAAGGACCTTGGTCCAGACATTTAATAAAGCATAGTCTGTTTTGGGACTGGGAGAGACGACCGTTCTTTCGTAAGTACGTATACAACGTCTCATACCAGTAAAGGTGCCAACACTCGTAAAAGCGATGCTTCAATGAGGAATTCGAGTGAACATTCCTCCCACATCAAAAGTTTTCTGTCTCACTTAGTTCTAGTACCAAAACGAGATAGCCTACAGTTCAGACCAGTCATAGAATTATCAATCCTCAATAAGTTTATGGTAAACCACTTTTTCGTGATAATAACAATACAACAAATATACCAGCCCTATGTCTGAATAGTAAAGTGGGAACCCTAGGGTTACCTCAGTTGGCAAAACCCTATCACACAACATACAACATCAAATACTTGACTACTAAAAGTATGCAAGACAGTACATACAAAAAACAATTCCAAACGGCTGTGGGAGTCGTTAACCCTCTCACGACCATATGATGCAGAGGTTGCCAAATTAGCAATAAGAAATAGAGTTCTCTCACTCTTATAATTACCTCTCCAAAATGAGTTTTCTGCCCACAGCTAACTCAAAGACAACTGCAGAGGTTAAAGTAACTAAACTAAAGGTTTCTAAATACCCCTGATGGCAACAAGGCTTTAAAGTATCCCCAATAGGCTCAAAATTGCGTCAAGGACGTGAGAGGGTTAATAGGGTCAAAATATTGGGTTCAGCTACCTGTTCCATTGGACAAACTTCGCCTGAATCCTTACATCAGGCTAGACAACAGAGCTTTTCCGAGTCAATCAACCTCATACCCAGCATTTTATCAGACTTCTAAGCTTCTGGATAAGACCTGAGACCCCTTCCCCGACAGCCCTCTAGTCAGAACCGCCACCATCAGTGGGGGTCGTCTTGGACAAAGCGGGAGCCCCGAGCTGGAGTTACCAATCGTCAGACGGTCGCCAGACACAAAGTCGCTAGACCTCTCTCAATCTCTATCACTTAAATACAAAGGAACTAGTTGTCCCTCGATTTTCCTGAAAAATCATGCCCTTGCACTCCAACACAGAGTACGATAATAGCCTTTCACATGGACAACACATCAGCCGTGTCCTGTATCAACAGGCAGGGCCCAACAAAATCTCACACGCCCCGGAGATTGTCGGAGTTAATATTTTTCCTTACTCTTCATTACCATAACACAATTCAAGCAGTTTACCTACCAAGCAAGGCGAATCTGTAGGCGGACACCTTATCTCGGGAGAAGGGTACCCTAGTCGAATATACAATCACTCAGACGGTATTCCACAACTTGATAAGGCCGTTCCATCCACAGGTAAATCTCGTTAATTCACACCAATCGACAAAATACCTCCGGCTTCTGACCTTCTGGCACGAGATCCAAGCGAGCGGAACATATGCGTTCTCAGAGATTTGGAACAAGTGGTTATCGATATACAGTACCTCTTTCCTCCTCCGGACACACACGAATATCCAAAGTTTTGCAACATATCCACTTAATTCAGGGTCAAGGGTGCCTTATAACGCCAGTCTGGTCAACACATGTGTAGTTCATTCATCTGTCTCTCGAATGTCCCATTCCAATACCATTTCCAACGTCTTATTTCCACTTAGAGCGGATTAGCAACCTACAGACTGGTCTACATTATAGGTTTGACTCCTGCAAAGAGATAAAGAAAACCTAACATTTAGTAGTGGCCCCGTAATCATTGACGATTATGCCTATTACATAAGGCATCCTCTTCAAACACTCATTTACCGTAGTTTGAATCTACCGCGCAGAGCACAAAAAATTGAGGAGCCTTCATCATGAGCGCACGCAACCTTACTCATGGTTCGTCATTATGAAATTGGGTACTCACTATGAAAAAACTTCGTAAAAAAATAACAAATAAAAAGAAAATAAGAATAACTAATCATAAGCTTTCCATAACTTCGTGGATGTACTTGTGTGGATCTTTGACCAGACGCTGACTTCAGGCGTCATTCTTCCTTCACTGATATATCAAGTAAACCAAAATCCTTAATACATCAACGAATGGGAAGGGGATGGTCGGGAGGGCTCCAGTCGTCAATGATTACGGGGCCACTACTAAATATTATGTTTTCTTTATCTCCTTGCAGGAGTCAAACCTATAATTTATTAGTGGCCCCTCCATCATTGACGATTATGCCTGATATCGAAGACTGGAGGGGGACATTCGTAATCATATCATAACTCTAGCAAAAGCAGATAATCAAACAACCACATAGTATTCTTACTTTGTAAAAAAGATATATTTTTGTGCATAAACTTTATACAGCATATAAATATACAAAAAAGGGGACAAGCAGGAGCGTGCTTCGAAGAAGCCTGCTTGGACAAAAAAGGGGTTAACTCCGAGACTCTGTACACAGAGCTCGTAGTTAAGAAGGCACCCCACTTAACCCTCCAGCACCGGCTATGTATTATATATATATTCCTCGAAACCCGGGTGTTTTGGCCGAAAAACGTCTAGGCTAGGCTACCGTATATTCGTTAATCAGACTTATTCCCGCATTCCCGCGCATCCCCAAGCGTAGCTGTGTTATTTACCTGTAGAATGGCATTAAGTAGAGCTCTCTAAGTCAACTGGTTGAGCTGTGATGATGATTTCATTGGAGATAACTTTATGGCCAAAACAGCCACTTTACACCACTTTTCGATACTTAACAACAACATACAGGCACACACGAACAAGCGACGCTCTCCTTCTTGTGGCCGGAGATGCGGGGCGTCGGTCCAGCCGGCTGTTGTTTACATGCGTCGGACCGACGCCTCGCACACGGAGCTCACAGGCTTTCAACTACAGGGGTGTTCAAGAGTCCTTCCGGGTACCTGGTATATGCTTTTTTATGGGTGTTTAAGAGCCCATCCGTGGTGAGAGGGTTAAAGTAAGTGGTGAAAAATAAAAACATCAAAGTTTACATGTGCACATATAAACCCCATTAACTCGTGGATATATATCTAAAATCATACCCTAAAAATAAAAGAAACTCGTGTACTGTCGCAGAAGTGCTGAACTCTTGTACTTCTGCAGAGGTACTTACATTACAAATACAAGTTGCGGCCGCAACTACTAAGATTACTTAAATTTATATTGCTTCACAGCCAAAACTATTTACAACAAGCATTGTCGTCCTACTATGATTGTACGTTAGCACAATTTCCTGTAATGAATACTACAGAGAAATTTTATATCACAGCACCTACACCCTGTATCACAGCTCGTAAGCTCCGCACACGTACTCCGGCGGGGTCTAGGGTGTCCTATGTTACACTGACTACACCCCCCCCCCTCTCTTTTCTTCATCTAAACACTAAGTGACCCAGAGGCCACCTAGACCCTCTGCCTTAAAGCTATACATGGCATGGAAGGCCTGTCTAAAGCTACTGAAAGGTATCGAGTCAAAAAAGTATGATTAGAGGACCAGAGGTGCGTGGCTGCTATGTCCTCAACAGAAAAATTCTTAAGGAAACGCAAAGAGGTCACCCATTTGCGTAAATCATGAGCTCTACCCACAACGCCGGGATTACCTTCCTGAATGATGTCAACTAAGAGAGAAGCCAGTTTAAGTTTCATTACGCGTTTACCCGTACTTGATACCCATAAAGCACCTTGTTGATTCCTAGGTGCTACTCTCAAATATTTGGTTAGCGCTTGCACTGGACATAAATTATGGTGCATCTTTCCCCTTTTCAACGCCGGAACCGTGAACTCTGAAAACACGTGATTACTGTGTTCATTCTTGGCGATGAACCCCGGGGAAGGGGCAATATGAATACAATCATTGAGCCTACCAAACCTGATGCAATTAGGTGTGTTGCTCATCGCCGCCAGCTCAGACACCCTGGTCCCGGTAGCCAAAGCCATAAGGAATACTGCCCTTTTTAAAAGTAAGTAAAAATCTTCAGTATTTTGGTACCGCCGGGAATGAAGTAATGACAACGCTTTGTCCAGAGACCAGGTAGGCATGAGCTGACGGGGAGGTGGGCGGAGTTTAAAACATGCCCTCATGAAACCTGTCTCTTCCGCTAGTGGTATGGTTAGACCTGTAAGGTCAAAGAATGGCATGCTAATTGCTGTTAAGTGATTCTTTAACGTTACTACAGATAGACGTTTCTGCTCAAACAGATAGTTTAAATAATTAAAAACCAAAGCCACCGAAGGCACGGATTGTTCTGTTCTGAGTATCCAAGAAGTGAAAGACTGCCAATGCGATTGATACTGTCTCTTAGTAGATTGTGTGTATTGATTCATGAATTTATCGGTCACGTTTCAACCATACGGAGTTAGCCATTTGGCCTCCTGAATGTCCATAATGCAAAAGTCAGCGAGGTCTCTAGGTTGCCAATCGTGTCTAAGTGGAAATACCCGACCGGGAGCGACACCGGGTTCGGGCACCACGTTTTTAATTGCTGGTACCATGCCTGCGCCGGCCACAGGGACGCGATTAACGAGTCTACGCCCCGATAATCCTGTAGTTTGTTTACTACTTGGCATATCAGAGAAGCGTCTGGCAGCTGAAACAGATAAATGGAACTCCACATGTTCTAGTCCGTCACCAGTGCGTCGGGTCCTCCCGCCGGCGTAGTTGTTCGGCGGGTTAGGTACAGCGGGAGTTTGTGAGTCTCCTCGGACGCAAATAGATCCACTTGTGGACGGTAAGACTTCGCAATCATTAGGTCGAAAATGTTTTGCTTGAGTGCCCATTCTACTGTTGTGCTCTGTCTCCGAGATAGAGCGTCTGCCCAAACGTTCGCTACACCGGGGAGATAAGAAGCGTGAAGCTGAATGTCCAGCTTGTCGGCTAGTACAAAAACAAAATCTGACACGTTTAGCAACCTCCGAGATCGCGTTGACCCCCTGTTTCTGAATGCAGTGAACCGCATTCAGATTGTCCATCCTGAAGGCCACTGATTTGCCCCGTAAAGAAAAGCTGTGAGCTTGAAGGAAATACAAGGGGACTAGTAACTCTTTGACATTTATGTGGGAGGATTCTGAATGGGACCAAAGCCCTTGACCCTGATGCCCTTGGTTTGACTGAAAGCCCCAACCTATCGTGCCTGACGCATCCGTGTCCACCCATACCGTCGGCGGAGGAGAGGTCCATGACATGACTGAGTGCAATGTTTCCCTCTTCGCCCAGACCGCTAGTAAGTTGTGTATTAATTTTGGGATGGGCCATAATGTTTCCGCCGGCAATAGTGGAAAAAATGTGTTGCCCTCCAAAATTAAACGTTTGACTTTCAACCGGCCCAACTTTACAGTTAGTTGAATCCAGTTGAGAGAGCCTACCAGAGATTCCCAGACTCTCCATGTCATAGTCAGACTGTGAAGAAACAGAAACAGTTTCTTGCGAAACCTGTTTCGATTGTCCACACTCTGACTCAGAGTGAGAGCAGCTGTGTCCCAGACCAGCCCTATCCACTGGACCACTCGTGAGGGAACAAGGTTTGACTTTACCAGGTTTACCTTGAATCCTAGGGATTTTACATGATTTAATGTTATGTTGACATGATTGATGCTGTCCATACTTAGTGTACTCAAACTAGTATGAACAGTCTCGATGTTACGTAATCTGGGTTGATGTAGCGTTACGTATCGTTCCATAGTCTTAGTTGAATGCTTCCATAACCTTGGTCGAATGTTCCATGATTGGGTAGAATATATTATTCTATAGTTGTATATGGGAAAGTATTGTAGGATTATAATTCCCATATATATATATATTTGTATTATTTAAGATTGTTTATAAGTATCTCATTGTAAAGAAGATGGGATACATTTTCCATATGTTATGCACGTGCGCGGTATGTCACGACAGAGACAAACATTACGCACTCGCTCACTCTCCAACCAACCTCCGTCCCAGCTACACACGCTAAGCCTTCTTTCTCCTAGTTATTTCACCAGGTGTTTTCGCTTCACTTTTCATCTCATACTCCATAGTCACTACATCATCATCTTTGTTACTTAGCACAACTTAACGTAAATATCTATCCTATCCTAGCCTATTGTAGCCTCTTTTCATACTCTGTTTACTATACTAACCACTTCGAGTCATCTAGCCTATTTTCCGCCATCCTCCAATCACCAGCTGAGTTCATCAAAGGGTAATTATATTTCTATATGGTTAATACTTCTTCATTATCAATAATATACAGTCCACTTATCTAAATTAGCCATATAATTGGTCCTTAAACCTTTCACTAGTTTGCCCCCCCTTCATCTTGAGATGAAGTTCATCTTGAGATGAACTTTTCTTGTGTACAATTTTCACATTTATTAAATTTAATAATATAGAATTAGCGGTACCCATTGAGTTTAGCCTGTTTAAATTACCCTATAGGCTCTCTCTCTCTAAAAATTCTTTAATTTATTATAACTTTAAACGGTACCTCTCTTTTTGACATCTGGAGACTTTTGGCCTATACTGTATTGTACTAAATTTCCCTCCCGGATTTTCTTAACTTATGGTGTAATGATTCTATAATTTCATAACTATTATGTAAGGAGTTAAATTGAAAAGCTCCAGATTGCTAGTCTACATTGCGCACAATTCTTATTCCGCATTTCGTGAGGGTGTTTTATTTTCGGCTCGCGATTTAATTTGATTTCTCGGAGTACTGTATTGTTGTTCGCAACTTATTCGGTCTGGCATTGATAGTTTGATTTAACGTCAATAGATTTCCTTCCCGTATAATCATGGCTAAGAGTGTACAAAAGCGTCGGGCTGGACTTAAGGGCTCTTTGACGGTCTTGACCTCTGATATTGACGAATTCCTTGATTCGGCGTCTAGAGTGGAGGTGGAGGCCAGGTTGCTCAGTATTCAAAAGCAACTTGACAAGTATGAGGTCACACAAGAGGACCTGGCCGACACCTACGAGGACGCCGAGTATATCGAGGTGATAAGAGAGGATACCTTATATATGGAGGGCATACAAGTAATCGTTGCCACACTGAAGGGGATCTTGATTACAGAGGTCAAGGAGGTCAAGAAAGAGCCAAAGAAATCCGCAGTCAAATTACCACATCTTACTCTTCCAAAATTTGAAGGTGATGCCACCATGTGGTCGGGATTTTGGGAGATGTTCAAGTGTACCATCCATGACAATCCCGACCTCACAGATATACAACGCTTCACCTATCTAAAGGGTCAGCTTCTGGGTGATGCACATAAGCTAGTCGAAGGATTCATTATCGAAAGTGCAAGCTATGCCCCAGCAATTGAGCTCCTGCAAAAGACATATGGGCATCCAGATCGAATCAAGGCAGCTTATGTTACCAAATTCAATCAATTAGTGTCACCCAAACACCAAACAGCTGACCTGAAGGACTTCTATGCCAATACAGAGAGTGTGATGAGGTCAATCATTAGCCATGGTATTTGTTTGGAGGAATTTTGTGTGGTGACTCTTGTCAATAAGTTACCATCACCACTGAAAGAAACCATAAAACGGGAAATGGGAGACTCGAGCCTGGATTATAAGAAATTCACTCATTGCCTCCAGGCTGAAGTATACAATATGGCGGGTCAAGACAGAGTAGGGGGTACACCCATGGCTACGGCAACATTTACCGCCCAGAGTGAGTACAGGAAATTCAACTGTGTTCTGTGTAGTGGCACCAATCATTTATGGTACAAGTGTATGAAGTATAAGACGGGGGGGGGGGGGGGGGGGCGGCCTCTTAAAGTTAAAAGAGCCCGTCAACTACGTCTCTGCACTGGGTGCTTGTCAAAAGACCATGGCCATTCGGGTTGTACTAATCCTAACATAAGAAGCTGCAAGTTTTGTAAGGGCAAACACTTTCATTCCCTGTGTACACAAAAACAAGGGAAAGAAAGTAGACCAGCGGAGGATAACACCAAGAGAGAGAATACTGCTGCTACTTCAACTACAATGTCCATTGCCCCAGGTAAAAATACAGTGATCTTGCCCACCGTACAGCTGCCGGTAAAGGGTAAGTATAATAATTGTTTTAAAATCAGATCGCTACTTGACCAATGTTCTCAGAGGACCTTTGTTAAGTCTTCTGTTCTATCCTCCCTTTCCTACATTTCTAAAGGAACTGAGGAGTTATGTCTTCACGGATTTACCGGGAAACAGGCCTCTAGGGAATATAATGTTGTGGCACTGCAATACAAACACAGAGGTAAATTTCATCATCTAGATGCAATAGTGGTTGATGAATTGCCAGAACATAAAGGTGAACTTAACCTAAAGTCTAAACTGGTTAGTTTACAAAGTAAAGGCATAAAATTAGCCGATCCTCACGCGACGGACACAGATCAGCTGGAGCTGCTCATCGGTGCGGATCACTATTACGATATAGTGCGACCTGGGTATAAAAGGTCAGGTAGTCTAATTCTGCTTCCTACCAAGTACGGGTACGCCATCAGTGGTTCATATGTGACACAGCCTACAAGCTCCAGCACAGAAGTAATTACTGTATTGAAAGTAGCAGTAACACCAATGGACGAATACATGTCCACTGGTAATATTCCACCATGCAAAAATGACTTAAATGTTTTGTGGGAATTAGATCATATCGGGATAACCCCTAAGGAATACTCACTGGTTGAGCGTCAAGCACTATCGTCGTATGAGGATACCGTTACCTACGATCCCGACAGCCAACAGTATAAAGTGAGACTGCCCTGGAACAATTCCAAGGATCAGCAGCCATCTAACAAGGGTTTGGCCATAGGCCGTCTTCGGGGACTTCAGAAAAGATTCCTCAAGGAGCCTGACTTTTGCAAGGAATACTCAAAAGTCATAAAGGAACAGGTGTCCCGGGGTTTTATAGAAGAGGTGCCTTTTGATAAATCAGATACCGGGCATTACTTGGCTCATCATGGTGTAATCAAGGAGAGCAAAACTACGCCAGTGCGTATTAGACCAGTCAAAGTAGGGCTGGACTTAGAACAAATTGCAATAGAAGGTTTTTTGGCTTTAACTTGTTTATTAGGTCCCTCTGATGAACATATAAAAAGTCTCCAACTTTTGGACACCTGGAAAGTGGTAAAATTTACAGCCAAAAAACCTTACAGCCAAAAAACCTTCTATTGCAATTTGTTCTAGGTCAAGCCCTACCTTTACTGCACATTATTGTCTATTACATTTTGCCTAGGCCTATACTAATCCCATCATCTTGTTTCTTGTTTCAACAGATTGGTGCGAGGACTTCCAGGAGGCTGCAGATCTTTTGGATAAGCTGTTGCGTGAAGACGTTTCACCGGATGAAGTCTGCAGTAAAGACGTTTTCAACAGAATTTCTGAAAAACTTAAAGCTGAGAAGAGCTCCTTAGCAGAGCATAAGATGGGAAAGCTATGGATTCAATACATGGACATGATTGACCTGCTGCGTCGCTTCCTGAGGGCACTGAGAATGGGCGATTTCCTACTGTACCTCGGAACACTCCAGGAGATGTTGCCGTACTTTGCAGCGTGTGGTCATAACAATTATGCCAAGTCAGCCCATGTGTACATTCAAGACATGATTGAACTTGAGCAGCTCAACCCAGACATGTTCTGTCAATTGAACTCCGGTCTATTTGTGATCCGCCGAAGTGATCGGCTGTGGGCAGAACTGCCAAGCGACTTGGTTATAGAGCAGGTTTTGATGCGCTCTTTGAAAACGAATGGTGGATTGACACGTGGTAGGGGCATGGAGGAAACGCAACGCCTGCGCTGGTTACTTGCTATGCCAGCCTGCGCTGAGGTGAGTGAAGTTATGCAAGAACTGACAGGGAAGCATTTCCACACCTCTGAGCAGCACAAAGAAATGACTGAAGCAAGGCGTGAACGAGATAGGAAGGACACAGAGAAGGTTCTCGCATTCTTCAAGGATTATGATCCATTTCAAGAATCAAATGAACTCAGGAATATTGCCAACGGTGTGACAGGACCAGCCTCGGCCAATCCTCATTTACTGTATGAGGTTGGTATGAACATTGTGCAGAAGATGGAAGGTAGCAATGCTTTTGACTTTTCATTTAGGAAGAAAGATCAAGTTGAGTCGTTGGGTGCAAAGGTTACAATCAGTGCTGAAAAAGTACCAATCGACCCACAGCTCCTTTTCCAGAGGCTCCTCATCTTTGCTAATAACAGGGACTTAGGTGTTGAAGAGGTCTTTGCGTATGAGTTGTCTAGCTACCCTACTGCTCTGTTCGATAAGTGGGGGAGGCTCAGGGAAGCCAATAAACCACAGCTAGGAGATGAGATAGCTGCTGTTGTTCCCAAGTCGTCATTGGAATCATTTGAGGAAGAAAGGACTGTGACCCATGTTCTGGATGGTGGTTCCTTATTGCAAAGGATTCCATGGAAGAAGGGTGACACATTTGAGGACATTGCAAGCATGTACATGAAGCATGTTTCCAAAAACTTTCTCAACCCGGTGGTTGTATTCGATGGTTATAAATCAGGACCTACTACCAAGGACATGACACACAATCGACGATCAAAAGGAGTCTTTGGTCAAAAGGTGATGTTCACTCCAACCATGCCCCTTCGGTCAAAAAAGGAAAACTTCTTGTCAAACTCGGACAATAAGCAAAACTTCATTGACTTATTGTGTGAAACATTCAAGGCAAATGGAATTGACTGTGTCAATGCGCCAGCAGATGCAGATGTCATGATTGCGAAGAAGGGAATTGAGCATGCAAGGGAAACCGTGACATATGTGATAGGTGAGGACACAGACTTGTTGGTGCTGTTGTGTCATTATGCGGAACGAGGGATGAATGATTTGTACTTCAAGTCGAGCAAGGAAGGTGGGAAATGTTGGCATATTAACTCAGTAGCAGAAGCTCTCGGTGAAAGCATCTGTCGTGTCCTGCCAGTTGTCCATGCACTCTGTGGATGTGACACAACCTCACGACTGTATGGTATTGGTAAAGGGGCTGCCTTGAGGAAAGTGAGGGAAGACAACAGTTTCTTGAAATGTATAGAAGCATTCTGTTGCCAAAGTGGAAGTAAAGACGCGATATCATCAGCTGGTGAAAAGGCCTTGGTTTATTTGTACGGGGGAAAAGGAAATGACACCCTTGACGGACTGCGAAAGACAAAGTTTTGCAACAAGGTGGCAAAAAGTTCAACTACCGTTGAAGTTCACAGCCTTCCCCCAACAACCGATGCAGCCAAATACCACTCGTTCCGAGTTTATTGTCAGGTCCAGGAATGGATGGGGAACTGTGTGGACCCCGAGAAATGGGGCTGGTGTCTGCGGAAGGGACAGCTTGAACCGAAGACGATGGATTCGCCAGTGGCTCCTGATTCACTACTGAAATTGGTCAGATGTCAGTGTAAGGGCAACTGTGACACTCAACGCTGTAGTTGCAAACGGAATGAGCTTGAATGTTCCAGTGCATGTGGTCAATGTAAAGGACTCTGTCAAAATAGCAACTTTGATGCAAGCACCGATGATCCAAGTGAATACGAACTCCTATCATGAATTACATAATTGGCTCTGAATGACGTCATACTACGTCACGGTTTTTTTTTTTTTTTTTTTTATAAAAAAGAGGGACAACAGGTCAAAAAACCCATACAAGCACAAAGTGCCTGTGTCACCCCTTGTGAAAGAGACAGTTCAGCCTGTCTGTAAGGTTTTTCGGCTGTAAATTAACCACTTTCCAGGTGTCCAAAAGTTGGAGACTTTTTATATGTTCATCAGAGGGACCTAATAAACAAGTTAAAGCCAAAAAACGTTGTTTGTAATACATTTATAGGGTCTAGGAGCAACCAGAAAAAGTTATCTGTAAATTGAAGCTTTGGACGGTGGCCATCTTGAATTTATGCAAATTAACCACTTTCCCAGTGTCCAAAAGTTGGAGACTTTTTATATGTTCATCAGAGGGACCTAATAAACAAGTTAAAGCCAAAAAACCTTCTATTGCAATTTGTTCTAGGTCCAGTTAAATGATTGCTAGATTTACTGGACTATATTGTCTTCGACTGTTCCGCCAAGATGAGTGAACGTCATCCTAGTCTTAATGACTGCCTGTACACTGGACCCTCACTGGTGCCAGATTTAGCGCAGGTTTTGCTTCGGTTTCGACTCGGTAAGTATGCCTGGGTGTCTGATATTGAGAAGGCATTTCTAATGTTAAGGCTCCATGAAGACGACCAGGACTATACGCGATTTATGTGGCCCAAGTATCCGAGGCAACTGGATTCCCCCCTAATTTGTTACCGGTTCCGGGCAGTTTTATTTGGAGCGACTTGTTCCCAATTCCTTTTAAACGCCACCATTTTGAAACATGTGTCTTATGTCAGTGCAGATCCGCAGATTATTCATCAGATTCGGTCAGGGTTGTATATAGACAATTTACTGGGTACAGGAAATGAAGAAGATTCCTGGTTGATACCTACGCTGTAGTCCGAGAGATTATGAATGACGCCCATCTACATTTGCGTGAATGGGCGACTAATAATTCTGTTTTGCGGACTGTACTGCAACGGGATGGTGTGGCGGCTGTACAGCAGGAACATGTTAGAGTGCTAGGGTTGTTTTGGAAAACGGACATCGATACCCTCTCATTCGGCGTTCAGTACGCGCAATATTCGCAGATTACAAAACGAATTTGCTTGAGTATGACAGCTAAACTTTTTGACCCCTTGGGGATAGTTCTACCGGTGTCGATCATATCGAGATTATTCCTTCAGCAATTATGGAGGATAAAATTAGGATGGGATGAGGTTTTGACTGGCGATCTGGTTCAGGAGTGGGATGACATTATTTCGGATCTTCGTCTCTGTAAGGGTTTTAATTTTCCTCGGAGAGTTGTCATGGACCATCCTGTTTCCATTCATGCCTTCTCAGACGCTAGCAAGGTCGCGTACGGCACCGCCATATACTTTGTTGACACAAGTGGCAGCCGTCTAGTCATGGCGAAGGCGAAAGTCGCCCCGATCAAATCCCTTTCCATCCCAAAATTAGAGCTGACTGCAGTTCTGTTGGCAGCTAGATTCGTTCACTTTGTAGAGGAAACTTTTAAAAATTTGCTAAATATCTCGGAGACAGTTGTATGGAGTGACAGCCAAATTACGCTCTACTGGTTACATAGCCGTAAGAAGCTACCAGTGTACGTCACCAACCGTGTCGACGAAATTCGTACCCTGCTCCCAACCGCACAGGTCCGGTATGTGTCTACCAAAGCGAATCCAAGTGATTGCATTACTCGTGGTGTCTCTGCTAAATTTCTCAATTTTTCTGCGTTGTGGTGGAATGGCCCATGCTGGCTTAATGATCCCAACGAATGGCCAGAGAATATAGATTTGAGCGAGCAACACACTGCTATTGTGGCACCGGTAATTGACTCGGTGCCTGACGAAGACACACGGTTATGGGAGTGGGATAGATTCAGCAGCTATGAAAAGTTACAACGTGTTACAGCATGGGTGTTACGATTTGTAGAAAATGTAAAACCAAAATTTAAAGGCACACCGCCCACAGGTAGTGCTTACCTCAATGTGAAGGAGATCAGAATTGCAGATAAATTATTACATAAGCTCTGTCAACAAGAAATATATACGCAGGAATATAAATTACTGGTTAAGGGAACAGTCTAGGAATAACCTGATCAACCAGTTGGGCTTACACTTGAAGGGGGACTTGATACATTGCGGAGGCAGATTACGATTGGCAGCCCTCTCTGAGGCAAGTAAGTATCCAATACTACTGCCCCCCAATCATCCCTTCACCCATCTTATCATCGATAGGTGTCACCGACTCTGTTGTCATTATGGGGTTGGTCATATAGTCACCTATGTAAGACAACGATGGTGGGTGCCTAGAATCAGGCAGGTGGTCAAGAAAGTCCTTCGCAAATGCTTAAAGTGTAGAAGAGTACAGGGAACACATTATGATCCCGTCGGAATTCCTCCCTTACCAAACCTGCGAACCACCCCAGGTGACCCTTACAAAGTTACCGGGGTTGACTACAGTGGAGCAATCCCTGTGAAAGATTCACCCAATCTTAAGGTGTATATGATACTTTTCACCTGTGCTGTTACCAGGTCAATTCACCTGGAACTGGTCACCAACCTCACTTGTGATAGTTTCCTACATGCCTTCCGAAGATTCTGCAGTAGACAGGGATATCCACGTATCATGCTGAGTGACAATGCAAAGACTTTCATAGGGGCATCTACATATCTCAAAGAAGTGAGCAACAATCCTAAGATTCAGACCTGCCTAGCGGATGTAAAATGCGAATGGCGTTTCATTCCTGCCAGAGCTCCTTGGTTTGGCGCCATATGGGAGAGAGCCATAGGCATCGTGAAGGCGGGTCTGAAGAAGGTGTTGGGTAGAGCTCTCATCTCGATTGAGGAACTCAACACCATACTCTTGGAGATTGAAGCCACCGTAAATGATCGCCCTCTATACTATGCTTCTGGTGATTTGGAAGACCTTACCCCCAATCACACCCTCAGTACTGGTACGTGGATACAGACTGCGGGATCTTCCTGAAGAGCATGACGAGGATACTTTGGAAGATCCAGACTACATAAGTAAGGAAGTGATATCGGCCCGCTACAAATACATTCGTAAATTATCGCGAGATATTTGGCATCGCTGGTCAACAGAATATCTGGTGACTTTAAGGGAAGCGCAAAAGAATAAACTAACACCATTAAAAGGTCATTGGCCCTCCCCATTGGGTAGGGGACGTGGTAACCATCCATGAGGAGGGCCCGCGCGCATTTTGGAAATTGGGTCGGATAGAGGAGTTATTACCAGGTCGTGATGGTGAGGTTCGGGTAGCAAAGGTTCGCACCAGGACTGGAGTAATCACACGGCCAACAGTCCGACTATATCCTCTTGAGGGTGACCTCGATCGCAAGGACACCCCCTCGGATCAGTTATCCATTGAAGTCCCCTCTCTGGCTTCTACTTCGGTGCAGCCTGTTGACGCGTCCGGCGAACGCCCACGTCGACAGGCAGCCCAGATATCCTCCCAAGTTTGGCGGGATAAGATTGCCTCCGGGCAAATCTAATCATGTAAATTTTGTATATTTTCTGTTGGTGGGAATATGTCCATACTTAGTGTACTCAAACTAGTATGAACAGTCTCGATGTTACATAATCTGGGTTGATGTAGCGTTACGTATCGTTCCGTAGTCTTAAGTTGAAGGCTTCCATAACCTTGGTCGAACGTTCCATGATTGGGTAGAATATATTATTCTATAGTTGTATATGGGAAAGTATTGTAGGATTATAATTCCCATATATATATATATTTGTATTATTTAAGATAGTTTATAAGTATCTCATTGTAAAGAAGATGGGATACATTTTCCATATGTTATGCGCGTGCGCGGTATGTCACGACAGAGACAAACATAACGCGCTCGCTCACTCTCCAACCAACCTCCGTCCCAGCTACACACGCTAAGCCTTCTTTCTCCTAGTTATTTCACCAGGTGTTTTCGCTTCACTTTTCATCTCATACTCCATAGTCACCACATCATCTTTGTTACTTAGCACAACTTAACGTAAATATCTAGCCTATCCTAGCCTATTGTAGCCTCTTTTCATACTCTGTTTACTATACTAACCACTTCGAGTCATCTAGCCTATTTTCCGCCATCCTCCAATCACCAGCTGAGTTCATCAAAGGGTAATTATATTTCTATATGGTTAATACTTCTTCATTATCAATAATATACAGTCCACTTATCTAAATTAGCCATAGATGCATAACTGTTCCGTCTCCGCCACCACCAGCCAGTCATCTAGATACCACAAAATCCTGGTCCCTTGACATTGCAACACGGGCATCAGGGCTTGCCGGACTAATTTCTTGAATATGCGAGGTGCTAGGTTTAATCCGAACGGCATCCTCTGAAAGACATAAGTCTGATGCATGATTCGTAAGGCCAGAAATCGTTGAAACCGTTTGTTTACCGGGACGTGCCAATACGCGTCCGTCAGGTCTAAAGAACACATCCACCCTTCCGGCGGAAGTGTTAGCCTGATTTGATTCACTGTCAGCATCCGGAAAGACACGTTGTGAATGTGGAGGTTCAGATAAGACAGGTCTACGACCGGCCTCATCTGAACACTGTCCCTTTTGGGCACCAGAAAAAGTTTGGATGTAAAAACTGGGTAATTTTGAGGAACCGGGATGATAACATGCTTGGCAACCATCTCTTGGATCAGTGACTCCACCTCTAATGAAACAAAATTTGCCTTTGTCGGCTGACGTAAACGAGGTCGCCGGAGCCACTGCCAGGTGATGCCTTTGCGTGCCACCATCCTCGCCCATGTGTTTAACCCTCCCGCCCCGGCTACGCATTACATAAATATTCCCCGAAATCCGGGTGTTTTGGCCGAAAAACGTCTAGACTTGGCTACCGTATCATTGTTATGCTGACTGCTTCCCGCATTCCCGCGCATCCCCAAGCGTAGATGTGTTATTTACCTGTAGAATGGCGTTAAGTAGAGCTCTCTAAGTCAAGTGCTTGATTTGTGATGATGATTTCATTGGAGATAACTTTATGGCCAAAATAGCCACTTGACACTACTTTTCGATACTTAACAACAACATACAGGCACACACGAACAAGCGACGCTCTCCTTCTTGTGGCCGGAGATGCGGGGCGTCGGTCCAGCCGGCTGTTGTTTACATGCGTCGGACCGACGCCTCGCACACGAAGCTCACAGGCTTTCAAGCAATGGTACAATGTTGTACCACCCGGGTTCCTGGGGGCAAAACATAATGGTACACACGTGTACCATCCGAGTTTGAAGGGTTAAAGGCCATGCGCGATGATTCACCCGGAACGACCAAGTTAGCAGACAAGGGTTCGCCGGCTGGACTACCCTCTGATCCACCTGCCGGAAGATTGGCCCTGGGAGTGAGAGAGACCCTAGTTTTTTGGTGGTGGTGGTGGTGTAAGTTTAGACGACTGGCCGGGTTTGGCTGGAGACGGGCCCTGGCCCGGCCTTTGATACCTCTGTCCTTTATGATTACCTGAAGACTTTCCTTGCTTGTATCTGTACTGACCTTGGGTGGAAGAGGATTTAGGCAAATGAAAGGGTTTTGCCCCACCAGACTGAGCTTTAGCGACTGGTTTGGGCTTGGTAAAAGTGAAACCAGGTTTCTTAGACGGGGCGGGACTGTGCTTCAAGGCCTGAGCCATGTTAAACACCGTCCTCCACACCTCCGGGGACATTAAAGAGGCAGTTAGAACTGGGGACATTATTACTTGATTAGCAATCCTATCCGGGAGCTTTCGGACTAGAGACATCCTTAGATCTTGTCTTGCCCGCACCGCCTCTAACAAGGCCGTGCGTATATCTCCCAGTGACTGTATAGAAGTCTGGAGAAGCAAGCGTCTAGACAGTTCGATAGCCTTTCGGACTTCCGTGTCCGCGATAGCCTGAGTAGATCTTAGCATTGACTTTGCTACCTGTTGCGTAACTATACACTGAGAAAATAGTCTAATACGCCTTTCCCCGTAGCCTAAACTCCCGGTCTAGGTGAGCAGTGGAAGGTGTAGAAAAGGGATCTTTAAGCTCGCATAGATTAATTTTAGGGGCAGCTAAAAAAGCAAATAGAGCAGAGGGAACTCCGCCGGCAGAGTATACCGGGAGAGAGAACCAAGAATGGCTTTCTTGTGGAATTTGGTGTGAAGCTTTAGAAGTGAATGTAGTTGCAAAGTTCTGAGCCTCGACTTGCCAGTCCACCCAAGGTCCCGGACCCAACTGCTCCACCTTCAAAACTGGATTCGCGGCCGAGTCTGTGAATGTCTTTAAACCTAACTCAGGTGTTAGAGCCGACAGCGCTTTGATATCATTGAACCCGTCATGTTTTGTCCAGTCCGAAAATAGTTTTGAAGCAGACTCAGGGGGTAGGGCAGGTGTAGAAGAATATACAAAATAATCATGATGATAATAGTTGGGGATGGCCTTAATACTAACATCAAGTACATTTCCCAACATATCTAGAGCCCTTAACTTCCTAGATTTATTCCCTTGGATTACCCACTCCCGTGGTACCGGAAGCTCCCCTGACATAGTGGATTGTGCTACCTCTGGCTTTGCTGGTACCAATGATACCCAAGATTCGTCTGGCCCGTATAAGAGAGGCATAGCCCCTTTTCTGATCGGGGCTTTGTCTAACGGGGGAGGATTTACGTCTGCTACTACTCGCACATTGGAAGTAGTTAGTGCCGCCGAAGTTGGCCTAGTAACAATAGTAGGTGATACAAGGGGAGTGAGCGGAATTTGTGTCAAAGCAATGGAAGTAGCCAGAGGTCGGACATTCGATGTTGGCGTGGAAGCTCCCAGACCAACTGTAGGAGTCTCCGGTTGCTGGCCAAAAAACTTAGTTAACCCTCCAGCCCCGGCTACGCATTACATAAATATTGCCCGAAACCCGGGTGTTTTGGCCGAAAAACGTCTAGGTTAGGCTACCGTATCATTGTTATGCCGACTGCTTCCCGCATTCCCGCGCATCCCCAAGCGTAGCTGTGTTATTTACCTGTAGAATGGCGTTAAGTAGAGCTCTCTAAGTCAAGTGGTTGATTTGTGATGATGATTTCATTGGAGATAACTTTATGGCCAAAACAGCCACTTTACACTACTTTTCGATACTTAACAACAACATACAGGCACACACGAACAAGCGACGCTCTCCTTCTTGTGGCCGGAGATGCGGGGCGTCGGTCCAGCCGGCTGTTGTTCACATGCGTCGGACCGACGCCTCACACACCAAGGTCACAGGCTTTCAACCACTGGTACAATGTTGTACCACCCGGGTTCCTCGGGGTAAAACTTAATGGTACACACGTGTACCATCCGAGTTTGAAGGGTTAAAGCACTCGCTAGTAACCCATTAATCTCATCCGCCGTGACAAATTGAGCAGAGGAAGAACTATTAGGTGAAGCATCCATATTCTGAGAGTTATCTACGAATGAACTAGACTCGTGAATTCCCACCTCAGAAATAATAGAACCCTCATCCCTTGCCTCCGGTCCCTCCTGAGAGGATTCCGCCGAGGCTGGGACCCCCTCATGTTGCCATGTTAAGTCAGGGATGGAAGACGGGATCTCCGCGTCCCGGTGGACTTCAGCCACTACCTGTGTTGCCTGAGACGGAAGTGAGCTGTCCCTCCATGGCTGGGAGTACCTCCAAACTCCCCGGTCTTGGCCGGAACTCACTTGTGAGCCAGGCCCCACCCCAATGACTGAGCCCTCACTCGAGCCCTCTAGCGGGTTATCACTGCCGGGAGAACCCCTTAAATCTAAAGTGAGAATATTGGAACTGGGAATAATATTTGGGGACAACCTGTCCGCCGGTATATCCCCCACCACAGTCTCTGACTCCACTTCCGACCTGTCAGATTGGACATGAGACATGTCGGGAGTAGAGGCAGAAAGCGAGGTTCGAGGCTCCGGCGAACGCCGGGAGGACTTTCATACAGGAGACTCTTTCTTAGATGACTTGTGACTCTGCCTCGACTTCGATGTATCACTAGAACTGTCCTTGGTCTTGTCTGTCTTACTCTTCTTCCGCGAAGGTGAAATCGAGTGACTATGTGTCTTCTTTCTGAGAGGAGACCGTGACCTGGACCTAGATCTTGACTCCGAAGCTGTCGCCGAGGGAGACGGCTCTCGCGGTCTCTTAGATGTGCCGGGGGAGGGAAGAAGCCCTTTACCCAGCCCAGTCTCTGCCGACTTATTTACTTTACTTCGGGAAGGAGGACGTTTAATTGGGGGGTGCTGAACCAACAAACGGTCCCACAGAATTACGTTATCACACTGCAGTGCTTTATGAGCCACTGTAGTAGCATAATTAGTAAGAAGTTGTCTGACCTCGCGTAATGCAACCGCCGCAGCCAGATTGTCGTGCTGTAATACTTTAATACTCAGCTGACTACAAAAGGTACAATTCTTCGTTACCCACAAACCCCTTGATCGGTCCAAGCATTTGACACAACGAATGCACAGAGTACAGTATGTGCAAAAATAGGGATCCCGGAACATGAGGGCGTTGAGCAAAGAGCAAAAACAGGGGCTAGAGCAGCCATGGCAGAGACTGGTTAAAAGCTAACTCCCCCCGGGCCTCACCTGGTCCTCTGTGGACCCGCCGGAACTCTGCCCTGGAAAAAAGAAACTTTCCAGGAATTAATGCTCATAAGGTTACCCCAAAATGTTCTAACACAAGTGTTAATGAACCGCCAGGCAACGAGACGTAATACACCACTATTACCACTCGTTTCCCTGTAGGTTCATATGTAAAGATTTTTGAATATCTTTACGTGTCCAAAAGATTTAAGAATATCCTCTGACATGATATAAAGACGAGCAGTTCTTTATAAATGACGCAGTCTTCCCTGTGATATAAAGTTCACCGGGAACCCATAATAAGACGCCGGCCTCTTTATTATAACGCAGTTAACCAGGTGAAGCCCACCTTAATCATTAGATCTGACTCCTCTCGAAGCCTTCATAGATCGCCGTAAGTTGAATGTCTCGATACCCAATTGTATCCCTCAATTGTTTGGCTAATCCTACCGAATTGAAAATCCGTGATTCCCACCCTCCCGAGGTTCAACCGCCGGGTGAAAATTAATAGAAAAGTTAACCCCAATTGTTCCTATCCCCACTTCTTTGCAAAATATCGCCGGGGTGGAAAGACTAATCAAACAAAATAGCCCAGTTTTTCAACAGCTTTGCAAAACCGGGAAAAACTATAGTCAACAGGTGTCCGCATGAACCCCTAGTTGAATCGGGTAAAGCCATTCCGCCGGGAAACACGCAGTAAGCCTGAACACAGGCCCTACTACAGAGACACAGTTCTGGAGAGCCCTCAAGCCACCACTCGCCGGGGGAAACTAGCCTATTTTAACCACGCGTGATTAAAACTCGGCAACCAGCCGGATTTTCACGGAGCAATCGAGAAAACCCGCCGGAAATGGTAACCCACACCAACCAGATGCAATCGGAGGTACACAAATAGTGCCTGGAATAAGCCAATACACAACTTATCCAGAACACACATGACACAGTAGTACATATTTATACAATAAATCAATAACACTTGCACATGTAAAAAAGCTACGAGAGGCTGGCTAGCCCTAAGCAGACGGAGTATCGTTTAAACATGTCGTAATAAAAACAAAAAGCACTGAATTATATCACAACAGGAACAGCCGCCAACACACCTCGAAGAAATATACCCGGGAGAGGGAAGCACTGACACGGGACCTAGAAAAAACTTCACTAAGTGAAGAAAAATACACTAGGAATGTCAGAAAACAAACAAATAAGGCAACTTCATCAGAAAGATAAAAAGAAGCCTAATAACGCGTAGTTAAAGCCAACTAAATAACTAGGCTAGCTAGCTGCGAAAACGTTTCACGCGTCCACCCCGGGACCACGAGGGTACGCCCGAAATAGGCGTCCCAAACACACGACCCAAATACACTGAACTGCGGGCATGACACTCCTGCTACGCATATCCTAACCTTACTCGATACATCCCAGAGTAAACAAATGAGAAAAAACTCACTAGGGACGCAGCAAATGTGGAACGAGCGGAGCGTGGGGAGACACGTCAGGGCAGGTTGAGCGCAGAGCAGAGAAGGAAGAATGACGCCTGAAGTTAGCGTCTGGTCAAAGATCCACACAAGTACATCCACAAAGTTATGGAAAGCTTATGATTAGTTATTCTTATTTTCTTTTTATTTGTTATTTTTTTACGAAGTTTTTTCGTAGTGAGTGCCAAATTTCATAATGACGAACCATGAGTGAGGTTGCGTGCACTCATGATGAAGGCTCCTCAATTTTGTATGCTCTGCGCGGTAGATTCAAACTACGGTAACTGAGTGTTTGAAGAGGATGCCTTATGTAATAGGCATAATCGTCAATGATGGAGGGGCCACTAATAAATTTAGCTTTATGGATATTTTCAAAGTCAAATGGCGGAGCTCTTATGATTAAGCTGTTCACGACAAATTAACCAAACAGTTTACGCCTTCCACTATTAAACAGTAGGAATTACATCGGAAACAATTTACCACATAGATTGTAGAGTCTGTCCAACACATAGCTTCAGTAGTTTATTTTTAAAGTACTGTACTTCAATTACTCTTTTGAAGACAAACAACTGTCAATTTACACACTATACAATCAATTCTCAGCCATTAAAGAATCGTTCTTTGATACCACTGGCTTCCGACTTACCCCTCAACAAGTTCAAAGGAGTTTTTCTTACAACTTGGTTTTAGTTACAAAATATTTTCAAAACCAAATGGCTAAATTCTTATGACCAAGCCGTTCACGACAAATTAACCAAACAATTTACACCTTCCACAATTAGACAGTATGAGTCACATTGGAAACAATTTACAACGTGGATTGTAGAATCCAACCAACAAAGTGCCTCAGTAAGTTTAATTTTAAAGTACTTAAATTACCTTTTCGAAGACAAATACCTATCAGTTAACACACTTCGCAATCACCTCTCAGCCATTAAAGAACCATTCTATGACCTTACTGGCCTTAGACTTCCACCTAAGCATGAAGGTTTTATTACGGCTTGTTTTAAAATTATGAGCTCCAGCGAGACAGATTCTACCTCAGTGGTTTCTGGGCAAAGTGTTAAATCTATTAAGTACTAAACCTTACACGGTCAACCCCTCTTATGACAAGTTATTATCTAAATGTGTTTTCTTAATTTCGTTAGCAACAACACAGAGTGTCCGAACTTGCGGCCATGGCTAGAGCTGCGAACTGCTTACAATTTAAAGATCTGAGTGCTGATGAAAAGATAAAAATGGAGAATTACTAGTGGAACCAGTTGAAGTGAGGAAAAGATATGCCGAGTATTTTGAATCTTTGTTAAATACAAGAGATGGAAGAGAAGCAGTGATTGAAGCAGAGGTGGATGGAGATAGGTTACCCAGGCCACCCAGGTGGCAGGGAATGAATGAAAGGATTGAGGAAAATGAGGTGAAAGAAGCAGTGAAACAAATGAGAGCGGGAAAAGCAGAAGGTTTGGATGGTATTGCTGTGGAGTGTATAAAGAAGGGTGGAGATGTGATAATAGATTGGTTGGTGAGACTTTTCAATGTGTGCTTTGTTGTGTCAATGGTACCAATAGACTGGAAGAGTGCATGTATTGTGCCGCTGTACAAGGGGAAGGGAGATCGGCAGGAGTGTTCAAGTTATAGAGGTATTAGTTTATTGTCAGTGGTTGGAAAGCTGTATGGCAGGGTGTTGATAGAGAGGATAATAAAGTGTACGGAAGTTGCAATAGGAGAAGAACAGTGCGGTTGCAGCAGCAGCAGCAGCAACAGTGCGGTTTTAGGAGGGGAAGAGGGTGCGTGGATCAGATGTTTGCAGTAAGACAGTTATGCGAGAAGTATTTAGAGAAGCATAATGAGATATTTTGGGCTTTTATGGACTTGGAAAAAGCGTATGATCGTGTGGACCGTGAAGCAATGTGGAAGGTGTTAAGGATTTATGAAATAGGAGGAAATTTGTTAGAAGCAGTTAAGAGTTTTTATGAAGGGAGCAGAGCATCTGTGAGAGTAGGAAATGGTGAGTTGAGTGAATGGTTTGAGGTAAAGGTAGGTTTGCGACAGGGTTGTGTAATGTCACCATGGCTGTTTAATATGTTTATGGATGGTGTGGTGAGGGAGGTGAAAAGGAGAACTATGGGAAGAGGATTGGGTTTAGTAGGAAAGAATGGTAGAGATTGGGAGTTGAATCAGTTGCTGTTCGCTGATGACACAGCATTGGTGGCAGATTCTGATGAGAAACTGCAGCGGGTAGTCAAAGAGTTTGGTGTGGTTTGTGGAAGGAGGAAACTGAAGGTGAACGTCAATAAAAGTAAAGTAATGGTGTGTAATAGGGGAGAGCATAGGGTGAATCTAGATGTTAGGCTGGATGGGGAAATATTGGAACAAGTAGAGTGTTTTAAATATCTAGGAGGAACGATAAGCAGGAGTGGAGGTATGGAAGTGGAGGTAAAACAGAGAGTGTGTGAAGGAAGGAAGGTTTTCGGAGCAATGGGAAGTATGTGGAAGACGAGAAATCTCGGAGTGAAAGTAAAAAGTGCACTGTATCAAGGAATTGTTGTGCCAACAGTGATGTATGGGGCTGAGACATGGACTCTGAAGAAAAAGGAGAAAAGAGGGCTGGATGTGATGGAGATGAGCTGCTTGAGGAGTATGTGTGGAGTTACTCGTAGAGACCGATTGAGGAATGAAACGATACGTAGGAGAGTGGGGCAGCAGGAACATTTGTCAGCCAGAGTGGACAGAAGGGTGCTGAGCTGGTATGGTCATGTTGAACAAATGGGAGATGAAAGGCTTACAAAGAGAATATGTGAGTCAGGTACAAGGGGAGATAGAAGGGCAGGAAGACCCCCATTGAGATGGAGAGACTGTGTAAGAAAGGCTTTGGATGATAGAGGAATGACTATAGATCAGGCAGGGGAAGTGGTGGTGGACAGGAGTGAATGGAGAATGCTTGTGAATAGTTGAGTGAACACGTGGTCATTTGGAGTAAGGGGTCGGGCGCAAGTTGGACTAGATAATAGTCCATCAGGCGCCTGGCCCGGGGGGACGATTAATATGAAGGGTGTGCCTGGAAGTGTGGTGGGAGGGCTTGTGGCTTTGGCTCCGCTGCATGTCTGCCTGCCGAGATCGGAACCTCTCCGGGTGGTCAGGGGCCGGGGGAGTGCTGGAGCGACCTTGGTAACCCTGGTCTCTGGGTCTTCTCCTGGGTGACCTGGATGTGTGTGAGTTTGTGTTTTTTATCTGTGTTTATTTTTTGTTTTATGTTGTTTTTGTGTTTTCCCTGTTCTTGCTCTGTCTTGAGTCGGCTACCCCCAAAATGGGGATTGGGCCTGAGCATATAGATAGACAGAGTGCTGTTACCCTCACACCAACTCCTGATTTCATAGCCAAGAATGAAAGAGAAGATCATATATTCTCACCTTTTGATATAATGGCCCTCAAACAAAAGAATAAACATCAGGCACTAGGCCCAGTGTTGGCTTTGTATAAGTATGTACAACCAACTACACCCTTACACCCTTATCATTTATGGATCTCTTCACATGGCAAATCAAGGTTATCTAAACGACAGCTTGCTTCAATTCTAGTGGACGTTATCAAAACAGGCGAACCGTCAACAGTAACAAGGGCCCATGATGTGAGAAAGTGGGCCACGACAGTCAGATTTCTTAACAATTAACAATCCAAGACATGAAGCAAACAAGAGTCTGGTCATCTCACCACACATTTTTATCCAAATATCTTTCAGTTCATTTGAAGAGACCCACTGTGCCATGCATAGCCATGAGATTTAGGCATAAGCATAACTGATCTCTGTTTATTGCAATAATGACATGTTTTATGTTACAAGTACTGTACTGTACGTGTGAGGTTCACCAAGTACTGACTTACTTTTAGGAGTTTTGGACAAAACAGAGGGGGGGGGGGGGTGTTCCGAACTGGAGAACCTCTCACAAGTGTTGTTCAATGTTAATATTAGTAAGATTGATAATCTCTAAGGGTTAATTTCTAATACAGGAGATTAGATTAATAAATACACAAAATTCTTTTTTTGGTGAGTTTAATAAGTATGAATAGATTTTCCTTTTTACAAATCATTCTAGTACTATAGTATGTACAATTCTTATGTGTTGCAATATTTAGTGGTTCTTTTATTAAGTTTTACTGCATCCTTATCTTTATCTACCTTTCTATCGCTTCCAAAGGCTTACTTAGAAACCCTGCCTAAAGGCAGGGTTACGTTACACTTTTTCTTAATTCTAGTTATTTAATTACAACAGTGCAAGCCGTTAGTTTTGGTTCTCTTCAGTCTTTGACGTTGAGCATGAGATATCCCAACCACCGATCTTGGTATTCTTAGGCTCTCACGTCATTGACGGAGAGAACCATTACTAAATTACGGGTTTGACAACCCGAAGGGAAGGAAAGAAAACTAACTATTTAGTAATGGTTCCGTAGTCAATGACGTACAGCGGCCCTCCCTCCTCTCTCTTCCCATGAACATGCGCAACTTTGTACAGTACTATGAAAGACGTATAAACCCAGCGTGACCAGCTGGGGGACGCGTGCAAGGGAAGGACTGTATAACGGCACACTAGTTGATTTAGTAAGACAACATTCATAGTTTCTAATCTTTACTCATAAAAAAATTCTTTCTTTTTCTAATGGTTACCTTTTTTAATGACGTTCCCTAGGAACTAAGTAAAGGGTTTCACCCTAGGATGTACTTTTTATATATTTGGGTCGCGTTATGCTTTCTCCGGGACCCTCACGGGGGTCTCCGGGGAGCCCTTATATATAGAAGGCTCTCACGTCATTGACTACGGAACCATTACTAAATAGTTAGTTTTCCTTCCTTCCCTTCGGGTTGTCAAACCCGTATTATTCCTTCTCTAATTACCGTTTCCATTAGTTTACACACACCACTTGTCAAACTGACTGGTCTATAATTTCCTGGGTCATTTCTCTTTCCCTTCTTAAAAATAGCTGTTATGTTCGCCTCTCTCCAGTCCATCGGGATTTGTCCTACAGGTATTAAAAGATACCTCAAATAAAAAATTGAATGGCTCTACTAACATCTCACCTCCTTTCTTTATGATTCTTGGATGTATCCCATCCGGTCCCGGGGACTTACTTCTGTTCATTTTTTCTATAGCCCTTCTTATTCTAGCATGGGAATACTCTATTAGTTCTAGTGCCGGTGCCAGTTTGATGGGAATAGTAGGCACTGCATCATCCGACTCCACTGTTAGTACCTCCCCAAAGTATTACCTCTGCTTTCTCCTTATCAGTTTCTGCTCTATTCCTATCATCCAATTCTCCTATCAGTTCTGGGATACCTACTCTTCTTGTTAACTTTTCCTGGAGGGTGAGCAGAACCTTATGCTCAGACCAACTCCCGATCATTATCACCACCAAAACAAGACTCACCCCAGCTAGCCACAGACACACTTACACTAACTATAAAAGAGCTAACGGGGAAGCTTTCACAAATGAGACAGAAAACTTTGAAACCTTAAACAGTACACCCATCACTAACATCAACAATGCTGTACACACATTCAACACGACTATCCAAAACGCCGAGAAGAAACACATTCCAAGAGGTAACATAAAAAAACACAACCCCAACTTCTCCCCAGAAATTAAAAATCTCATCATACAACACGACACACTGAAACACTCCCCAGGACCCCACACACAAGACATCAAACAACAAATTCAAGCACTCAACATCCAGATTAACAACAAAATACAAGAACAACAAACACTATATTGGAATAACTTCCTACAAACACTCGATCACAAAACAAACCCCAAAAAACTCTACAAAACACTAAACAGCATCACACTTTCCAACAGCAACACAACACAATCACATGCTGCAATCACAACAACAGACTGTACTCCTTCACATAAGCAACAAGCAAACACTCTCATCAATCACTTCTCTCATGTTAGTCACCTAAAACCCCACAAAGACGACCGACGTGTCATCCGACGAAAAAGACAATTCCCCACAGACCCTGACTATACACCTTTCACCAATAACCAGACAAAGCATATCATCAACAATCTCAAGCTCTCACCCGCCTGTGGTCTAGACAACATAAGCAACATTCACCTCAGACACCTGGGACCACAAGGCATACAAGCACTCACTAACATATCAAACTACAGCTACTCACACAACACAATACCAGACATCTGGAAGCATGGCATCATCACCACATTCCCCAAACCTAACAAAGACCCCACGCTACCCTCCTCACACCGCCCTATCACACTCCTTTGCACCCCCTCCAAAGTCATAGAGCGCCTTGTACTACAACTGATGACACCTGACTTACCCCTTTCTCCAACACAACACGGCTTCAGGCCATTGCACTCCGCAAACACTCTTCTTACAGACCTTACACAAAGAGCTTTTGACGGCATCAACTCAGCTAGACCACCACACAGATCAGTACTTGCCACACTCGACATTAGTAAAGCCTTCGATGCCATCCCCCGCCACAACCTAACAAACAAAATCTACAACACAAACATGCACAACAACACAAAAAGATGGCTGGCCAACTTCTTAGCAGGCAGATGTGCACACGTATCTTTTGCCGGTCAGTCATCTAGCATTAGAAATTTCCCAAACGGAGTCCCGCAAGGATCCGTCCTGTCGCCCGCACTCTTCAATCTGTACATGCATGATATAAATACACCAAATTCACCCCAAATAACCATAGCCTCCTACGCAGACGACATAACACTCACAAGCACGCACCAAAACCCAGAGCAAGAAATATCCAAACTTTTAAAGCAAAATTGGATAAATGTAGAGAGAGAGACAGGACAACACGAGCTTAGGCTCAAATCCTGTATACTACAATTAGGTGAGTACAGCAACAAGACTCCTTCAAGACTATCTCGACACATTACATGAATGGTGCACTACCACAAGACTCAATTTAGCCCCAGCTAAATCCACTGCAACCCTCCTCACAAGCTGGACAGGAGAGCACGATTACGTCCCGGGACTCAACATAAACAACACACCCCAGACACACACACACACACACACACAAAATCCTAGGAGTAACATACGACACCCAAATGACATTTAAACAGCACACCACAAACACGAAAAAGAAACTGACACCCACACTTAACGCCCTCAGATCACTTGCCCACAACAAAGAAACCACCACCACAGTCTACAAACAATACATAAGATCAGTTATGGAATACGCAAGCCCGGCCTGGGCTTCTAACCTAGCTGAAACACATCATAAGACCTTACAGACTATTCAAAATAAAGCCCTGAAAATCATCACAGGATGCACAGCTACTACACCCACAGATCACCTACATCAAGAAACCAAAGTCCTCAAAGTCAAAGATAATCTGGACATGAGAGGCACTCAATTCCTGGCAACAGCCGCCACAAATCAACACCACCCACTACACTACATGGCAACACACCCACAGACACCAAGAAATATCAAAACAACACCCAGCACACGCTATCACACACAAATACTGTCTTCTCTCCCTCCCTGCCCACCCCAAACCAACTTCCAGAAGCACATCCATACTCATATCACTCGCCGTTCCATCCACTCACTCATAGACAACATGCAACTGCAAGCACGACCTCCCGAAATCCATCCTTCTGAATCCTCCCTTCCTCGCGAGGACAGAGTCCACCTGGCCAGGCTGAGATGCGGACACCATCCAGCTCTTCTGAGCTATCAGAAGAGACTGGATGACTCCGTCGTCGACACCTGCCCGGGTTGTAACACAGCACCCCATACCATTAAACACATCATAGAAGACTGCATTTCACACAACCACTTACGCCAACAACACAATTTACACTCTTTGAAAGCTCTGTGGGAAAGCCCGACCGTGGCCATGGCCTTCCTTAAGGACTCGGGGCTGTTCGGCCAGGCAGCTTAGGGAACAACAACAACAACTTTTCCTGAATGTACTTCCAGAATAGTTTTGGATTATCCTTCACGTTATTTGCAATCTCTCTCTCCCTCTCCTTCACAAGGAGACAAGGTGTGGGGGGGGGTCCTTGTCTCCCACCTTATTTTATTGTTTATTTATTTACGTTCCAAATCCACTTCTTTAGCTTCTATACTAGACCCCCTGTTCTTTTTTAACAATTTTAGTCTATCCCACAATAGTTTCTTTCTTCTTATCAATGTCCAAAGCTTTCTTTTCATTGGTAATTCTGGGTTCGTTCTTTTCCTCAATTTTGTTTTATCCTTATATTCCCTTACTGGTACACATTTGGATATAGCATTCTCCAGTTTGACTCTAATCTTCCTCCACATTCCTTCAGCATCTTCACCGTTCAAGTATTCCCCCCAGTCAATGTCCAAACACCTTTTCAGCAGCTCATAATCTGCTCTATCCTACATGTACTGTATATTTTTTTATTGCTTCTAGTATCCCTCTCTGTTTTAATATTACAACTAAAACTTATACAGGCATGGTCACTACGACCTATAGGGCTATCCACATTGACATATATATTAGTGGCCCCTCCATCATTGACGATTATGCCTATTACATAAGGCCTCCTCTTCAAACGCTAATTTACCATAGTTTGAATCTACCGCGCAGAGCATAAAAAATTTGAGGAGCCTTCATCATGAGCGCACGCAACCTCACTCATGGTTCTGTCATTATGAAATTGGGTTCTCACTACGAAAAAACTTTGTAACAAATAATAAATAAAAAGAAAATAAGAGTAACTATTCATAAGCTTTCCATATACTCGTGGATGTACTTGTGTGGATATTTGACCAGACGCTGACTTCAGGCGTCATACTTCCCTCTTCTCTGCTCTGCGCTCAACCTGCCCTGACGTGTCTCCCCACGCTCCGCTGATTCCGCATTTGCTGCGTCCCTCGTGAGTTTTTTCTCATTGGTTTACTCTGGGATGTATCGAGTAAGGTTAGGATATGCGTAGCAGGAGTGTCATGGGCAGGTTGCCCGCAGTTCACTGTATTTGGGTCGTGTGTTTGGGACGCCTATTTCGGGTGTACCCTCGTGGTCCCGTGGTGGACGTGTGAAACGTTTTTCGCGGCTAGCTAGCCTAGTTATTTAGTTGGCTTTAACTACGCGTTATCAGGCTTCTTCTTATCTTTCTGATGAAGTTGCCTTATTTGTTTGTATACTGACATTCCTAGCGTACTTTTCTTCACTTAGTGAAGTTTTTTCTAGGTCCCAAGTCAGTGCATCCCTCTCCCGGGATTTTTTCTACGATGTTGTGATGGCGGCTGTTCCTGTTGTGATATGATACAGTGCTTTTTGTTTATATTACGACGTGATTAAGTGATGTTTCCGTCTGCTTAGGCCTAGCCAGCCACTCGTAGCTTTTTACATGTACAAGTGTTATTGATTTATTGTATAAATATGTACTACTGTGTCATGTGTGTCCTGGATTAGTTGTGTTTTGGCTTAATCCAGGGACTATTTGTGTATATCAGATTGCGTCTGGTTAGTGTGGGTTGCCTTTTCCGGCGGGTTTTCTCGATTGCGCCGAGAAAATCCGGCTGGTTGCAGAGTTTTAATCACGCGTGGTTAAAATAGGCTAGTTTCCCCAAGCAAGTGGTGGCTTGAGGGCTCTCCAGGAACTGCGTCTCTGTAGTGGAGCCTGTGTTCAGGCTTACTGTGTTTTTCCCGGCGGGATGGCTATACCCATTTAACTAGGTGTTCATGCGGACACCTGTTGAGTTTAGTTTTTCCCGGTTTTTGCAAAGCCATTGAAAAACTAGGCTGTTTTGTTTGATTGGTCTTTCCACCCCGGCGATCTTTTGCAAAGAAGTGGGGATAGGAACAATTGGGGTTAACATTAAATTAATTTCACACCCGGCGGTTGAACCTTGGGAGGGTGGGATTAACCCTCTCACCACGGAAGGGCTCTTGAACGCCCATAAAAAAGCATATAACAGGTACCCGGAAGGGCTCTTGAACGCCCAGTGGTTGAAAGCCTGTGAGCTTCGTGTGCGAGGCGTCGGTCCGACGCATGTAAACAACAGCCGGCTGGACCGACGCCCCGCATCTCCGGCCACAAGAAGGAGAGCGTCGCTTGTTCGTGTGTGCCTGTATGTTGTTGTTAAGTATCGAAAAGTAATGTAAAGTGGCTGTTTTGGCCATAAAGTTATCTCCAATGAAATCATCATCACAACTCAACCAGTTGACTTAGAGAGCTCTACTTAATGCCATTCTACAGGTAAATAACACAGCTACGCTTGGGGATGCGCGGGAATGCGGGAAGCAGTCAGATTAACAAATATACAGTAGCCTAGCCTAGACGTTTTTCGGCCAAAAACACCCGGGTTTCGAGAAATATATATATAATACATAGCCGGGGCTGGAGGGTTAACGGATTTGCAATTCGGTATGGTTGGCCAGACAATTGAGGGATACAATTGGGTATCGAGGCCTTCAAAATACGGCGATCTATGAAGGCTTCGAGAGAAGTCAGATCTAAAAATTAAGATAGGCTTACCCTTTTAACTGCGATATAATAAGGAGGCCGGCGTCTTAATATGGGTTTCCGGTGAACAAAAAACCACTGGAAAGACTGCGTCATTTATAAAGATATGCTCGTCTTTATATCATGTCAGAGTATATTCTTAAATCTTTTGGACAAGTAAAGATATTCTAAAATCTTTACATATGAACCTACAGGGTAACAAGAGGTAATAGTAGTGTATTACGTCTCGTTGCCCGGCGGTTCATTAACACTTGTGTTAGAACATTTTGGGGTAACCTTATGAGCATTAACCCCTCCAACCCGGAAGGGCTCTTGAACGCCCATAACAACCTCGGCCCGCGCAACCCGGAAGGGCTCTTGAACGCCCATTGCTTGCGTGCGTGCTTTCGAATGCCGCGCGTACATTTTCGGTATCATGGGACGGTAGGTGGCGCCACCAGGCGTAAACTACGCCACAGCAACAGTATCTACCCCGACGCCATCATGGACAGTACGCCAAATAGTGATTCCGCTGTGTCCGATACCGTGCTTCCTACGACGCCCTTGCTAGTTCGTCGCGCCTTACCCCGACGCCATCGCCTAAATGTGTTATCTCCCGGAGGTATTGAGACGACATTGAGACTTTATGAGCGAGCTGATGCCAAGCATAATGTTGATGATGAAGTCAGTGACGACTCCAGTAATTATAAGTCGAGTGATTATGGCCATGAGAGTGACAAAGAAGAGCAATTCCTGGGATTTGCGAGAGAACATGACAGTGATGAGAGTGATGAAGGTGATGTACCAGTTGTTGAGGAAGCTGGTTTACCTAAAGACAGTGAACTTGAGAGAGTGAGTGAGTGAGTGGGAGAGTTCAAGGTCACTCACCAAATTTCGCATAAGTGACACGACGCCAAGCCCTTCCCCAGGTAAATCGCCTTTCAAGCTACATTTGTATAAGCAGAAAATACTTGAGAAGGCGGCCGCGGCAGCTAGGGAACTAGCAAAACTACTTGGTGAGGATGAGGCTGTGAGTGAGGGTCAGCGTGGTGACCCTTCTCGTCCGCCATTGTCTCCCTTATCTACCCACGCCACCCAAGATGACCCGGATGCCCCGCATTCTTCCACACCACCCCCACCATTGCCAAGGGTTGAGGACCCCCCACTTTCGGCCTATTTGCCTCCTAGGTCCCCCGACAGGAGACATACTGCTGCCGAAAAGGGGAAAGGTAGGAAATATACCAAAAAAAATAAGAAAAGTAAGAGAGTTTTGTTCGAGGCTCCCGCGGCGTCCACCCCGGCCGGCCCCAGCCATACGTCCCCGCAACTTTCCCCACGGTCCTCCCCACCTCTCCCGCCTTCAACATGTCTTCCTGAAGAAGTCTTTCAGCTCGCATCACCAATACCTGGGCCTAGTGACAGTGAAACATTGCTTTCTGTCACTCGTCGCAGGCCAAGGAGCCCAGGACCTCGGGGGGACACAGCCTCACCTGCCACTCCTTCCCCACCTCGCCCACCCGCACGCCGCCCACGCATCACTGGTTCCCCGCCAGATTATGTGGGGGCCACTGATGATGAAGGGCACCTCTCTGAAGACTCTGGCCATGATTACATAGGTCCACCGTCAGGGCAAGATGACTACTCTGACGATGACTATATGGACATCGACGACCCTCGACCCATCCGCTTGGCCCGGCGTCGTGCTGCCCGTCGCCCTGGCCGCCGCCCTCGGGCGCGTGCCTCCCGAGTTGGCCGTGGGCGTGCTGGGCCACCAGCTGGAGCTCCTCGTCAGCGTAGACAAGACCCATTCTACGTTTTTCAGTGGCAAGACGTAGTTGATGAAGATGGATACAACCCTGATGTGCCAGCTTTTGATGAGGTACTGGAGGGTTCAGGCATTACCCCCAATTTTCCTGCAGGCCCCAATGCTCCACCACACGAACTATTTGAGGCCTTCTTTGATGAGGAGGTGGTAGGCTATGTTGTCAAAGAGACAAATAAGCAGCACCAATTCCAGGTCCACTTTTTGGGAAAGGTGACCAAGGGCCACATGAGGCAGTGGACCCCAGTGACTCATAAAGAGTTCATGGTGTTCCTGGCACTCACCATGCTAATGCCTCATGTCAAGAAGCATAGGTTGCCTGACTATTGGATCACCAATGATCTGATATCCACCCCTGCCTTCGGGAAATATATGTCTCGCGACCGGTACCTTGATATCCTCGCAGCGCTCCATCTTGTCACCAACCTTGACGTCCACCTCCCAGACAAGCTGTGGAAGATTAGGACGTTGTACGAGATGATGCGAGAACGCTTCACCTCCTACTTCAAGCCCTTCCGCAAGGTCGTCATTGACGAGTCTCTTGTGCTGTTCCGGGGAAAACTCAGCTTCCGGCAGTACATCCCCTCAAAAAGACATCGCTTTGGCATAAAATTCTTTGTGCTGTGCGACTGCCAAACTGGCTATGTCCTGGACTTCCTGGTCTACAGCGGGAAGGAAGGGGACTTGCTTGTGGACCCCCTCATTGGCTTTGGCGGAGCAGTGGTGCAAGCCATGATGGACCGCTACTTTCACAAGAATCACGTCCTCTACACGGACAATTATTACACGTCCCCCACTCTCTCACAGTACCTGCATGAGCGCAAGACGGGGACTGTAGGCACAGTACGAGGGAAAAGGAAGGGCATGCCACCTTTCCCTCCAAAGACCAAAAAAGGTGATGTGTTCAAGAAGAAGTCGGGGCCCATTCTGGCTATCCACTGGCACGACCAGCGGAAGGTCAACCTCCTGACCACCATCCACAAGGGGGAAATGGTGGAGACTGGCAAGGTGGATCGCCGCACCCAGGCCAGGGTGACCAAGCCCGATGCTGTCCTGGACTACAACATCAACATGAGGCTGGTGGACAAGTCCGACATGCAGATAGGCTTCATTGACTGCCTGCGTACCTCGTGCAGATGGTACAAAAAGTTCTTTCTGCATATGGTGGACATGTCAGTTCTGAATGCCTACAACATATAAAAGCTTCGGAATGTGAACACACCCATGAAGTTCAATAGCCTGCGGAGGTTCCAAAAGCAGGTGTTGACGGAGCTCCTGGAGAAGTATGCTATGCCACAGAGGGCAGTGGCACATCCTGGGCCCGCCGTTATTGACCGCTTGCAGTGTGCTCAATACTTGATTAGGCACAGGCTTGGTTCCCTGCCTCAGAATGAATCAGGAAGAACACAGCAGAAGCGGTGCCATGTCTGCTACAACAGCAGGGTGAAGCCGAGGTCAGGTAAAAAGTCAACCATGGAGTGTGTGGAGTGCAAGGTGGCACTCTGTGCTTTAGAGTGCTTCTTTGATTACCACTCCAAGCTGGAGTTCTAATAATCATACTGAAATTGCCAAATAAAATGACAATATGTACACTATAATTATATATAGGCAAAAAGTGGAAGAAAACCAATTTATTGTAATACAAAAGTCATGTATTATGAGAAAATTGATACAAATACAATTACACCATAATAATATGTGAAAGTGACACATATGTATATACCAAGTGACATTCATATGATTAGAACCTATAGAAATATGTAAATCAGTGAAAAAAGACAATAAATTGTATATAAAACGTTTACAAATCATATAACTAAGTGAAAGTGACACAAGACCTAATATTTGATGGCCAAAGTATAATAAATACCTGTGATAACGAATAATCAGTGCCTAATACAACAATAAGCTACCTCAATTACTAATAAAATGTACGGTATCGAGTGAAAATTAGCAATATCAGTGACAGTGATACCCTAATAAACATATTTTATATAATTGGCCTCAAAATAACTAGAAAATATCAAATAAACATCACATTCTCAATATCAAACACTAAAATCGTCTAAGGGAGATAAATACTTTGGCGCGACGAGCGGCTAGGTGCGTCGTAGCCATGGCCGGGGCGACGCGTCCGAAGGCGGGAAGAATTTGCCGCCGAAAAGCACTCGTCTTCCCGCGCTCACCATTATGCAACCAGAGGGGCTAGAGACCTCTACTCAACGCCATTCGACAGAGGAAGGTTTGTGGAACATTATTTTTTTTTATTCACAACATTACATGCCATATTCATTGACTTACAGAGTAGTTAACATAGGCCAAAGATCGTCAAAACACCTGGTACCGGAGCACAGTCGCAAGCTATAGCCCCCGGGGCTGGAAGGTTAATTCCTGGAAATTTTCTTTTTTCCAGGGCGGAGTTCTGGCGGGTCAACAGAGGACCAGGAGAAGCCCGGGGGTGGGTTAGCTTTTCTCCAGTCTCTGTCATGGCTACACTAGACCCCGTATTTGCTCTGTGCTTAACACCCTCCTGTTCAGGGATCCCGATTTTTGCTTATACACTGTGCATCAGATGCGTCAAATGCTTAGACCGGTCAAGGGGTTTGTGGGTTACTAAGAATTGTGCTTTTTGTAGTCAGTTAAGTATCAAAGTCTTACAGCACAATAATCAGGCCGCGGCGGTTGCATTGCGAGAAGTCAGACAACTCCTAACATGGTGAAACACATACAATAGCACTGGATATATCAAAGGCATTTGATAGAGTCTGGCATCAATCCTTATTGTCGAAGATGTCACACTACGGCCTTGCATCATTAGTTCCACTAATTTCTTCTTATCTTCATAACAGAAAAATATGTGTAATGGTAGATGGCCTTTATTCTCAATTTCACTCAATAAATGCTGGTGTTCCCCAGGGATCAGTTTTGGTCCCAACTCTGTTCCTCATTCATATCAATGATCTCATATCTACCAATCATAATCCAATACATTCCTACGCAGATGACTCAACACTCCACAGTTCCTTCACATTTACCAATTCTTTCACCGAACCCGATCTTATAAATTCAAAAATAAACACTGCAATTTCTCTGAACCAGGACCTTTCTAGAATTAATGAATGGGGATAAGAGAATCTAGTTTCCTTTAATGCACAGAAAACCAAGTACAGTCAGGACCCCCAATACACGGTTCCACAATTCGCGAAAACTCTAATACACGAGTTACCCCTCGAAAATAACATTAATTAATTAAGCATTAATTATGCGAGGTGGTACCACAATACACGAATCGAGAGCTAAGAAGGGGCCAAATCCGCTATTCCCGCTTGATACCCGAGCACGTCTACGTTTCGCGAGGCCCAGGAGTAGCTCTGAAAAAAGAAGAAGACGGGCATACGCCTGCCTTCCCTCCCGCTTACCCTCCCTCCCTCCCTCCCACAGTCCCGCTCAAGCGCTCATAGCCGTGCGGAGTGACCAAACGTTTGTAGTGCCTGCCACTTTTTTCGCCATGCCACGCCAATATAAGAAGATAACACACAAAATGAAGGTGGAATTGTTGTTTCGCAAGAAAAGAGGAGAAGGAAACTGTGCAATAGGCTTGTCAGAGTAAACTGTTCGTACGATTTGGTTAGGGAGGGAGAAGTTTGAGAAAATCGTGAAGTCCTACGGTCCTAGTCCTAGCCTATCTACTACTAATTTTAAGGATAGTTTCATATTTTTATTCATTGTTCTTCTTATATATAAGATATAGACTGTACTGTAGAGCCAAAAATGTCGAAAATAGGGCCAAAAATTTCGAAAATAGGCCATAATTGAGAGATGTCACCCAATCTAATTATTCCCATTTAAAGTTAGTTCCACAATACCCGAATTCACAATACGCGATGCCTCCTGTCACCCCTATTCTCGCGAATTGGGGGTCCTGACTGTACATTCAATTTTCTAACCGACAGAATCTCACTGACTCCCATATATTTTTTAATGATGTAAATATTCCTACTTCCCCTAGTATTGACATTCTTGGTGTAACATTAACTACTAACTTGAGCTGGACACATTATGTTAGAAGCATTGCTAAGAATGCCTCTAAAAAACTGGGACTCCTGTACAGAGTTCGAGAATTCTTCACTGACGAGCAGTTGGCCGTAATATATAAAAGTCATGTGCGTTCTCAGATGGATTACTGTTCACCTCTGTGGGGTGGAAGTGGAGTGGTTGCATTGAGGCAGTTGGACAAAATTCAAAATAAAGCTATTAGATTAATCAATAACCCTGCAATCACACAGGACCTTCCTACATTATTCATACGAAGAAAAGTTGCATCCCTTGCATTATTCTACAGATATTTTCACAGCAATTGTTCCAAGGAACTTGCTTCAATTGTGCCGCCTCTCCACATCTTTCCCTGTAGAACTAGGGCAGCTGAGAGCGCCCATGAATTTACACTTTCTCCTCCACAATGCAGAACTTCTGCTTATCAGAATTCATTTATCCCCAGAGCTACTACTCTTTGGAATTCACTTCCCTCGAATTGCTTTCCACAACCTTACAATCTACAAATGTTTAAATCCAGTTGTTACAAACATTTTATGAATGGAGGATGCCTTTAGGCACATGGACCTTTTTGTTTTATCTGTGTTTTTCCTTCCTCTGTTCATTGTCTCTTTAAAAAACAAAAAAACAAAACAAAAACAAAATATGCTACATCAGTGGCTCATAAAGCTCTTCAGTGTGATAACATAGTTCTGTGGGAATGATTGAGTGTTAAGCATCCCCCACTTAAACGTACCCCTTCTAAAAGTAGAGTAAATGTGCGTAAGTCAGCAGAGACTGGGCAGGGTAAAGTGCTTATTCCCTCCCCCGGCACATCTAAGAGATCTCGAGCGCCGACACCCCCGGCGACAGCTTCCAAGTCAGGGTCGAGCTCCAAGTCAAGGTCTCCCCTCCGACAGCAGACACATAGTCACTCTACTTCACCTTCGAGGAAGAAGAGCAAGGAGGAGAAGACCAAGGACAGTCCTAGTGTGAAATCAAAGTCAAGACGAAGTCACAAGTCTTCAAAAAAGGATACTCATGTACGAAAGGCCTCCTGGCGTTCGCTGGAGCCTCGTACCTCGCTTTCTGCCTCTACTCCCGACATGTCTAATGTCAAATCTGACAGGTCGGGAGTGGAGTCAGAGACTGTGGTGGAGGATATACCGGCGGACAGGTTGTCACCAGATATTATTCCCAGTTCACATGTACCAGCTTTAGACTTAGAGTTCTGCCAGAAGATATAACCCTCTAGAGGGCTCGAGTGAGGGCTCGGTAATTGGTGTGGTACCTAGCTCACAAGTGAGTTCCGGCCAAGGCCGGGGAGTTTGGAGGTACTGTACTCCCAGCCATGGAGTGAAGGCTCACGTCTTTTTCATGCAACACAGGTAGTGGCAGACGTCCACCGGGACGCTGAGATCCCATCGTCTATCCCGGACTTAACATGGCAGCATGAGGGGGTCCCGGCTTCGGCGGGATCCTCTCATGAGAGGCCGGAGGAAAGGGATGAGGATTCTATTATTTCTGAGATGGAGGTTCAAGAGTCAGGTTCATTGATAGACGACTCTCAGAGTAGGAATGATTCGCCACATAGTTCATCCTCTGCTAAATTTGTCACAGCTGATGAAATTAATGGGTTACTAGCGAATGCACTAACTAAGTTTTTTGGCCAGCAGCCGGAGACTCCTAGTTGGTTTGGGAGCTTCCACGACAGCATCGAATGTCCGACCTCTGGCTACTTCCATTGCTTTGGCACAAATTCCGCACCCTCCCCTTGTATCACCTACTATTGTTACTAGGCCAACTTCGGCGGCACTGACTACTTCCAATGTGAGAGTAGTAGCAGATGTAAATCCTCCCCCTTTAGACAAGGCACCGATCAGAAAGGGAGCTATGCCCCTCTTATACGGGCCGGATGAGTCATGGGTAACAATGTTCCCAGCAAAGCCAGAGGTAGCACAATCCACTATGTCAGGGGAGCTTCCGGTACCACGTGAGTGGGTGATCCAGGGTAATAAATCTAGGAAGTTACGTGCTTTAGATATTATGGGAAATATACTTGATGTTAATATTAAGGCCATTCCTAACTATTATCACCATGATTATTTTGTGTATACTTCTACACCTGCCCTACCCCCTGCGTCAGCTTCAAAACTGATTTCGGACTGGACCAAGCATGACGGTTTCAATGATATAAAAGCACTGTCAGCTCTAACACCAGAGTTAGATTTAAAGACGTTCACAGACACAGCCGCAAATCCAGTTTTGAAGGTGGAGCAGTTGGGTCCGGGACCTTGGGTGGAATGGGAAGTGGAGGCTCAGAACTTTGCAACAACTTTTACCTCTAAATCTTCGCACCAAATTCCAAAAGAAAGCCATTCTTGGTTCTCTCTGCCGGCGGAGTTCCCTCTGCTTTATTTGCATTTTTTAGCTGCCCCTAAATAATCTATGCGAGCTTAAAGATCCCTTTTCTACACCTTCCACAGCTCACCTATACCGAGAGTTTAGGCTACGTGGGAAGGCATATAGACTGTTTTCCCAGTATATTGTCACACAACAGGTAGCGAAGTCAATGCCAAGATCTGCTCAGGCAATCGAGGAAGCGGAAGTCAGAAAGGCAATCAAACTGTCTAGACTCTTGCTACTCCAGACTTCTATACAGTCACTGGGAGATATCCGTACAGCCTTGCTAGAGGCGGTGCGGGCAAGACAAGATCTAAGGATGTTTCTCGTGAAGAAGCTCCCGGATAGGATTGCAAATCAAGTAGTACTGTCCCCTGTTCTAACTGCCTCTTTAATGTCCCCGGATGTGTGGAGAACAGTGTTCAACATGGCTCAGGCCTCTAAGCACAGTCCCGCCCCATCTAAGAAACCTGCTTTCAATTTTACCAAGCCCAAACCAGTCGCAAGAGCTCAGCCTGGTGGGGCAAAGCCCTTCCATCTGCCTAAGTCCTCTTCCACCCAAGGTCAGGCTCAGTACAGATACAAGCAAGGAAAGTTTTCAGGTAATCATAAAGGACAAAAGTATCAACGACCGGGCCAGGGCCCGTCTCCTGCCAAACCCGGCCAGTCATCTAAGCATACACCACCACCACCACCAAAAAACTAGGGTCTCTCTCACTCCCAGGGCCAGTCTTACGGCGGGTGGATCAGAGGGTAGTCCAGCCGGCGAACCCTTGTCTGCTAACTGGGTCATTCCGGGCGTGTCATCGCGCATGGCCATTAAACACATGGGCGAGGATGGTGGCACGCAAAGGCATCACCTGGCAGTGGCTCCGGCGACCTCGCTTACGTCAGCCGACAAAGGCAAATTTTGTTTCATTAGAGGTGGAGTCACTGATCCAAGAGATGATCGCCAAGAATGTCATCATCCCGGTCCCTCAAAATTACCCAGTATTTACGTCCAAACTTTTTCTAGTGCCCAAAAGGGACAGTGTTCAGATGAGGCCGGTCGTAGAAGTGTCTTATCTGAACCTCCACATTCACAACATTTCCTTCCGGATGCTGACAGTGAATCAAATCAGGCTAACACTTCCGCCGGAAGGGTGGATGTGTTCTTTAGACCTGACAGACGCGTATTGGCACGTCCCGGTAAACAAAAGGTTTCAACGATTTCTGGCCTTACGAATAATGCATCAGACTTAGGTCTTTCAGAGGATGCCGTTCGGATTGAACCTAGCACCTCGCTTATTCACGAAATTAGTCCGGCAAGCCCTGATGCCCATGTTAGAACAAGGATTCAGGATTTTGTGGTATCTAGACGACTGCATGGTGGTGGCAGAGACGGAACAGTTATGCATCAATCATGTCAACATAACATTAAATCATGTAAAATCTCTAGGATTCAGGGTAAACCCGGTAAAGTCAAACCTTGTTCCCTCACGAGTGGTCCAGTGGATAGGGCTGGTCTGGGACACAGCTGCTCTCACTCTGAGTCAGAGTGTGGACAATCGGAAAAGGTTTCGCAAGAAACTGTTTATATTTCTTCACAGTCTGACTACGACACGGAGAGTCTGGGAATCTCTGGTCGGCTCTCTCAACTGGATTCAACTAACTGTAAAGTTGGGCCGGTTGAAAGTCAAACGTTTAATATTGGAGGGCAACACATTTTTTCCACTATTGCCGGCGGAAACATTATGGTCCATCCCAAAATTAATACACAGCTTACTAGCGGTCTGGGCGAAGAGGGAAACATTGCACTCGGTCATGTCATGGACCTCTCCTCCGCCGACGGTATGGGTAGACACGGATGCGTCAGGAACGATAGGTTGGGGCTTTCAGTCAAACCACGGGCACCAGGGTCAAAGGCTTTGGTCCCATTCAGAAACCTCCCACATCAATGTCAAAGAGTTACTAGTCCCCTTGTATTTCCTTCAGGCTCACGGCTCTACTTTACAGGACAAATCGGTGGCCTTCAGGATGGACAATCTGAATGCGGTTCACTGCATTCAGAAACAAGGGTCAACGAGATCTCGGAAGTTGCTAAACGTGTCAGAAAAGATTTTTGTGTTCTAGCCGACAAGCAGAACATTCATCTTCACACATCTTATCTCCCAGGCGTAGCAAACGTCTGGGCAGACGCTCTGTCTCGGAGACAGAGCACAACAGTAGAATGGGCGCTCAAGCAAACCATTTTCAACCAAATGATTGCGGAGCCTTACCGTCCACAAGTGGATCTGTTTGCGTCCGAGGAGACTCACAAACTCCCGCTGTACCTCACCCGCCGGACAATAACGCCGGCGGGAGGACCCGACACACTGGTGACGGCCTGGAACATGTGGAGTTCCGTTTATCTGTTTCCGCCACCAGACGCTTCTCTAATGTGCCACGTAGTAAACAAACTACAGGATTATTGGGGCGTAGTCTCGTTAATCGCGCCCCTGTGGCCGGCGCAGTTGTGGTACCAGCAATTGAAAACGTGGTGCCCGAACCCGGTGTCGCTCCCGGTCGGGTATTTCCACTTAGACACGATTGGCAACCTAGAGACCTCGCTGACTTTTGCATTATGGACATTCAGGAGGCCAAGTGGCTAACACCGTATGGTAGAAACGTGACCGATAAATTCATGAATCAATATACCCAGTCTACAAAGAGACAGTATCAATCGCACTGGCAGTCCTTTACTTCTTGGATACTTAGAACAGAACAAACCATACCTTCGGTGGCTTTGGTTTTTAATTATTTAAACTATCTGTTCGAGCAGAAACGTCTATCTGTAGTAACGTTAAAAAATCACTTAACAGCGATTAGGATGCCATTCTTTGACCTTACAGGTCTAACCATACCACTAGCGGAGGAAACAGGTTTCATGAGAGCATGTTTTAAACTCCGCCCACCTCCCCGTCAGCTCATGCCTACCTGGTCTCTGGACAAAGCGTTGTCTTTACTTCATTCCCGTCTGTACCAAAATACTGCAGATTTTGACTTACTTTTAAAAAGGGCAGTATTCCTTATGGCTTTGGCTACCGGGAACAGGGTATCTGAGCTGGCGGCGATGAGCAACACACCTAATTGCATAAGGTTTGGTAGGCTCAATGAGTGTATTCACATTGCACCTTCCCCAGGGTTCATCGCCAAAAATGAACACAGTGAACACGTGTTTTCAGAGTTCACGGTGCCGGCGTTGAAAAGGAGAAAAGTGCACCATAATTTATGTCCAGTGCAAGCGCTAACCAAATATTTGAGAGTAGCACCTCTGAATCAACAGGGTGCTTTATGGGTATCAAGTACGGGCAAACGCGTAATGAAACGTAAAATAGCTTCTCTCCTAGTCGAAGTCATTAACCCTCCTGGCCCGGTTGTCATTTTAAAATGACACCACGAATTAAGGGCAGGAGCCCGGGTGTCATTTTAAAATCTGTAAGCTTGAAAGCCTATTCAGCTTGGTCTGAACGCCGTGCGTCCGACGCATGTAAACAAAGCCGATCGTTACGTCACCGCACCTCCGAAAACAAGAAAGAGAAGACTCGTTTGTCATTGTATGTCTGTATGTCGTTGTTTCAGTAGTGAAAAGATCGTCATATTGCTAACATCGCCTGCAAGTGCTCTCCACTGAAATCGTCATCACAACTGAACCAGTTGACATAGAGAGCTCTACTCAACGCCATTCTACAGATTGGAAACCGCACTACATTTATAGATGCGTGGGAAATTTCTAGCAGTTAAACTAAACAAAAATACGGTAGCCTAGGCCTAGACGTTTTTCGGCCAGATCGCCCGGGTAGCCCACACTGTTTTACTGCCACAAACGTTTACTGCTAAAACTAAAAGCGCATGGAATACAAGACGGTGTGTTGAAATGGATAGAAAATTGGCTCAGCGACAGAAAGCAAAGAGTAGTCATAAACGGTAAGGCATCTAAATGGACCAATGTAAGTAGCGGGGTACCCCAGGGATCGGTACTAGGACCAATTCTCTTTCTAATTTACATCAACGACATAGATGAGGGTCTCACCTGTACAATCTCAAAATTTGCTGACGATACAAAAATTGCAAATAGCGTACTCTCAAAAGAACAAGTTGACGATATGCAACACAATCTAGATATATTGTCATGTTGGGCCCAAATTTGGCAAATGAGTTTCAATGCGGATAAATGTAAAGTACTACATATCGGATACCTAAATGAGAAAGCAAACTATTCGATGAATGGCACTCACCTTAAGAATGTAAACAGAGAAACCGATCTGGGAGTAACAATATCGAGTAACCTAAAACCGAGTCAACAATGTTCAGAAGTTGTTAAGAAGGCAAACAAAATAATTGGCTTTATAGACAGGTCATTTGAGCATAAATCCAAAGAAGTTATCCTAACCCTTTACAATTCCTTAGTCCGCCCTCTTCTGGAATACTGCGTTCAATCCTGGTACCCTTATTACCAAAAAGATATAAACAAGCTAGAACGAGTTCAACGTAGAGTTACCAAAATGATACCTAGCCTAAAGAACAAACCATACGAAGAGCGTCTTAGAGAATTAAATCTATTTCCTTTAACCCAGCGCAGCTTAAGAGGTGACTTAATTCAAGTGTTCAAAATCATCAAAGGCATCGACAATATGAACTGTAGTAAGTACTTCACTATCGACCAATCTAATTACACGCGGGGAAACGGTTGCAAAATTATTGGTAAATCTTTTAACTCACACGAATCTAAGAATTTCTTCTTCAATCGAGTTGTCAACTTGTGGAATGGGCTTCCCCGAAACGTTATAGACTGCATCACCGTTGATTCATTTAAACTCCGCCTAGACAAATATCTCGCATCAAACCCGCGACTGACTGCGTTTGTAAATGAATAACTTTATTTTATCCCCCCCTCAGTTACTAACCCATCTGTCCCCTACTAACTTCCTAATCCTGCCACGGACATTAGTTCCAGGGCAGTAATTCCCTTTCCAATGTTCCCTTACCCACTCTAAACCACTGTTTGGACACTTGATCCTCAGTGTTTTGGAGGACAAGCAACCTAGAAGGGTCACTAGATATGTTGTTGCTTGATTTCCTTTGTACTCCTTTGTACTCCTTTGTACTGTCATTTTGAGAGCCTGCCCGGGCCAGGAGGGTTAAAGAGAGTAATCCCGGCGTCGTGGGAAGAGCCCACGATTTACGCAAATGGGCGGCCTCTTTGCGTTTCCTTAACCCTACAACCCCGGGTGGTACACGTGTGTACCATTATGTTTTGACCCGAGGAACCCGGGTGGTACAACATTGTACCATTGCTTGCGTATGTGCTTTCGAATGGCGCGCGTAAACATTTCGTTCCGTGGTCGCTAGGTGACGCCACCAGACACCATGTACGCCACCAAAACAGTCTCTACCCTGCCGCCAACATGGATACTAGCCCAAAAAGTGATTCCCCTGTGTCCGATTCCATGCTCCCTTCGACGCCTGCCCAGGTTCGTCGCGCCCTAACGCAAAGGCACGTACAAGATGCGTGGACTCCCGGAGGTTTTGAGGAGTTATGAACGTGGTGAAGGACAAAATAGTGTTGATGACTTGGGCAGTGATAGCTCCGAGTCTTATCAGTCGCACTATAGTGAAGATTTAGACGATCTAGACGAAATTCATCAAAGATACGCGCAATTTGTTGGATTTGAGCATGACGATGAAAGTGATGATAGTACTGAACGTGATGAGAGTGTAGTGAGAGTGAGCGAATGGGACAGCACTAGGTCGACTGCCAAGTTTAGGTTGAGTGACACGACACCTAGCCCTTCGCCAGCTAAATCCCCATTCAAGATACGTTTTTATAAGAAGCAAGTTCTTGAAAAGGCGGCCGCGGCAGCCAGGAAAGAGGCCCTAAAACTTGGTGAGGGAGCAGTGCGTGAGGGTGCCAGTGAGGCTTAGCGTGAGGGTGAGGTTGACCCGCCATTGTCTTCCTTATCTACCCACGCCACCCAAGTTGCCCCAGGCGCCCGCCATTCTTCCCCACCACCACCAGCACTGCCTAGGGTTGAGGACCCCCCACTTTCGGCCTATTTACCCCCTATTTCCCCCGAGAGGAGACATACTACTACAGAAAAGGGAAAAGGGAGAAAATATGTGAAAAAAGGAGCTACAAGTAGGCGCTCTTTGTTCGAGGCTCCCGCGGCTTCCACCCCTGCCGGTCCCAGCCATACGCCCCCGCAACTTTCCCCAGGGTCCACCCCACCTCTCCAGCCTACAACAGAGGTTCCTGACGATGTATTTGACCTCGCATCCATACCTGCACCTACAGACACTGAACCAGTGCTGTCTACGACTCGTCGTAGGCCAAGGAGCCCCGAACCTATGCATGAAGATGACAGAGCCTCACCTGCCACTCCTTCCCCACCTCGCCGACCTACACGCCGCCCACGCATCATTCGTTCCCCGCGAGATTATGAGGGGGGGTCTGAAGATGAAGGGCACCTCACAGATGACTCTGGCCATGATTACATGGGTCCACCGTCAGGGCAAGAGGACGGCTCTGACGACAACGACGATGACTTTATGGACATCGACGACCCTCAACCCAGACGCTTGGCCCAGGGCCGTCGTGCTCCTGGCCGCCCTGGCCGCCGGGCTGGGCCTGGGCGCCGTCGCGCTCCTGGCCGCCGTAGGGTGCGCGCCGCCAAAGTTCGTGGGCGTACTGCCCCAGCTGCAGCTCCTCGTCAGCGTCGCCAGCAGGACCCATTTTATATTTTCAACTGGCAGGATGTGGCTGCTGATGAAGTGAATGACCCTGATGTAACCCCTTTTGATGAGGTACAGGAGGGTTCAGGAGTTACCCCAAGTTTTCCCGCAGGCCCCAATGCTCCACCACATGAGCTTTTTGAGGCATTTTTTGATAAGGAGGTTACTGAGTTTGTCATAGAGGAGACAAACAAGCACCACCAAATCCAAGTGAAATTTTTTGGCAAGGTGACCAAGGGCCACATGAAGCGGTGGACCCCAGTGACTCATCCCGAGTTCATGGTGTTCCTGGCAATCACCATGCTAATGCCTCATGTAAAGAAGCACAGGTTGGCTGACTATTGGATCACCAAAGATCTGATATCCACCCCTGCCTTCGGGAAATACATCTCTCGGGACCGGTACCTCGACATCCTCGGAGCGCTCCATCTTGTCACCAACACCGACATGCATCTCCCTGACAAGCTGTGGAAGATTAGGACGTTGTACGAGATGATGCGAGAACGTTTCACGTCATACTTCACGCCCTTCTGCAACGTCTGTATTGACGAGTCTCTTGTGCTGTTCCGGGGAAAGCTGAGCTTCAGGCAGTACATCCCCTCAAAGAGACATCGCTTTGGTATAAAGTTCTTTGTGCTGTGCGATTGCCAAACTGGCTATGTCCTGGACTTCCTGGTCCAGGAAGGAAGGGGACGTGGAAATAGACCCCCTCATTGGCTTTGGCGGAGCAGTGGTTCAAGCCATGATGAACCGGTACTTCGAGAAGAATCACGTCCTCTACACGGACAACTACTACACGTCCCCCACTCTCTCAAAGTACCTCCATCAGCGCAAGACGGGGACTGTAGGCACAGTTAGAGCGAAAAGGAAGGGCATGCCAACTTTCCCTCCTAAAACCAAGAAAGGCGATGTCTTCAAGAAGAAGTCGGGACCCATTCTGGCTATCCACTGGCACGACCAGCGGAAGGTCAACCTCCTGAGCACCGTCCACAAGGGGGAAATGGTTGAGACTGGCAAGGTGGATCGCCGCACCCAAGTCAGGGTGACCAAGCCCGATGCTGTAATGGACTACAACATAAATATGAGGCTGGTGGACAAGTCCGACATGCAGATAGGCTTCATCGACTGTCTGCGTACCTCGTGCAGATGGTACAAAAAGTTCTTTCTGCACATGGTGGACATGTCAATGCTGAATGCCTACAATATCTACAGGCTTCGGAATCCGCGCACACCCAGGAAGTTCAGTAGCCTGCGGAGGTTCCAAAAACAGGTGTTGGTGGAGCTCCTGGACAGGTATGCTACGCCACAGAGGGCAGTGGCACAACCTGGGTGCCCCGTTCAGGACCGCATGCAGTGTGCACAGTATCTAAATGTGCACAAGCTCGGTTACCTGCCTCTGGAACGAGATCGAGTCACCATTAGCAGAAGGCGGTGCCATGTCTGCTGGAACAGCCAGGTGAGGCCGAGGAAGCAGAAAAAGACCACCATGCAGTGTGTGGAGTGCCAGGTGTCACTATGTGCTATACCGTGCTTTGCTGAGTACCACACCAAGCAGGAGTACTAACTAATAATCATAGTGAAAGTACCAAAGACTGACAATATGTATGTATATAGGCAACAAGTGGAAATAAAACAATGTATTGTGATAAAAAAGTCATGTACAGTAAAAGTCCGTTAATCCGACGACCGATGATTCGAATCTCCCAATAGTCCGAATTTTTCAATTAAAATGTAAAACTTTCAAACTAAACAAACCAAAATTGGGACAAGGACAATATAAAGTCAAATTAAATTATCAAAATCGCTATGTGGAAACAACGCTTACTAAAATGAAAATTATTAAATAAAAGAACACAATCCACCACATAGGGTGTACATTACTACATGAGCAAGTTAATCTGTTTCCCAAGCAAACTAATCGCACATATAACAACGCACTATCGTCACGTTAAAGGAAGTAGTCAAGTTTGGGAAGTCCGGGACGTTCTGGCAAATTTTACTAAACTCTGCATGAATAAAGAAACTACATGTTAAATGTCAAAATATTATTTAAAATCAAATTTGCAACATGACAAGACATTAACAATAGTACAAAATACAAATATTGATAAGATATCTATACTATTACAAAATATATAAAATACAGTACAGCACTCACTAACGATAGTGCTATCGGGTAGGTACCTGTAAGCATAGCATGCCTCAAGTGACCCCTATCAATAACTACCCTACAAATAACCTACATTTATAGCACAAATAAACTAAGGAAATCGCAAAAGTAAGCAATTGATACTATCGACAATGAATACATATAATATAAAGACAAATAATTGCAAAATATGAAGTAACAACAGATTTAAACAAAGAGTACTCTTTTAACAAGAACAATAAATTTAAAAAATCATCAATATTAATATTAATAATAATAATAATAGAAAAAGAAAAAGATAAACAATAAATACAGACAAAAAGTAAGCAGAGGTTATACAAGAAACTTCAAGTTAAAAATGCTTGATTAAAATTATTGATGTCAAATTTTAGAATACAGTCACAATAATTGACCCTAAAAAGATTAAATTTATGGAACAATTTACTTGCCTCATCCGAATCCGAATTCACCCGATGGTCCGAATTTCAAGAAGTCCCAGAGTCCCCTTTTTGAGGCATTAGTCCACTCAAATGACACATAATGGAGCACACACATATCATATGTTCATGAATTCACTTTAAAAGTTTACCATTGTCATTGTAGCCTATTACCTACTTCAAAACATTCAGATTAATGGTCAAAGGAAGCTACTGATATAAACGTAAACACCTTCTTCTTCTTCTTCCACATCGTCTGCTAGAGAGATTGTTTGGCTCTTGAACGCATCCTTGGGACGCTCCGATGCGCTACTGGCTTGCACCGCATTTTCTGCAAGCACATTCAGTCTTGAGCTTGAAAACGCACCTTTGGACGTATTAGTCTTGAGCTTGAAAACGCACCTTTGGACGTTCCGATACGCTACTATTTATAGTTCAGTGATCGGAGCGTCCCAAGGGTGCTTTCAAGATAACAAGACAAGGGTGCTTTCAATACAATATAATATAACAGAGCACGTCACAAAAGGAAAATCACAAAATGAAAATTACAAGAACCTCTCAGGGAAGTGCCGTTGTTAAGGCATTACTTCCCGAACCACATCTGATCTGATCTTCAAGAGCAAGACAAACTCGCTAGTAGACGGAAGAAGAAGAAGAAGACGTTTATATCAGCAGATTCCTTTGACCATTAATCTGAATGTTTTGAAGTAGGTAATAGGCTACAATGACAATGGTAAACTTTTGAAGTGATTTCATGAACATATGATATGTGTGTGTGCACCATTGTGTCATTTGGGTGGCCTAATGTATCAATGTTTTCGTCATACACAGGTTCATAGGGGTAAAGTCCGATAATCCGAAAAATCCACTAATCCGAACGAGGGCCGGTCCGCTGCCCTTCGGATTAACGGAAGTTTACTGTATTATGAAAACACATATAAATAAGTGAAAAAAGACACAATAAATTGTATATAAAACGTTTACAAAGCATATAACTAAGTGAAAGTGACACATGACATAATATTAGATGGCCAAAGTATAATAAACACCTGTGATAACGAATAATCAGTGCCTAATATAACAATAACCTACCTCAATTACTAATAAAATGTACCGTATCAAGTGAAAATGAGCATTATCAGTGACAGTGACACTCTCTCAAGCATATTTACCAAAGTGAAAGTGACACACGAAGTAATATTAGATGGCCAAAGTATAATAAACACCTGTGATAACGAATAATCACTGCCTAATATAACAATAACCTACCTCAATTACTAATAAAATGTACCGTATCAAGTGAAAATGAGCATTATCAGTGACAGTGACACTCTCTCAAGCATATTTACCAAAGTGAAAGTGACACACAAAGTAATATTAGATGGCCAAAGTATAATAAACACCTGTGATAACGAATAATCAGTGCGTAATATAACAATAACCAGCCTCAATTACTCATAAAAACTACGGTATCGAGTGAAAATGTGAAATATTAGTGACAATGATAGCCTAATACACATATTTTATATAATTGGACTCCAAATAACTATAATAACATCACTATCAATAAATAAAATCGCCTCCGGGAGGTAAAAACTCTGGCACGACGAGTGGCTAAGTGCGCAGTAGGTTAGCCAAGCCGGGGCCTGGGCCAAGGCGACGCATCCGAACGAGGGAAGATTTTCCCGCATAAAAATCACTCCACTTCCCGCGCTCGCCATTATGCAATCACTTGGGCTAGAGACCTCTACTCAACGGCATTCTACACATGAAGGTTTGTGCAATTTTTTTTTTTTTTTTTTATAACTTTGTGTCATGTATTTCAGGAGTAACAGGTGAATCAACATGGACCAAAATTCCTCAAAACCCCCGGTCACAGAGTACAGTCACGATCTACCCTAGCCGGGGTTGGAGGGTTAAGAATTTTTCTGTTGAGGACATAGCGTCCACGCACCTATGGTCCTCTAATCATACGTTTTTGACTCGATACCTTTCAGTAGCTCTAGACAGACCTTCCATGCCATGTATAGCTTTAAGGCAGAGGGTCTAGGTGGCCTCTAAGTCACTTATTGTTTAGATTAAGAAAAGAGGGGGGGGGGGGGGGTGCAGTCAGTGTAACATAGGACACCCTAGACCCCGCCGGAGTATATGTACGGAGCATACGAGCTGTGATACTGTATGTAGGTGTTGTGATATAAAATTTCTCTGTAGTATTCATTACAGGAAATTGTGCTAAAGTACAATAGTAGTAAAACAACAATTCTTGTTGTAAGTAGTTTTGGCTGTGAAGCAATATAATTTTAAGAAATCTCAGTAGTTGCGACTGCGAATTTTATTTTTGATGTAAGTACTTCTGCATAAGTACAAGAGTTCAGTACTTCTGCGAAAGTACAAGAGTTCATTTTATGTTTGGGTATATTTTTAGGAATATATCCACTAGTTTAATGGGGTTTATATGTGCACATGTAGACTTATAAGTTTTTTTATTTTTCACCACTTACTTTAAGTGGGGTGCCTTCTTAACTAGCAGATCTGTGTAGAGTCTCAGAGTTAACCCTTTTTAATCAAGCAGGCTTCTTCGAAGCACGCTCCTGCTTGTACCCCTTTTTGTATATATATGCTGTATAAAGTTTATGCGCAAAAATATATCTTTATTACAAAGTAAGAATACTATGTGGTTGTTTGATTATCTGCTTTTGCTAGAGTTATGATATGATTACGAATGTCCCCCTCCAGTCTTGGATATCAGGCATAATCGTCAATGATGGAGGGGCCACTAATAAATTATAGGTTTGACTCCTGTAAGGAGATAAAGAAATCCTAATATTTAGTAGTGGCCCCGTAATCATTGACGACTGGGGCCCTCCCGACCATCCCCTTCCCATTCGTTGATGTATTAAGAATTTTGGTTTACTTGATATGTCAGTGAAGAAGGAAGTATGATGCCTGAAGTCAGCGTCTGGTCAAATATCCACACAAGTACATCCACGAGTATATGGAAAGCTTATGAATAGTTATTCTTATTTTCTTTTTATTTATTATTTGTTACGAAGTTTTTTCGTAGTGAGAACCCAATTTCATAATGACAGAACCATGAGTGAGGTTGCGTGCGCTCATGATGAAGGCTCCTCAAATTTTGTATGCTCTGCGCGGTAGATTCAAACTACGGTAAATTAGCGTTTGAAGAGGAGGCCTTATGTACTGTAATAGGCATAATCGTCAATGATTACGGGGCCACTACTAAATATTAGGTTTTCTTTATCTCCTTGCAGGAGTCAAACCTATAGTTCTACTATATCCTCCTCATTGCTAAAAATCAAATCAAGTACACTCCCCTGCATCCCATCTCTATATCTTGTCATCTCTGTAATATGTTGCATTAAAAAACAATCTCTCACTTTCTCCATAAACTTGTTTTCCAGGCTACAGTCCCGCTGGAGTAGTACAATTTGCCCAGTTGATCCTTGGCAAATTGAAATCTCCAATCAAAATCTTATATTTGTTCTCTCTATTATCTATTTCCTCCATTGCTTTCAGTAGGTTATCATCCTCTTCCCTCCTATTATTTGGGCTTCTATATATAGAGGCAATTAGAATTGACCCTCTTGCACATTTTACTTCAATACACAAATACTCACAATACTGCTGTCTCATATCCACCTCATTTACCTTGAGCTCTTTTCTTACATAAATAAAGTCCTCTTCCAACCTCTGCTCTAATAGCATTCCTCTCATACAACTCAAAACCCTCCAAACTATACTCTACCAGTTCCCTTTCAATTCTAGCATTATTTGGTCTTACTTCCTGTAAGGCTATGACATCAGGTTTTTCCTCTTCATCCTGCAACCTACATATCAGTTCTCTTTTCTTGTCCTGGGTAAACACATCAACATTGCTAAACATAATCCTTAATCTTTCTACCATTCCTTCAGCAGCTACATCATCCCGCTCCTCCTGTCCGTGCCCTACTCCCCCCCCCTCACACTACCTGTACTGTGTCTGCAGCTTCTTCTTCTCCTGTCTCTCCCTGAGACACTTCCACCCTGCTCTCCACCTCTGCCACAACTTCTATCACATTCTCTTCCCTCCCAGATCTCTTCTCCCTTCTATTCGTATAAACCACTTCTTCAATTTCCCGTCCCTCACTCTCCAGAAAAACTTCTTATCCTCCTCACCCAACTTTCCATTTTCCTCATCAGCCTTTTCCTGTAGTTCCTTTATTTTTTGTCTTTGTTCTATGCTCAAATCCTTCTTTAATCTTATGTTTCAGTTCTTCATTTGTGTTTAGTCTCCAACTAAATTTTGTCACTGTCTCTGCCACTGCCCTGGTTTTAAACTGTACCCTTATAGGCCATATGACTCCTACACTACTGCCATCACTGTAGCAAAGAAAATCTCATTTTCGGATTTTCCAAACCTTACCCCTAAATCCCTATGGCGGATGCTCCCCTTAACTTGTATATTACTACGGTAACTAGCCTAGTACTGGTATTGAATAGAAATTTCAAATTAATGCTATACAGTAGCTATTATTTCTATTGCCATTATTGTCTGTAATCCTCAGTCTTATTATCTAAGGTCACATACTCTATGAAAACTAACCTACCGGTATTACCAATTGGTACTAAAACTCCAATAACTTTCACATTTTAGCCAAGTTTTCAGGGTGAAGTTTCAGATTTTATATAATACAGTATATCAGGTTAGGCTTTATATTTTAGCCACTCATTAAAGTCAAACTCTACTAAAAGATACCATACATGAAATCTGAGCCAGGCACCAACCTAATATTGAGTCCCTGATCTTTCCCATGCTCATCCAGAAACTTGAAGTTCTCCAAGGTGCGCAGATCATAAATATGTTCTCGGGCCGAGGTGACCACACGCTCGGAGCCATTACGGACCAGGTAGTTAAGGAGAAGGAGGGACTTGTAGGTGCGGCGCCAGGCAGCCCGGTTGTCCTGCAGCAGTCTCTTCCACAGCATACCCATCACTTCGGGAAACTGCTCATAGAAAAAGGTTGACTGGGCCAGCTCCTGCATCTGAGGGCCTGAAAAGAAATGACAAGATAATGCATACAAGATTAGGCCTACATATACATTAATACAATATACAGTGGAGGCTCTGGTATTGGCATGTATTGATGTACAGTATACATTACAGTATATGTACAGCCAATAGCATAAATAGCAACGTACCTATTTAAATCAGCAGCTATCAAATGGAAATGAAACAATACAATGCTTTATCAGATGCTTCTGAACATGGCTTCAAAGTGAGGTGTTTTCACTCAAGAGTTATTTGCTTAGCCCCATTTTTTTAATCTTAAGACTTTTGCCCCATTAGTTTGGCAATTTAAAGACCTTTTGCCCCATTTCTGTCAATTTCAAGACATTTTGTGCCATTTAAGTGTCAATTTTTTCCTAGCGAGCGATAACAAAGGAGTTATCGGCCTTCGGGCAGGACATTTTTCTACTGAAACATATACAGATTAATCTCGAAACCCCGGGGGGTCTTGTAGGTATTAACTGTGTTGGTGGTGTAATGGTTTAGATGCTATGTTCCGGGTGTGATGTCCCAAGATTGAATACCATGAGGACCATATGCTTTCATTAGTTTATTCAAGTACAGTACATCGGGGTTTGTAATGGATGATTAATGTTAAGAACGGGGTGTTACTTATTATATTTAATAGGGCCCTTTCATCATTGACGACTTCGCCTATTAGTATAATAGTCTCCATTCAACATCCCGTGCCAGCATTTTGAATAGCCCGCGCGGAAGTTAACCTGGAGTACTCGTCATAAGTGCACGCTTAATTCCCTTACAGGATCGTCATTTTGATCGGGTGCCCTACATAAAAAAAAATCCGTAAAATATAAAAAAGAAAAAAAGAACTTAATATCTGTTATCATATGACTTGCCATATGCGTGGATTTCTCATGTTTCGCTTCCCGAACACCAGGCCCTCTAGTGGCCATCGTCTTCCTTCCTACTTACGCGGCCACACTGACAACAAGGCTTGTGCTGTGCTCCGCTTCATTCGACGTTCCAGAGCTTCTAGTGAGTCCTTACTCATTTGTATACATCTGTGTTGTAGTAACAAGGTTTAGATTAGCTAGCACGGCTGCCAGATTGGTGTGTCCGCAGGAAGTATAGGGGTCACTTGAGACATGCTATGCTTACAGGTACCTACCCGATAGCACTATCGTTAGTGAGTGCTGTACTGTATTTTATATATTATTTTGTAATAGTATAGATATCTTATCAATATTTGTATTTTGTACTATTGTTAATGTCTTGTCATGTTGCAAATTTGATTTTAAATAATATTTTGACATTTAACATGTAGTTTCTTTATTCATGCAGAGTTTTGTAAAATTTGCCAGAACGTCCCGGACTTCCCAAACTTGACTACTTCCTTTAACGTGACGATAGTGCGTTGTTATATGTGCGATTAGTTTGCTTGGAAACAGATTAACTTGCTCATGTAGTAATGTACACCCTATGTGGTGGATTGTGTTCTTTTATTTAATAATTTTCATTTTAGTAAGCGTTGTTTCCACATAGCGATTTTGATAATTTAATTTGACTTTATATTGTCCTTGTCCCAATTTTGGTTTGTTTAGTTTGCAAGTTTTACATTTTAATTAAAATAGGGTACTTTTGTAACAGGCGTCGACGAGTCCAGGATTGTCGTACCGCGTGTGTTTTTGTTTGTTGTGATACGCCTTTAGCTTTTGCGATTACTTTGCTAGAAGGCTACCACTCTACAAGGTATGATACAGACTGTCATTATTGAGGAGAGTACATGTCAGATTATTATATATCAGCAAATGCTCTGGTTTAAGTGTGTCTGCACGTGGTGCTCCACCTTCTAGAGTTCGTGTTTTGCTTTGGGCCCCTTGAGTAGGCCTCCCTCATCCGGGCGCTGTGCTGGGTCTTCGGAGCATCGTCTGCCGGTGATGTTCGTCGTACCTCGTGGTCAGCCTTTTGTAGGGGTCTCCAGCGTAGGCTTCAGGTTGTTGTTGTTTTTCCCCAAGCTGCCTGGCCGAACAGCCCCAAGGCCCCGAGCAAGGCCAAGGCCATAACCGAGCGCCCCCACAGAACCCTCCCCGCCGACCACAACAAAGCCTGGGTGACGGAAGCCACTCCATGGCGGGGAGCTGAGGAGGGTGCGGAAACGCCCGGGAAACCAAAGCCCCACCCAGGGCCCTGTGTCCCTCAGCAATTATGAAGAGAAAGTTGAGGGGCAAAGGAAAGATTATAGGTTTGACTCCTGTAAGGAGATAAAGAAAACCTAATATTTAGTAGTGGCCCCGTAATCATTGACGAACATGCCTATTACATAAGGCACCCTCTTCAAACACTCATCCGCCGTAGTTTGAATCTACCGCGCAGAGCATTTAAAATTTGAGGAGCCTTCATCATGAGCGCACGCGACCTCACTCATGGCTTCAGTCATTATCAATTGGGTTCTCACTACGAAAAAACTTCGTAAAAAATAAAAACAAAAAGAAAATAAGAATAACTATTCAATAAGCTTTCCATCATATCGTGGATGTACTTGTGTGGATCTTTGACCAGACGCTACTGCAGGCGTCATTCTTCCTTCACTGACATATCAAGTAAACCAAAATCCTTAATACATCAACGAATGGGAAGGGGATGGTCGGGAGGGCCCCAGTCGTCAATGATTACGGGGCCACTACTAAATATTAGGTTTTCTTTATCTCCTTACAGGAGTCAAACCTATAATTTATTAGTGGCCCCTCCATCATTGACGAACATGCCTGATATCTAAGACTGGAGGGGGACATTCGTAATCATATCATAACTCTAGAAAAGCAGATAATCAAACAACCACATAGTATTCTTACTTTTGTAAAAAATATATATTCGGGTGCATAAACTTTATACAGCCTAAATCTTCAAAAAGGGGTACAAGCAGGAGCGTGCTTCAAAGAAGCCTGCTTGAAAAGGGTTAACTCTGAGACTCTGTACACAGATCTGCTAGTTAAGAAGGCACCCCACTTAAAGTAAGTGGTGAAAACTAAAAACTTATAAGTTTACATGTGCACATATAAACCCCATTAACTAGTGGATATATTCCTAAAAATATAACCAAACATAAATGATTTCTTGTACATTCGTAGAAGTACTGAACTCGTGTACTTATGCAGAAGAAAATACTTCAAAAGTAAAAGTCGTAGTTGCAACTACCGAGATTTCTCAAAAATCTGTTGCTTCACAGCCAAAGCTACTTACAACAAGAATTGTTGTAACACTACTATTGGCCTTTAGCACAATTTCCTGCAATGAATACTACAGAGAAATTTTATAATACAATGCCTACAAACAGTATCACGGCTCGTATGTTCCGAACACATACTCCGGAGGGGTCTAGGGTGTCCTATGTCACACTGACTGCACCGAAAGATTATTAAGGAAACGTAAAGAGGCTGCCCCCTTGCGTAAATCGTGGGTCTTACCCACAACGTCCTCGACCAAGAGAGAAGCCAGTGTATGCTCCATCAAGCGTTCACCCGGACTTGCGACCCATAAAGCACCCTGGTGATTTAGAGGTGCCACTCTTAAATATTTGGATAGAGCTTGCACTGGGCAAAAAAGATGGTGCACCTTTCCCCTTTTTAACGCCGGCACCGTGAACTCTGAAAACACGTGTTCACTGTGCTTATTCTTGGCTATGAATCCTGGGGAAGGTGCAATGTGAATACACTCATGAAGCCTATCAAACCTGAGGCAATTAGGTGTGTTGCTCATCGCCGCCAGCACAGATACTCTGTTCCCGGTAGCCAAAGCCATAAGGAATACTGCCCTTTTGTAAAATCTGCAGTCTTTGGTACAAACGGGACGAAAATAACGACAATGCTTTGTCCAGAGACCAGGTAGGCATGAGCTGACGGGGAGGTGGGCGGAGTTTAAAACCTGCCCACATAAATAACTTTCAGATAAATGTTTCTGCATGAACAGATAAATTAAATAATTAACAACCAACGCCACCGAGGGCACAGTTTGTTTTGTTCTAAGAATCCAAGACGTAAAAGCTTGCCAATGCGATTGAAACTGTCGCTTTGTAGACTGGGTATACTGATTCGTGAATATCTTGGTCACGTCGCTACCATATGGTGCTAGCCACTTGGCCTCCTGAATGTCCATAATGAACAAGTCCGCGAGGTTTCTAGGTTGCCAATTGTGTTCGAAGTGGAACAACCCGACCGGGAGTGACACTGGGTTCGTGCACCACGTGTTCAAATGCTGGTACCACACTGCGCCGGCCACAGGGGCGCGATTAGCGAGACTACGCCTCGCTAATCCTATAGTTTGGTGACTACGTGGCACATTAGAGACGCGTCTGGCGGCGGAAAATAGATAAATGGAACTCAACCTGTTCTCGTCCGTCATCAGAGCGTCTGGTCCGCCCGCCGACGTTATCGTCCGGCGGGTGAGGTACAGTGGGAGTAGTTTGTGAGTCTTCTCAGATGCAAACAAATCCACTTGTGGATGGTAATGCTCCGCAATCGCAAGACCGCCCATTCTACTGTTGTGCTTTGTCTCCGAGACAGAGCGTCTGCCCAGACGTTTGCTACGCCTGGGAGATAAGATGTGTGAAGATGAATGTCCAGCCTGTTGGCTAGTATAAAAATCTTTTCTGACACGTTTAGCCACTTCCGAGATCTCGTTGACCCTTGTTTCTGAATACAGTGAACCGCATTCAGATTGTCCATTCTGAAGGCCACCGACTTGCCCCGTAAAGCAGAGCCGTGAGCCTGAAGGACAGATAAGGGGACTAGTAAGTCTTTGACATTGATGTGGAAGATTTCTAAATGGGACCAAAACCTTTGACCCTGATGCCCGAGGTTTGACTAAAAGCCCCAACCTATCGTTCCTGACGCATCCATGTCCACCCATACCGACGGCGGAGGAGAGGTTCATGACATGACTGCGTGCAACATTTCTCTCGTCGCCCAAACCGCTAGTAAGTTGTGTAATAACGTTGGGATAGGCCATACTATCCCCGCCGGTAATAGTGGGAAAAATGTGTTGCCCTCCAAGATTAAACGTTAGACTTTCAACCGGCCCAACTTCACAGTTAGCTGAACCCAGTTGAGAGAACCGACTAGAGATTCCCAAAGTCTCCGTGTCGTAGTCAGACTGTGGAGAAACATAAACAGTTTTTGCGAAATCTGTTTCGAGTGTCCACACTCTGACTCGGAGTGAGAGAAGCTGTGTTCTCGACCAGCCCTATCCCCTGAAATACTCGTGAGGGAACAAGGGTTTGACTTTTACTAAGTTGACCTTGAATCCTAGAGATTTGAGATGGTTTAACCCTCCAGCCCCGGCTATGTATTATATATATATTCCTCGAAACCCGGGTGTTTTGGCCGAAAAACGTCTAGGCTAGGCTACCGTATATTCGTTAATCAGACTGCTTCCCTCATTTCCGCGCATCCCCAAGCGTAGCTGTGTTATTTACCTGTAGAATGGCATTAAGTAGAGCTCTCTAAGTCAACTGGTTGAGCTGTGATGATGATTTCATTGGAGATAACTTTATGGCCAAAACAGCCACTTTACATCACTTTTCGATACTTAACAACAAGGCACACACGAACAAGCGACGCTCTCCTTCTTGTGGCCGGAGATGCGGGGCGTCGGTCCAGCCGGCTGATGTTTACATGCGTCGGACCGACGCCTCGCACACGAAGCTCACAGGCTTTCAACCACTGGGCGTTCAAGAGGCCTTCCGGGTACCTGTTATATGCTTTTTTATGGGCGTTCAAGAGCCCTTCCGTGGTGAGAGGGTTAACGTAACGTAGACATGAATGATGCGTAACTTTTCTGTTTCTGCCACCACCAGTTAGTCGCCCAGATACCACCAGACCCTGATCCCTTGTTCTAACAAGGGCATCAGGGCTTGCCGGGACCTTGCTTGAATGCTTGTGCCGAATTGAAAACAGTCTTCCAAACTGCTGGTGAAATCAAAGAAGGAGTTAGAACTGGAGACAGAACTACTTGGCTTGCAATACGGTCAAGAAGTTTCTTCACTAAGAACATCCTCAGATCCTGCCTTGCTCGAACTACCTCTAATAAGGCCGTCCGAATATCTCCTAAAGACTTGGATGGAAGTCTGGAGAAGCAAGCGCCGGGAAAGTTCAATGGCTTTCCTGACTTCCGCGGCTTCTATTGCCTGAGAAGAGCGTAACAGAGACTTTGTTACTTGCTGGGAACCATATATTGCGAAAACAGTTTAAACGCTTTTCCTCTTAACCTAAACTCGCGGTCTAGGTAAGCTGGGGAAGGCGTGCTAAAGGGAGCTTATAATTCGCACAAATTGATTATTTGGGGGGTGGCAGCCAAGAAGTCAAAGAAAGCAGAGGGGACTCCACCGGCACCAAAAACCGGAAGAGAGAACCAAGAATGGTGTTCTGGAGGGAAGAATAAGTCATGGTTATAATAACTTGGAATGGCCTTAATATGAACATCCAAAACATTTCCGTAACAATTGCTACCCCTGACTCATCAGGCCCGTATAAAAGAGGCATAGCTCCTGTTTTTGACTGGCGCCTTGTCTAAAGGAGGGGGAGATATGTCTGATATGACTCGCACATTGGAAGTAGTGAGAGCTGCTGTGCCTGGCACATTGGAAATTGGATCTGACACAAGAGGATGGTTAGGTATTTTAGCTAAAGCAAAGGATGTAGCCAGAGGTCGCACATTCGTCGACATCGCGGGATCTCCCGTATTAAAAGGAGTTTCCGGCATAGGGCCAAAGAACCTATTAAGTGCATTCAATAGTCGTCCATCAATCTCTTCCGCCGGTACATACCTAGCCGATGCCGAATTCCGTGGAGATTCGACAGTACCCTGAGAGTCGCCTAGAAGGTGACTGGACTCTTCAACCTCCATCTCTGAGACCAGAGATCGTTGTTCTTCATCCGTTAAGTCTGGCTTATCATGGGAAGATCCCGCCGAAGCCGGGACCTCCACATGTTGCCATGTTAAAACTGGGATAGAAGATGGTACATCGGCATCCCGGTGGACGTCAGCACTAGTTGAGTCACAAAGGGATGTGTTCTGTCCTGCCAGGACTGTGAGTATCGCCATACACCTTGGCTGTGGCTGTCCCTCGCTTGCGAGACTCTCTGAATGGGAGCCCTCGTCCGAGTCCCGTAAAGGATTATGATAATTAAAAGCTCCCATAGCTCATTAACACATTGAAAGCAGAGCTGGTGAGCAAAATCATAAAGTATACTAATTAATATAATTTATATTTAATTGTATTAAAATAAATTACTATAAATAAACACAATATTATCATAATATAAACATAGAAAATATATATGTTTATTATGATTCAGTTATTAAATGATTTCATTAACAAATAAAAATAAGATAGGGATACCTGAGCTTAACGGCGTTGAACATACAGCAATGAGAGGTCCAAGTGCCGACATGACAGAGACTGGGGGAAAACTACCCCGCCCCCGGGAACTACCTGGTCACCTGTGGTGGTCACATGTGGTGATGGGCTGGTCTATCAGAGTGAGAACTGAGCAATCTCTGCCATACCCATAGCTTACTCTGACTGTTCCTTTTACTTATATATTTTCTAGATCTCAAGTGACGGCGTCTCTAACGTGGATTGACCTCCCAATCTACCAAGATTGGAAGCCAAAGCGTCACATTTTTCCCTTGCCCCTCAACTTTCTCTTCATAATTGCTGAAGGACACAGGGCCCTGGGTGGGGCTTTGGTTTCCCGGGCATTTCCGCACCCTCCTCAGCTCCCCGCCATGGAGTGGCTTCGGTCACCCAGGCTTTATTGTGGTCGGTGGGGAGGGTTCTGTGGGGGCGCTCGGTTATGGCCTTGGCCTTGCTCGGGGCCTTGGGGCTGTTCGGCCAGGCAGCTTGGGGAACAACAACAACAACAACAACCTGGTCACCTGGTGCAACACCGGTACTCCGCCCTGGAAAGAGACATTTCCGGGGATTAATGCTCATAGGGTTACACCCAAAAAATGGTACAAAATATGTGCCACAAAACCGCCGGTCAACGAACCGTAGCGCTCCACCACTACTTTTCGTTTTCCTTTAGTTTCATATTAAAGATTTCAGCATATCTTTACCTGTCCAGAAGATTTAAGCATATCTTCTGAATCCTCATAAAGATGAAGCATATCTTTATTAAAGATGAAGTCTTTCAAGTATCCCTTTACACTTGAAACACTAGTAAGATTCCGGCATCTTTTTATCCCATAAAAAGTCTAAGCCTATCTTAATCTCTAATCCGGCTTCTCCCAGAAGCCCTCATAGATCGCCGTCTTGAAGGCCGTGATACCCTATTGTATCAATCAATTGTCTGGCAAATTATCGCGAATTGCAAATCAGTTAATATAACCACCTGAAGGTACAACCGCCGGGTTTTATATGCAATGTCAAACCAATTGTACCTGCCCCAGACCTCTTTGTAAAAAGGTCGCCGGGAGGGAAAGACCAAACAAACAAACAGCATTGTTTCAATGGCTTATTAAAGATTTCAGCATATCTTTACCTGTCCAAAAGAATTAAGCATAACTTCTGAATCCTCATAAAGATGAAGCATATCTTTATTAAAGATGAAGTCTTTCAAGTATCCCTTTACACTTGAAACACTAGTAAGATTCAGGCATCTTTTTATCCCATAAAAAGTCTAAGCCTATCTTAATCTCTAATCCGGCTTCTCCCAGAAGCCCTCATAGATCGCCGTCTTGAAGGCCGTGATACCCTATTGTATCAATCAATTGTTTGGCAAATTATCGCGAATCGCAAATCCGTTAATATAACCACCCGAAGGTACAACCGCCGGGTTTTATATGCAATGTCAAACCAATTATACCTGCCCCAGACCTCTTTGTAAAAAGGTCGCCGGGAGGGAAAGACCAAACAAACAGACAGCATTGTTTCAATGGCTTTGAAAAGCCGAGAAAACCATATCCAACAGGTGTCAGCATGATCACCCAGATAACTGTGTGGAGCCCCCCTCGCCGGGAATAACACAGGAAGCCTGATCCCAGGCTCGACCACAGAAAACGCAGTTTCTGATGAGCCCTCAAGCGACCAAACTCGTCGGGGTAACTTACCTATTTTAGCCATCCTGACTAAAACTCGGTAAACAAAAACGGTGTTCTCGGAGCAACGAGAAAAACGCCGGAAAGGTAACCCACACCAAACGAGACATTTTAACACATTTTATACAAAGGGTGTGCGCAAAAATAGGGATACCTGAACAGGAGGGCGTAATGCATAAAGCAAAAACCGGGGCAAAGGTAGCCATGACAGAGACTGGTGGGAAACTTACTCCAGGTTCTGCATAGACCCACCGGGACCCACCTCTGGAAAAAAAGAAAGTTTCCAGGAATTAATGCTCATAAGGTTAACCCAATCATGTTCGCACACAAGTGTTAAATAACCCGCCGGGTAACGAGACGTAATACTCAACGACTACAGCTCGCTACGCGGTGGGGTTTCCTAAGTAAAAGATTTCAGAATATCTTAATTTGTCCAAAAGATTTATGAATACCCTCTGACATAATATATAAAGACCAGCATGGCGTTTATAACTGATTAAGTCTTTCCGGTGGTGTTTGTTTCCAGATTCAATTTTGGAAAAACCCCCTAAAAAAGACGCCGGCCCCCGAATTATCTCGTAGATCAAAAACTGGGAAGCCTGACAAATATACGGGATCTAACTTCTCCCGAAGTATCTTTTTAGATCGCCGTATGTTGAAGGCGGCGATACAAAATGTATCCCTCAATTGTCTGGTTAACTAACTGAATTGTAAATTCGTTATTCCCACCCTTCCAAGGAGCACCCGCCGGGTGTGAATATTAGTTTAAAAAACGTTAACCCAATTGTGCCCTAAAGCGCCGTATGTTGAAGGAGGCGATACACAATGCATCCCTCAATTGTCTGGTCAACTAAACTGAATTTTGCAAATTCGGTCATCCCACCCTTCCAGGTTGCACCCGCCGGGTGATTAAAAGTTTAAAAGTTAACCCCAATTGTTCCTATCCCCACTTCTTTGTAAAAGATCGCCGGGGAGGAAATACAACAACAGCTTAGTTTTATATTGGCTTTGCAAAACCGAAAAAACTACAAACAACACGTGTCCGTATGAACACTGTTAGATGGGTACAGCCATCCCGCCGGGAATCATAAGGAGCCTGAAACAGGCACCCCAGAGACGCAGTCCTGGGGAGCCACAGACACCCACTCGCCGGGGAAACAAGCCTGTTTTAAACCACGCGTGGCCAAAACTCGGCAACCAGCCGGGTTTATCATGGTGAAACCGAGAAAAACCCGCCGGAAAAACCCCACCCCGTCCAGATACCATCTGAACGCAACACCGGACCGAGGCGTAGCCAAAACACATCTAACGCCGGGCCCAACATAGTCCGTGGATTTAGCCAATACACAACTAACCCAGGACACATAAATAGTCCGTGGAATTAGCCAATACACAACTAAACCAGGCCACACATGACACAGTAGTACATAATTAGAAAATAAATCAATAACACTTGTATATGTGGTAAAGCTACGAGAGGCTGGCTAGGCCTAGGCAGACGGATAACAGTAACAAGTCGGAATATAAACAAAAAGCACTGAATTATATCACAACAGGAACCACCGCCAACACACCACTGTAGCAAACACTTCCGGCAAAGGGAAGAACTGACTCGGGACCCAGAAAAAACTTCACTAAGTGAAGAAAAATACGCTACCTCATCAGAAAGATAAAAGGAAGCAATAACGCGTAATGAAAGCTGCCTGCATCACAAAGCTAGCTAACTGTGAAAAAGTTCACATGTCCACAACAGGACCACGAGGGTACATCCGAAATAGATGCCCCAAACACACGACCCAAAATACACTGCACTGCGGGCAACTAGCCCAGGACACTCCTGCTACGCATATCCTAACCTTACTCGATACATCCCGGAGTAAACAAATGAGAAAAAACTCACTAGGGACGCAACAAATGCGGAACCCGCGGAGCGTGGGGAGACACGTCCGGGCAGGCTGAGCGCAGAGCAGAGAAGGAAGAATGACGCCTGCAGTAGCGTCTGGTCAAAGATCCACACAAGTACATCCACGATATGATGGAAAGCTTATTGAATAGTTATTCTTATTTTCTTTTTGTTTTTATTTTTTACGAAGTTTTTTCGTAGCGAGAACCCAATTCATAATGACTGAAGCCATGAGTGAGGTCGCGTGCGCTCATGATGAAGGCTCCTCAAATTTTAAATGCTCTGCGCGGTAGATTCAAACTACGGCGGATGAGTGTTTGAAGAGGGTGCCTTATGTAATAGGCATGTTCGTCAATGATGGAGGGGCCACTAATAAATGTGACGCTTTGGCTTCCAATCTTGGTAGATTAGGAGGTCAATCCACGCAAGAGACGCCGTCACTTGAGATCTAGAAAATATATAAGTAAAAGGAACAGTCAGAGTACCCCAATGGAAATACGCCTAACGGCCTTATTGGGCTATCCTTAGTTGGAATTATGCAAGGCTGGTACATGTCATATTTGTAACAAACTAGGCCTATGTGGTACCAACTCTGTAAATTGCTGACTGAATAAATATTATTATTATTATTATTATTATTATTAGAGTAAGCTAAGGGTATGGCAGAGATCGCTCAGTTCTCACTCTGATAGACCAGCCCATCACCACATGACTAGAACCCAATCCTCTCAGCATCAGTTAGGAAAGGCCCTAGAAAGCCGCCTTTGGCGGGGGGATAGCTCCCCTATTTCAACCCTTTTCGGGGTTGGGCACCCGCCCAGGCTTCAGGTAATTTAGGATGCTAAATTTTCTGTATTTTAATTATATGCCTATGTATGCCCCTAGTGTTTTTACATGCATTGTAGCATGTTTTTGGGGTAGGGGAGACGTCCCTATATATTCTTTATGATGTGTTATGAGTGGGACTCAGGGTTGGGGAGCTGTGCCATCTCCTTGTCTCTCGAGTTTTTGTTTTTTCCGGCGGCCCCGTGCAGTGGGCCTGAGTTATCCGTCTTATAAACGGGTAGGAACATTCAAAAGGTCCCGGCGTGGTTTGGCTGAACCACACTCTCCCGGCGGAACTGCATTCCTAAGGGGGCTGCAAACTCGGCCCGCCGAGTAACTCGCCCTAACTGACCCAGTTACACGATTAGATTTTCTCGCCCTGCGGCGCCGCAAGTCTAGTGTACAAGAGTGATAGATTAGTTTTGCAAACTTGTTTATGGATGATCAGACACTAAAGGTCAAGGGACCTGGGACACTTGTCACAGGCTAGTAGTTAAACTCAGCTTAGACGAGTCCAGCGGAAGGTTAGAGTAGTGGTGCACTATAGCTAATTTTCCGGCGGACACGAGTTAGGATGTATAACACCTCGCAGGTTATCCTTATGAGCATTGATTCCTGGAAATTTTATTTTCCAGGCTCCTGACTGCTACTCCGGCGGAGGTTTGGGTAACTAATCACGGCGGGGGGGGGGGGGGCCCCCCTTATTAGCACCATGACGAGGTTTGAACTATGCATTACTCCTACCTGCTCTCTATTGCCAATTTTTGCTCACAAACTTTGCATTAAGTGTGTCAAGTGTTTGGATCGTTCCCGAGGCTTGTGGTTATCTAAACGCTGTTCCATTTGCTCTGAATTGAAAACCGCTTTAGTAAATAATAAAGACTTATCGTGCCTAGCGGCCCTACAGGAAATTAAGAGTACCTTTAATTCTTATGCCAAATACATTGCCCATAAGGCACTTCACTGTGATGATGAAGTACTATGGGAACAACTCATTATTAAGTCACCCCTTGTGAAACCCGGTTCCTCAAAATCTGTCGGACCTAAAGTAAAGTCGAAAGCCCTCAGCAAAGAGGTAGTGAGTAGTAGCAGTGAGAGTGAGGTCACCGAGGTTCCCCCCTCCGACCGTACCAAGAGGAGACGATCACTCTCTCCTAGGCGGAAGTCGAGGTCAAGGTCTAGATCCCCCCGCAAACAGTAGACACTCTTCCGCAGTCTTCCCGGTCTACCAAAAGCCGGAGGGACACCCCTCAGCAACCGCCCCCTACCCCTACCTCTGACACACCTCACCAGGACTTTGAGGACTCAGAAGTGGGGTCTGAGGCACTGGAATCCGCACCTAGTCATGAACAATCCTTGAGTGCGTCTCCTAGAGTTACATTTGCCATACCTAAACTGAATTATGTACCTCGTAGTGTTAGATCGGCAGGCCCATGTTGGGTTCTGGCTGACCAGTACAGGGGATATCCGTCGGGGTCACAATTGCATTCTCAAGTGATTCCAGACTCCCAGCCCTTTGTGGCAGGGGGTTACTGGCGTCAATCTGAACCTTCTCAACCTCTTTTCTAACGTCAATCATGCAAGAACTGAGGAGGGTAGCATAGACATGTTGCCATCATCGGTCCGAGATTTAACGTGGCCCCCGGCGGATAATGAAATTGTAATTGAACAAGAGAATCCTGAGCTGAGTGGAGAGCCGGCGGAGGTTATGTTCTCTCCGGCTCCCCAGTCACTCACAGGAGAAGACTCTGAGGCAAGTTCCCACTCATCCAGGGACTCTCACAGGCTAGACCTAGTCTTCACCAGTGATCCACATGATGTTAGAAAGATAAATTATCGTTGTCCCTTGGGAAAAAAGTGATCACAAGATATTAGAAATGGAGATGGATTTGGGAAAAAATGAGGAGAGAAATGAAGGACATAAAATAAATAGATACAATTATGCTAAAACTGATTTTAAATCATTGAAACATTATTTCCAAAGTATAAATTGGAAGGAACTAGAAAGCCTGGAAATGGTTCAAGACAAATATAGACTTTTCCTGAAAGTATATGAAAAAGGGATACATAAATATGTCCCAAGGTTCCAATCAGGGGTAAAGAAGGAAAAAGAATGGTTCAATATAAGATGTAGTAAGGCACAGGATAGAAGAAACCGAGCCTGGAATATAGCACGGAAGAGACATAGTGAAAATAACTGGAATAAGTACAAGGAGAAAAGAAATGAATACGTAAAGATACGACGCGAGGAACAATATAAATATGAAAGGAATATTGTAGAGAAGTGCAAAAATGAGCCAAAACTATTTTATAGATTTGTAAATGGAAAAATAAAAACAAAAGAAGGTATTGTCAGACTAAGAGTTGGAACAAACAGCTATGAGAAAGATAAAGAATTGTGTGAAGTTATGAATGAAAAGCTTCAGTCAGTGTTTGTAAAAGAGGAGGAGTTTATAGAACCTGATAGAGAAATGAGAACACCACAGATGCCTGAAATGAAAGTGACAAAAAGTGAAGTGCTGAAATTGATGCAGGATTTGGACGTGAGGAAATCAATGGGACCAGATGGAGTGGCTGGATGGATCCTCAAAGAATGTGCGGAAGATTTAGTGGAACCAATCTATTAAATCATCAAATCTTCACTGAATGAGGGAGACCTGCCATTGGAATGGAAGAGAGCTAACATAGTACCAATTTACAAAGGAGGAGACAGAGAAAATCCGCTTAACTACAGACCGGTGTCCCTCACCAGCATTGTTTGTAAAATTTGTGAGAAAATTATAAGGAAAAAGTGGACACACTTTATTGAGGGACAGTGGGTGCTTAGCGAGAAACAGTTTGGATTCAGGGAAGGGAGATCTTGTGTATCTAATTTATTAAGCTTTTATAGCAGAGTTGTAGATGTTACACAGGAGAGAGAGGGATGGGTTGACTGTGTTTACCTGGACCTGAAAAAGGCCTTTGACAGGGTGCCTCACAAAAGGTTATTGTGGAAATTGCAGGTTGTTGGAGGTGTACATGGTAGGATGTTAAAATGGATGGAAAACTTTTTAATAGGAAGAGAAATGAGGACCACGATACGAGACAAATATTCACAGTGGAGGAGTGTGACGAGCGGAGTACCACAGGGATCAGTGTTGGGTCCGATAATGTTCCTACTTTATGTAAACGATATGCCAGAAAACTTGAATAGTCATATGAATATGTTTGCGGATGACGCTAAGATCATGAAGAAGGTCACCTGTATAGAAAGTTGCCAGGATCTTCAAAAGGACCTAGATGAGTTGCACAGATGGAGCCAAACCTGGAAAATGAGTTTCAATGCAGAAAAGTGTCATGTTTTGGAAGTGGGAACAAGTGAGATAAGGCCAAGCTGGGAGTATAAATTAGGAATTGAAATAATCGGCAAAACACGGCATGAGAAGGACCTTGGAGTGATAATACAAGATGATCTATCCCCGGAGAAGCATATTAACATGATCATTGGAGGAGCATATGGAATAATAACCAATATGAGAGTGGCATTTAACTATTTGGATGAAGAAATGTTAAGAAAATTGATAATGACTATGATAAGACCAAGATTAGAATATGCAGCAGTGATATGGTCACCACATTTGAAAAAACATATAAACAAATTAGAGAAAGTCCAAAGGATAGCAACGAAGATGATCCCAAGATTGAAGGCGTTGACATATGAGGAAAGACTTAAGACACTACAACTGCCTACCTTGAAAGAGAGAAGGGAACGAGGCGACTTAATAACGATGTTCAAGGGAGTAAAAAGTTTGGAGCGAGTAGATAGGGAAGATCTATTCATGAGGGATAATGGAAGGACAAGAGGGCACAAGTTTAAGCTGAGGAAGGGCAGATGTCGTAAGGACACAAAGAAATTCAGCTTCCCATATAGGAGTATAGAGACTTGGAACAACTTGGAGGAGGAGGTGGTGAGAGCGAGGAACATTAACATGTTCAAATCTAGGTTGGATAAAAGTAAATATGGAAATAGGGCAACATAAGTTATGATATGTTAGTCCAAAATACTGGGAACTGGAATATCCATTACGATACTTGTCTAAGTAAAATGGATTGATTGTAAAGTAACTAAGACAGGACAACACGAGCGCTGCTCAATTCCTGTAAACTACAAATAGGTAAATACAAATAGGTAAATACAGTAAGTGTGTGACTTCAGATCAGATAAGTGAGTTATTGCACAAGGTGATGCAGCACTATCAACTCCCTGCCTCTTCGGAGCCCCCGGTTTCTCAACCTTGGGTGGTCCTTAGTACTTCTGTTGTCAGACCCTTAGCTTCCCCGGGTTTTCTCCCATCATGTCCTACCCCGGTGGTGGCCACGGCTTCTGGCACTACAGTGCCGGCAGCGCTGGCTACCTCCTCTTTGAGGGTTATTGCAGATATTCCTCCACCTCCTTTAGATAAGGCGCCTCTGAAGAAGGGCCCCATGACCCTCCTCTATGGCCCGGATTGTTCCTGGGTCCCTGTGACTCCAGTGAACCCTCAACTAGCTCAACCTTCTGTGTCAGGGGAACTTCCAGTGCCCGGCGAGTGGTATATCGAAATTAATAAGACCAGGAAATTTAGGGCAAAAGATGAGGCAGGGAGGGTGATGGACGTATCAATTAAGGCTGTACCAAGTTCGTACAACCCGGATTATTTTGTGTATACTGCTGCCCCGGCGATCCCTCCCGCCGCGTCTGCACAACTGTTTGCGGATTGGTCAAAAGCTGATGGCATCAACGATGTCAAAGCTTTGAATGCTCTCACGCCGGAGTTGGCAACAACTCTGGTCCTAGACCAGACGCATACACCAGTCCTGCAGATGGGGCCGGTGGGGTTAGGCCCCTGGGTAGACTGGGAGATAGAAGCTCAGGTTTTTGCGGCTATAATTACTTCTAAGTCTTCACATCAGGTTCCCCAAGAAAATAATGATTACTTTTCTTTGCCAGTAGCCAAAGCAGGAGTGTCCTCAGATTTATTTAACTTTCTTGCGGCATCCAAAGTTTCCTTGCACTCCCTTGATGAACCCCTTTCTACCCGGATTATTTTGTGTATACTGCTGCCCCGGCGATCCCTCCCGCCGCGTCTGCACAACTGTTTGCGGATTGGTCAAAAGCTGATGGCATCAACGATGTCAAAGCTTTGAATGCTCTCACGCCGGAGTTGGCAACAACTCTGGTCCTAGACCAGACGCATACACCAGTCCTGCAGATGGGGCCGGTGGGGTTAGGCCCCTGGGTAGACTGGGAGATAGAAGCTCAGGTTTTTGCGGCTATAATTACTTCTAAGTCTTCACATCAGGTTCCCCAAGAAAATAATGCTTACTTTTCTTTGCCAGTAGCTCTCTCGCCGGTACTAACTGCCACCCTCCTTAACTCAGAAACATGGACTCTTGTGTTTAATATGGTTAATGGTTGGAAGCAGGTTACCTCCCAAGCTCGGAAGGACCCTGCTAAGAAGCCCTTTCATAAATCAAAGGGTGGTAACAAGCAATACCAGCCACAAGCTAAACAGTCACCTAGGGATCCCAGACTCCCGCTGCAGCAGGGAGGTAACCCGTAGAAGTCCAAACAAGGTAAACATTCTGGGTATAAAGGTAAGGCCCCTCAGAAGAGTAATCAGGGCCAGTCATCAGCCAAATCTAGCCAAGCGTCAGATGCCAACCCACCTCCCCCTCCAAAAAACTAGCCACCCAGCCTCTCAGCATCCCAACGCCATGCTTAAGGACACAGGATTTGAGAGTTGCCTCGAATGTCGGACCCCGGTTGCACCTGGGTTCGTTCCGTTCATTCCGCTCGGCCTGGCCCAAGAAAACCTGGGCCAGGAAAGTAGTGAGCAAAGGAATCACCTGGCGGTGGCTCCGGCGGCCTCGACTGCGTCAGCCACGGGAACACACCAATGTGTCTCAGGAGGAGGAGACTCTACTTCAGGAAATGATCACCAAACTATAGGTTTGACTCCTGTAAGGAGATAAAGAAAACCTAATATTTAGTAGTGGCCCCGTAATCATTGACGATTATGCCTATTACATAATGCCTCCTCTTCAACCGCTCATTTACCGTAGTTTGAATCTACCGCGCAGAGCATAACAAATTTGAGGAGCCTTCATCATGAGCGCACGCAACCTCACTCATGGTTCTGTCATTATGAAATTGGGTTCTCACTACGAAAAAACTTTGTAACAAATAATAAATAAAAAGAAAATAAGAATAACCATTCATAAGCTTTCCATATACTCGTGGATGTACTTGTGTGGATATTTAACCAGACGCTGACTTCAGGCGTCATACTTCCTTCACTGACATATCAAGTAAACCAAAATCCTTAATACATCAACGAATGGGAAGGGGATGGTCGGGAGGGCCCCAGTCGTCAATGATTACGGGGCCACTACTAAATATTAGGTTTTCTTAATCTCCTTGCAGGAGTCAAACCTATAATTTATTAGTGGCCCCTCCATCATTGACGATTATGCCTGATATCTAAGACTGGAGGGGGACATTCGTAATCATATCATAACTCTAGCAAAAGCAGATAATCAAACAACCACATAGTATTCTTACTTTGTAAAAAAGATATATTGTTGTGCATAAACTTTATACAGCATATATATACAAAAAGGGGTACAAGCAGGAGCGTGCTTCGAAGAAGCCTGCTTGAAAAAAAGGGTTAACTCTGAGACTCTGTACACAGATCTGCTAGTTAAGAAGGCACCCCACTTAAAGTAAGTGGTGAAAAATAAAAACTTATAAGTCTACATGTGCACATATAAACCCCATTAAACTAGTGGATATATTCCTAAAAATATACCCAAACATAAAATGAATTCTTGCACTTTCGCAGAAGTACCGAACTCTTGTACTTATGCAGAAGTACTTACATCAAAAATAAAAGTCGCAGTCGCAACTACTGAGATTTCTTAAAATTATATTGCTTCACAGCCAAAACTACTTACAACAAGAATTGTTGTTTTACTACTATTGTACTTTAGCACAATTTCCTGTAATGAATACTACAGAGAAATTTTATATCACAGCACCTACAAACAGTATCACAGTTCGTATGCTCCGTACACATACTCCGGCGGGGTCTAGGGTGTCCTATGTTACACTGACTGCATCCACCCCCCCTCTTTTCTTAATCTAAACAATAAGTGACTTAGAGGCCACCTAGACCCTCTGCCTTAAAGCTATACATGGCATGGAAGGTCTGTCTAGAGCTACTGAAAGGTATAGAGTAAAAAACGTATGATTAGAGGACCATAGGTGCGTGGACGCTATGTCCTCAACAGAAAAATTCTTAAGGAAACGCAAAGAGGCATTTACGTAAATCGTGGGCTTTTCCCACGACGCCGGGATTACTCTCTTTAATGACTTCTACTAGGAGAGAAGCTATTTTACGTTTCATTAAGCGTTTGCCCGTACTTGCTACCCATAAAGCACCCTGTTGATTCAGAGGTGCTACTCTCAAATATTTGGTTAGAGCTTGCACTGGACATAAATTATGGTGCACTTTTCCCCTTTTCAACGCCGGCACCGTGAACTCTGAAAACACGTGTTCACTGTGTTCATTTTTGGCGATGAACCCTGGGGAAGGTGCAATGTGAATACGCTCATTAAGCCTACCAAACCTTATGCAAATTAGGTGTGTTGCTCATCGCCGCCAGCTCAGATACCCTGTTCCCGGTAGCCAAAGCCATAAGGAATACTGCCCTTTTTAAAAGTAAGTCAAAATCTGCAGTATTTTGGTACAGACGGGAATGAAGTAAAGACAACGCTTTGTCCAGAGACCAGGTAGGCATGAGCTGACGGGGAGGTGGGCAAGTTTAAAACATGCTCTCATGAAACCTGTTTCCTCCGCTAGTGGTATGGTTAGACCTGTAAGGTCAAAGAATGGCATCCTAATCGCTGTTAAGTGATTTTTTAACGTTACTACAAATAGACGTTTCTGCTCGAACAGATAGTTTAAATAATTAAAAACCAAAGCCACCGAAGGTACGGTTTGTTCTGTCCTAAGTATCCAAGAAGTAAAGGACCGCCAGTGCGATTGATACTGTCTCTTTGTAGATTGGGCATATTGACTCATGAATTTATCGGTCACGTTTCTACCATACGGTGTTAGCCACTTGGCCTCCTGAATGTCCATAATGCAAAAGTCAGTGAGGTCTCTAGGTTGCCAATCATGTCTAAGTGGAAATACCCGACCGGGAGCGACACCGGGTTCGGGCACCACGTTTTCAATTGCTGGTACCACAACTGCGCCGGCCACAGGGGCGCGATTAACGAGACTACGCCCCGATAATCCCGTAGTTTGTTTACTACGTGGCACATTAGAGAAGCGTCTGGTGGCGGAAACAGATAAACGGAACTCCACATATTCCAGTCCGTCACCAGTGTGTCGGGTCCTCCCGCCGGCGTTATTGTCCGGCGGGTGAGGTACAGCGGGAGTTTGTGAGTCTCCTCGGACACAAACAGATCCACTTGTGGACGGTAAGGCTCCGCAATCATTTGGTTGAAAATGGTTTGCTTGAGCTCCCATTCTACTGTTGTGCTCTATCTCCGAGACAGAGCGTCTGCCCAGACGTTTGCTACGCCTGGGAGATAAGATGCGTGAAGATGAATGTTCAGCTTGTCGGCTAGAACAAAAATCTTTTCTGACACGTTTAGCAACTTCCGAGATCTCGTTGACCCTTGTTTCTGAATGCAGTGAACCGCATTCAGATTGTCCATCCTGAAGGCCACCGATTTGTCCCGTAAAGTAGAGCCGTGAGCCTGAAGGAAATACAAGGGGACTAGTAACTCTTTGACATTGATGTGGGAGGTTTCTGAATGGGACCAAAGCCCTTGACCCTGATGGCCGTGGTTTGACTGAAAGCCCCAACCTATCGTTCCTGACGCATCCGTGTCTACCCATACCGTCGGCGGAGGAGAGGTCCATGACATGACCGAGTGCAATGTTTCCCTCTTCGCCCAGACCGCTAGTAAGCTCTCCTTTTTTTGACAGAGACTCAAGTAACATCCACATCTGACACGTCTAGATTTAATTTTCCAGGTTATCAACTGCTCCAAAATTTCAGACCTAAAGGAGGTGTATGTTGCTTCGCAAAATCTGAAATTGCCCTGGAGGTGGTTACTAGTTTCAATTGTCCCTATTTTGATTATTCTATATACAAATTAATTTCTGCTGGTAAATTTAAATACATATGTTGCATCTACCGTTCCCCAAATACTCCTCCAGAGCAAAGTCTTTTTGATTCTCTGTCCTCACAACTCAGTGTCCTCAACTTAAATGCTTCTTCTGAAATCACTGTGTTGGGTGATTTTAATGTCCATAATGTTGAATGGCTCACTCATTCAGCCAGGACTGATGATGCTGGTCTTGAATGTGAGCTATTTGCAGACTCATTGAATATCACTCAACTAGTCAACCAACCCACCCGTGTACCAGATAATCCTAATCATAATTCCCACCTACTGGACTTATTTTTAACAACCAATTCAGAAATTATGATGTTACAGTGAGGTCCCCGCTTGGATCTTCTGATCACTGTCTGATACAGGCCACCTGTCTATCACCTACCACACCTTCCCACTCTGAACCTGTTTTGGTGACTAAATGGCATTACGATAGGGCAGACTGGGAGGGTCTTCAAGGTTTCTTTATTGATATTCCTGGACCTCTTTCTTTTTTAATGATGCACACTCCACCTTGAGCCACATACATGATTTTGTAAAAATTGGAATGGAAACTTTTATTCCTCATCAAAAGTACATTAAAAGATCTAATTCACCTAAATGGTTTGACCATAATTGTGCTAAAGTAACTGAACAAAAAGCAATAGCCTACAATGCATACACAAGATCAAAAACACATGAAGCCTTTAATTACTTTAGAAACATCAGAAATCATGCCAAAACTGTATTAACCCTAACTAAATCAAACTTTCTCCACAAGCAGGCAAATAAACTTCTAAATAATCCAAATGATAACAAAATATTTTGGTCTACTCTTAACTCATTCAAATCCAACTTCACTACTGCTTCATCCATTCCACCATTAAAATCTCCGACTGGCAATCTTGTAAGTGACCCACGAGGTAAAGCTAACCTTCTTGCGGATATTTTCTCCACCAACTCAACCTTAGATAAAATAAATCAAGATGTCCCTGTAGTTAATTTTAATTCGCCTGAAATTCCCTCACTTAAGATCCACACCAGACATGTCAAAACTATTTTGCAGAATCTCTCGGTAGATAAGGCTCCTGGTCCAGATGAAATTCCTCCAATAGTACTTAAGAATTGCTCCTTGGTGCTCGCTCCTGTATTGGCAAAAAATTTCCGTCTGTGTACTCATACCTCATGCTTCCCAGTACCCTGGAAAGAAGCAAACATCCATCCAGTTCCTAAAAAAGGTGCCTCTTCAGATCCATCAAACTACAGACCAATAGCTATAACTTTCACTCTTGGTAAAGTCTTTGAAATTATATTAAATAATCACATAATTAAGCATCTTGAGAATAATAAATTAATCAGTGATAGGCAATATGGTTTTAGATGATGTCGATCAACTGCAGACATTCTTTGCCTTCTTACGCATCAAATCAACCAAGCTACAGACCAACATGGTGAAACACATACAATAGCACTGGATATATCAAAGGCATTTGATAGAGTCTGGCATCAATCCTTATTGTCGAAGATGTCAATCTACGGCCTTGCATCATTAGTTCCACTAATTTCTTCTTATCTTCATAACAGAAAAATATGTGTAATGGTAGATGGCCTTTATTCTCAATTTCACTCAATAAATGCTGGTGTTCCCCAGGGATCAGTTTTGGCCCCAACTCTGTTCCTCATTCAAATCAATAATCTCATATCTACCACTCATAATCCAATACATTCCTACGCAGATGACTCAACACTCCACAGTTCTTTCACATTTACCAATTCTTTCACCCAACCCGATCTTATAAATTCAAAAATAAACACTGCAATTTCTCTGAACCAGGACCTTTCTAGAATTAATGCATGGGGACAAAAGAATCTAGTTTACTTTAATGCACAGAAAACCAAGTACAGTACATTCAATTTTCTAACGGACAGAATCTCACTGACTTCCATATATTTTGTAATTATGTATATATTCCCACTTCCCCTAGTATTGACATTCTCGGTGTAACATTAACTACAAACTTGAGCTGGACACATTTTGTTAGAAGCATTGCTAAGAATGCCTCTAAAAAACTGGGACTCCTGTACAGAGTTCGAGAATTCTTCACTGACGAGCAGTTGGCCGTAATATATAAAAGTCATGTGCGTTCTCAGATGGATTACTGTTCACCTCTGTGGGGTGGAAGTGGAGTACAGTACTGTAGTTGCATTGAGGCAGTTGGACAAAATTCAAAATAAAGCTATTAGATTAATCAATAACCCTGCAATCACACAGGACCTTCCTACATTATCCATACGAAGAAACGTTGCATCCCTTGCATTGTTCTACAGATATTTTCACAGCAATTGTTCCGAGGAACTTGCTTCAATTGTGCCGCCTCTCCACATCTTTCCCCGTAGAACTAGGGCAGCTGAGAACGCCCATGAATTTACACTTTCTCCTCCACAATGCAGAACTTCCGCTTATAAGAATTTATTTATCCCCAGAGCTACTACTCTTTGGAATTCACTTCCCTCGAATTGCTTTCCACAAACTTACAATCTACAAATGTTTAAATCCAGTTGTTACAAACATTTTATGAATAGAGGATGCCTTTAGGCACATGGACCTTTTTGTTTTATCTGTGTTATTTCCTTCCTCCGTTCATTGTCTCTTTTAAAAAAAAAAAAAAAAAAAAAAAAAAAATGTGTATTAATTTTGGGATGGGCCATAATGTTTCCGCCGGTAATAGTGGAAATTTGTTGTTGCCCTCCAATATTAAACGTTTGATTTTCAACCGGCCCAACTTTACTGTTAGTTGAATCCAGTGGAGAGAGCCTACCAGAGATTCCCAGACTCTCCGTGTCATAGTCAGACTGTGAAGAAACAAACGGTTTCTTGCGAAACCTGTTCCGATTGTCCACACTCTGACTCAGAGTGAGAGTAGCTGTGTCCCAGACCAGCCCTATCCACAGGACAACTCGTGAGGGAACAAAGTTTGACTTTACCGGGTTTACCTTGAACCCTAGAGATTTTACATGATTTAATGTTATGTTGACATGATTGATGCATAACTGTTCCGTCTCTGCCACCACCAGCCAGTCGTATAGATACCACAAAATCCTGATCCCTTGTTCTAACATGGGCATCAGGGCTTGCCGGACTAATTTCGTGAATAAGCGAGGTGCTAGGTTCAATCCGAACGGCATCCTCTGAAAGACATAAGTCTGATGCATTATTCGTAAGGCCAGAAATCGTTGAAACCTCTTGTTTACCGGGACGTGCCAATACGCGTCTGTCAGGTCTAAAGAACACATCCACCCTTCCAGCAGAAGTGTTAGCCTGATTTGATTCACTGTCAGCATCCGGAAGGAAACGTTGTGAATGTGGAGGTTCAGATAAGACACGTCTACGACCGGCCTTATCTGAACACTGTCCCTTTTGGGCACTAGAAAAAGTTTGGACGTAAATACTGTACTAGGTAATTTTGAGGGACCGGGATGATGACATTCTTGGCGATCATCTCTTGGATCAGTGACTCCACCTCTAATGAAACAAAATTTGCCTTTGTCGGCTGACGTAATCGAGGTCGCCGGAGCCACTGCCAGGTGATGCCTTTGCGTGCCACCATCCTCGCCCATGTGTTTAATGGCCATGCGCGATGACACGCCCGGAACGACCCAGTTAGCAGACAAGGGTTCGCCGGCTGGACTACCCTCTGATCCACCCGCTGTAAGACTGGCCCTGGGAGTGAGAGAGACCCTAGTTTTTTGGTGGTGGTGGTGGTGGTGGTATATGCTTCGATGACTGGCCGGGTTTGGCAGGAGACGGGCCCTGGCCCGGTCGTTGATACTTTTGTCCTTTATGATTACCTGAACTCTCCTTGCTTGTATCTGTACTGAGCCTGACTTTGGGTGGAAGAGGACTTAGGCAGATGAAAGGGCTTTGCCCCACCAGGCTGAGCTTTTGCGACTGGTTTGGGCTTGGTAAAATTGAAAGCAGATCTCTTAGATGGGACGGGACTGTGCTTAAAGGCCTGAGCCATGTTGAACACTGTTTTCCACACCTCCAGGGACATTAAAGAGGCAGTTAGAACAGGGGACATAACCACTTGATTTGCAATCCTATCCGGGAGCTTCCTCACGAGAGACATCCTTAGATCTTGTCTTGCCCGCACCGCCTCTAGCAAGGCTGTACGGATATCTCCCAGTGACTGTATAGAAGTCTGGAGTAGCAAGCGTCTAGACAGTTCGATAGCCTTTCGGACTTCCGCGTCCGCGATTGCCTGAGCAGATCTTAGCATTGACTTCGCTACCTGTTGTGTGACAATATACTGGAAAAACAGTCTATATGCCTTCCCACGTAGCCTAAACTCCCGGTCTAGGTGAGAAGTAGACGGTGTAGTAAAGGGATCTTTAAGCTCGCATAGATTAATTTTAGGGGCAGCTAAAAATGCAAATAAAGCAGAGGGAACTCCGCCGGCAGAGAATACCGGCAGAGAGAACCAAGAATGGCTTTCTTGTGGAATTTGGTGCGAAGATTTAGAGGTAAAAGTTGTTGCAAAGTTCTGAGCCTCCACTTCCCATTCCACCCAAGGTCCCGGACCCAACTGCTCCACCTTCAAAACTGGATTTGCGGCTGTGTCTGTGAACGTCTTTAAATCTAACTCTGGTGTTAGAGCTGACAGTGCTTTTATATCATTGAAACCGTCATGCTTGGTCCAGTCCGAAAACAGTTTTGAAGCTGACGCAGGGGGTAGGGCAGGTGTAGAAGTATACACAAAATAATCATGGTGATAATAGTTAGGAATGACCTCAATATTAACATCAACTACATTTCCTAGAATATCTAAAGCACGTAACATCCTAGATTTATTCCCTTGGATTACCCACTCACGTGGTACCGGAAGCTCCCCCGACATAGTGGACTGTGCTACCTCTGGCTTTGCTGGGAACATCGTTACCCATGACTCATCTGGCCCGTATAAGAGGGGCATAGCTCCCTTTCTGACCGGTGCTTTGTCTAAAGGGGGAGGACTTACATCTGCTACTACTCTCACATTGGAAGTAGTCAGTGCCACCGAAGTTGGCCTAGTAACAATAGTAGGTGATACAGGGGGAGGGGGTGGAATTTGTGTCAAAGCAATGGAAGTAGCCAGAGGTCGGACATTCGATACTGTCGTGGAAGCTCCCAAACCAACTGTAGGAATCTCCGGCTGCTGGCCAAAAAACTTAGTTAGTGCATTCGCTAGTAACCCATTAATTTCATCAGCTGTGACAAATTTAGCAGAGGATGAACTATGTGGCGAATCATTCCTACTCTGAGAGTCGTCTATCAATGAACCTGACTCTTGAACCTCCATCTCAGAAATTATAGAACCCTCATCCCTTTCCTCCGGCCTCTCAGGAGAGGATTCCGTCGAAGCCGGGACCCCCTCATGCTGCCATGTTAAGTCCGGGATGGACGATGGGATCTCAGCGTCCCGGTGGACGTCTGCCACTACCTGTGTTGCATGAGAAGGATGTGAGCCGTCACTCCATCGGTGGGAGTACCTCCAAACTCCCCGGTCTTGGCCGGAACTCACTTGTGAGCTAGGTACCACACCAATTACTGAGCCCTCACTCGAGCCCTCTAGAGGGTTATAACTGCTGGTAGAACTCTCTAAAGCTGGTACATGTGAACTGGGATTAATATTAGGTGACAACTTGTCCGCCGGTATATCCCCCACCACAGTCTCTGACTCCACTCCCGACCTGTCAGATTGGACATGAGACATGTCGGGAGTAGAGGCAGAAAGCGAGGTACGAGGCTCCGGCGAACGCCTGGAGACCTTTCGTACATGAGTATCCTTTTTTGAAGACTTGTGACTTCGCCTTGACTTTGATTTTACACTAGGACTGTCCTTGGTCTTCTCCTCCTTGCTCTTATTCCTCAAAGGTGAAGTAGAGTGACTATGTGTCTGCTGTCGGAGGGGAGACCGTGACCTGGACCTCGATTTTGACTTGGAAGCTGTCGCCGGGGGTGTCGGCTCTCGAGATCTCTTAGATGTGCCGGGGGAGGGAAGAAGCACTTTACCCTGCCCAGTCTCTGCCGACTTACGCGCATTTACTTTACTTTTAGAAGGGGGACGTTTAAGTGGGGGATGCTGAGCAATCAATCTTTCCCACAGAACTACGTTACCTGATTATCCTGCTGTAAGACTTTGATACTTAACTGACTACAAAAAGTACAATTCTTAGTCACCCACAAACCCCTTGATCGGTCCAAGCATTTGACGCATCTGATGCACAGTGTATGCGCAAAAATAGGGATCCCTGAACAGGAGGGTGTTAAGCACAGAGCAAAAACAGGGTCTAGTGTAGCCATGACAGAGACTGGAAAAAGCTAACCCACCCCCGGGCTCCTTCTGGTCCTCTGTTGACCAGCCGGAACTCCGCCCTGGAAAAAGAAAATTTCCAGGAATTAATGCTCATAAGGTTACCCCAAAATGTTCTAACACAAGTGTTAATGAACCGCTGGGCAACAAGACGTAATACACCACTATTACCTCTTGTTACCCTGTAGGTTCCTATGTAAAGATTTTAGAATATCTTTACTCGTCCAAAAGATTTAAGCATATCCTCTGACATGATATAAAGACGAGCATATCTTTATAAATGACGCAGTCTTCCCAGTGGTTTTTTGTCCACCAGAAACCCATATTAAGACGCCGGCCTCCTTATTATATCGCAGTTAAAAAGGGTAAGCCTATCTTAAACTTTAGATCTGACTTCTCTCGAAGCCTTCATAGATCGCCGTATTTTGAAGGCCTCGATACCCAATTGTATCCCTCAATTGTCTGGCCAACTATACCGAATTGCAAATCCGTTAATCGCACCCTCCCAAGGTTCAACCGCCGGGTGTGAAATTAAGTTAAATGTTAACCCCAATTGTTCCTATCCCCACATCTTTGCAAAAGATCGCCGGGGTGGAAAGACCAAACAAACAAAACAGCCTAGTTTTTCAATGGCTTTGCAAAAACCGGGAAAAACTATACTCAACCGGTGTCCGCATGAACACCTAGTTAAATGGGTATAGCCATCCCGCCGGGAAACACACAGTAAGCCTGAACACAGGCTCCACTACAGAGACGCAGTTCCTGGAGAGCCCTCAAGCCACCACTCGCCGGGGGAAACTAGCCTATTTTAACCACGCGTGATTAAAACTCGGCAACCAGCCGGATTTTCTTGGTGAAATCGAGAAAACCCGCCGGAAAAGGCAACCCACACTAACCAGATGCAATCTGATATACACAAATAGGCCCTGGATTAAGCCAAAACACAACTAATCCAGGACACACATGACACAGTATTACATATTTATACAATAAATCAATAACGCTTGTACAGTACATGTAAAAAGCTACGAGTGGCTGGCTAGGCCTAAGCAGACGGAAATATCACTTAATCACATCGTAACATAAACAAAAAGCACTGTATCATATCACAACAGGAACAGCCGCCATCACAACATCGTAGAAAAAATCCCGGGAGAGGGATGCACTGACTCGGGACCTAGAAAAAACTTCACTAAGTGAAGAAAAATACGCTAGGAACGTCAGTAAACAAACAATAAGGCAACTTCATCAGAAAGATAAGAAGAAGCCTGATAACGCGTAGTTAAAGCCAACTAAATAACTAGGCTAGCTAGCCGCGAAAAATGTATCACGCGTCCACCACGGGACCACGAGGGTACACCCGAAATAGGTGTCCCAAACACACGACCCAAATACACTGAACTGCGGGAAACCCGCCCATGACACTCCAGCTACGCATATCCTAACCTTACTCGATACATCCCAGAGCAAACAAATGAGAAAAAACTCACTAGGGACGCAGCAAATGCGGAACCAGCGGAGCGTGGGGAGACACGTCAGGGCAGGTTGAGCGCAGAGCAGAGAAGAAAGTATGACGCCTGAAGTCAGCGTCTGGTCAAATATCCACACAAGTATATCCACGAGTATATGGAAAGCTTCTATCTATCTATCTATTGCCTGACGCCGTGATCCCCGAAGGGGTGGCCACGAACGAACCGCCCCCATGCACCTCAGTCGACGCCCCTCCCCCCAACCAGCACCGCCTTTGTTCATGTAGTTCCTCACTCCATCCTTCCACCTCATATTCGGTCTACCTCTCCCCCTCTGTCCCTCCACCTCGCTCTCGTACACCCTCTTAGTCATTCTCTCGCTTTCCATACGTTCCATATGGCCGAACCATCTCAAGTTGTTCCTTTTCACACTTCCAGCACATCTACCTCCACACCACACCTCCTTCTTACTTCCTCATTAGTCTGTCTATCCCTCCATGTAACTCCGCACGCACTCCTTAAGTAATTCATTTCCACTGCTCTCACTCTTGGTCTGAGTCTCTCAACCAACGTCCATGCTTCGCTTCCGTAAGTCAGTGTCGGGATTACCACACTGTCATGCAAGGACTTCTTCACTTCCATACTGACCACCCTATTTCTTGTTACTGCTTTTAGCGTTCCTACAACCCTCTTCCCCTGTTGTACCCTCTCCCGCACCTCTTCATCCATAGTCCCATCTTTACTCAACACACTGCCCAGATACTTAAAAGAGTTGACGATCTCCATAGCCTGACCGTTCAGCTTCACCTCACACTCTGTGACTTCACCCCTTTCGAAGACTAGATGAATACTAAATGAATACTAAATACTAAATAAATGAAAACTAAATGAATAACTTTATTTTATCCCCCCCTCAGTTACTAACCCATCTGTCCCCTACTAACTTCCTAATCCTGCCACGGACATTAGTTCCAGGGCAGTATTTCCCTTTCCAATGTTCCCTTACCCACTCTAAACCACTGTTTGGACACTTGATCCTCAGTGTTTTGGAGGACAAGCAACCTAGAAGGGTCACTAGATCTGTTGTTGCTTGATTTCCTTTGATTTCCTTTGACTTATGCTTATGAATGGTTTCTATTTTCGTAGTGAGAACCCAATTTTATAATGACAGAACCATGAGTGAGGTTGCGTGCGCTCATGATGAAGGCTCCTCAAATTTTTTATGCTCTGCGCAGTAGATTCAAACTACGGTAAATGAGCGTTTTTGTTTTTTTTCTTCTATATTCCAACTACTCCCTCTCGGGCATAGGCTGAGAGCCTGTACATTCCACCGCTCAACACGGTGAAGCCCGTGAGGTCTTGTTCCAGTCTGGGTTGTGAGACATGTGAAGCATCCATCATGGCTCGAAGCAGCTCCATCTCTGAAGCGGCCGGTTGCTTCGCTCAAGTGCTTCACCGTCTCACCCTCCAGACTCAGACCCTCACTCTCAGAACGCCACCTATTGAGCAGTGAACTCACTAGGCATTGTCCCCCTGTAACATATTTTGAATATGGGAATATTCATACAGTGTTATTTAATCAGGGAACAATGAGGGTATTTTTTTAGCATTTCGGTGGGTTTTGTGGTAATGCACTGATACTAGGTACAGCACAAATTCAATCCCAATAATATCTTCCCATTGACATATCGGGATTTGAACCCGGGTCCATTGGATTACCAATCCAGTGGCATGACCACTCCACCACACCTCCCCTTTGAAGAGGAGGCCTTATGTAATAGGCATAATCGTCAATGATGGAGGGGCCACTAATAAATAAGTCCTTATCCCGGTCAATGCCAATCACCCAGTATTCACTGCAAGACTTTTCTTAGTGCCGAAAAGGGACAGTGCAGATGCGACCAGTTCTCGATCTCTCGCAACTGAACACATTTATAGAGAATTCACCCTTCAGGATGCTTACAGTTCAGCAACTCAGACTCGCGGTTCCGCCGCAAGGTTGGATGTGCTCGATCGATCTCAAAGATGCCTATTGGCATGTCCCAATAAACAAACGGTTCCAAAAATTCCTCGCCCTGAGGGTCAGACGAAAGACTTATGTCTTCCAAAGAATGACTTTTGGTTTGAACCTGGCACCGAGAATTTTCACAAAACTCGTCCGGCAAGCTCTTTTACCCCTGTTAACGAGGGGTATGTTGGGTGCAGCAGCACCCAACATACATCGTGCACATAACATTAACATTCTTCAACTGAACATAGATGGCATCAACACAAAGAAACACGAACTCTCACACTTCATCAAACAACACAACATACACATTGCCATCTTACAAGAAACTAAACTCCGCACAACACAAAAAACACCCACATTTCATAATTTCACCACCATCAGACAAGACCGGGCTGTCGGCGGGGGCGGTGGACTCATCACCCTGGTACACAAAGAAATATCATACATAGTAACCAGTGTACAAACCAAATCCCTCCTCCCCCCAAATGATAACACAACAGAAATACAGTCAATTAAAATACGCACTGGCAACAACTCCAACATAACCATCATAAACACATACATCCCTCCCCAAACATCCCCCACAGTACCAAATGAATACAGACCACACTTACAACACATCACAAACACCCCACACACCCCACACATCATCCTGGGTGGTGACTTCAACGCCAAGACGTCGGCCTGGTTTGTCGACAACCCCGACACAGACAGAGGGCTGGTACTACAAAACCGAAAGGCCATGGCCACGATCGGGCTTTCCCACAGAGCTCTCATTGAGTGTAGATTGTGTTGTTGGCGTAAGTGGTTGTGTGAAATGCAGTCTTCTATGATGTGTTTAATGGTATGGGGTGCTGTGTTACATCCCGGGCAGGTGTCGACAACGGAGTCATCCAGTCTCTTCTGATAGCTCAGGAGAGCTGGATGGTGTCCGCATCTCAGCCTGGCCAGGTGGACTCTGTCCTCGCGAGGAAGGGAGGATTCGGAAGGATGGATTTCAGGAGGTCGTGCATGCAGCTGCGTGTTGTCTGTGAGTGAGTGGATGGATCTGTGAGAGATATGAGAATGGATGTGCTTCTGGAAGTTGGTTCGGGGTGGGCAGGGAGGGAGAGAGGACAATAATTGTGTGTGATACCGTGTGCTGGGTGTTGTTTTGATATTTCTTGGTGTCTGTGGGTGTGTTGCCATGTAGTTTAGTGGGTGGTCTTGGTTCGTGGAGGCTGCTGCCAGGAATTGAGTGCCTCTCATGTCCCATGGTCTTTGACTTTGAGGATTTTGGTTTCTTGATGTAGGTGATCTGTGGGTGCAGTAGCTGTGCAGCCTGTAATGATCTTCAGGGCTTTGTTTTGAATAGTCTGTAAGGTCTTATGATGTGTTTCAGCTAGGTTAGAAGCCCAGACTGGGCTTGCATATTCCATCACTGATCTTATGTATTGTTTATATACTGGGGTGGTAGTTTCTTTGTTGTGTCCAAATTTTGTGTGAGCAAGTGACTGAGGGCGTTAAGTCTGGGTGTCAGTTTCTTTTTAATGTTTGTGGTGTGCTGTTTGAATGTCATATGAGTATCATATGTTACTCCTAGGATTTTGGGTGTGTGTGTATGTGTTAGGGGTGTATTGTTTATGGTGAGTTGAGGGATATATTTGTGTTCTCCTGTCCAACTTGTGAGCAGGGTTGCGGTGGATTTGGCTGGGGCTAGATTAAGTCTGTTTGTAGTGCACCAGCCATGTAGTGTGTTGAGATAGGGTTGAAGGAGATTTGTTGCTCTTTTTGGGTCATGGTGTGTGCATGTGAGTGTTGTTGTTGTTGTTGTTGTTCCCTAAGCTGCCTGGCCGAACAGCCCCGAGTCCCTGAGAAAGGCCATGGCCACGATCGGGCTTTCCCACAGAGCTCTCATTGAGTGTAGATTGTGTTGTTGGCGTAAGTGGTTGTGTGAAATGCAGTCTTCTATGATGTGTTTAATGGTATGGGGTGCTGTGTTACATCCCGGGCAGGTGTCGAAAACGGAGTCATCCAGTCTCTTCTGATAGCTCAGGAGAGCTGGATGGTGTCCGCATCTCAGCCTGGCCAGGTGGACTCTGTCCTCGCGAGGAAGGGAGGATTCGGAAGGATGGATTTCGGGAGGTCGTGCATGCAGCTGCGTGTTGTCTGTGAGTGAGTGGATGGATCGGTGAGAGATATGAGTATGGATGTGCTTCTGGAAGTTGGTTCGGGGTGGGCAGGGAGGGAGAGAGGACAATAATTGTGTGTGATACCGTGTGCTGGGTGTTGTTTTGATATTTCTTGGTGTCTGTGGGTGTGTTGCCATGTAGTTTAGTGGGTGGTCTTGGTTCGTGGAGGCTGCTGCCAGGAATTGAGTGCCTCTCATGTCCAGATGGTCTTTGACTTTGAGGATTTTGGTTTCTTGATGTAGGTGATCTGTGGGTGCAGTAGCTGTGCAGCCTGTAATGATCTTCAGGGCTTTGTTTTGAATAGTCTGTAAGGTCTTATGATGTGTTTCAGCTAGGTTAGAAGCCCAGGCTGGGCTTGCGTATTCCATCACTGATCTTATGTATTGTTTATATACTGTGGTGGTAGTTTCTTTGTTGTGTCCAAATTTTGTGTGAGCAAGTGACCTGAGGGCGTTAAGTCTGGGTGTCAGTTTCTTTTTAATGTTTGTGGTGTGCTGTTTGAATGTCATATGAGTATCATATGTTACTCCTAGGATTTTGGGTGTGTGTGTATGTGTTAGGGGTGTGTTGTTTATGGTGAGTTGAGGGATGTATTCGTGTTCTCCTGTCCAACTTGTGAGCAGGGTTGCGGTGGATTTGGCTGGGGCTAGATTAAGTCTGTTTGTAGTGCACCAGCCATGTAGTGTGTTGAGATAGGGTTGAAGGAGATCTGTTGCTCTTTTTGGGTCATGGTGTGTGCATGTGAGTGTTATGTCATCTGCATAGGAGGCTAAGTTTATTTGGGGCGTATTGGGTGTAGTTATATCGTGCATGTACAGATTGAAGAGTGCGGGCGATAGGACGGATCCTTGTGGGACTCCGTTTGGAAAGTTTCTGATTTTAGAGGACTGACCGGCAAAAGATACGTGTGCACATCTGCCTGCTAGGAAGTTGGCCAGCCACCGTTTTGTGTTGTTGTGCATGTTTGTGTTGTAGATTTTGTTTGTTAGGTTGTGGCGGGGGATGGCATCGAAGGCTTTACTAATGTCGAGTGTGGCTAATAGTGATCTGTGTGGTGGTCTAGCTGAATTGATGCCGTCGAAAGCTCTTTGTGTAAGGTCTGTGAGAAGAGTGTTTGTGGAGTGCAGTGGCCTAAAGCCATGTTGTGTTGGAGCTAGGGGTAGGTCAGGTGTAATTAGTTGTAATACTAGGCGTTCCATGACTTTGGAGGGGGAGCAAAGGAGTGTGATGGGGCGGTGCGAGGAGGGTAGCGTGGGGTCTTTGTTGGGTTTGGGGAATGTGATGATGATACCATGCTTCCAAATGTCTGGTATTGTGTTGTGTGAATAGCTGTAGTTTGATATGTTAGTGAGTGCTTGTATGCCTTGTGGTCCCAGGTGTCTGAGGTGTATGTTGCTTATGTTGTCTAGGCCACAGGCGGGTGAGTGCTTGAGATTGTTGATGATATGCTTTGTCTGGTGATTGGTGAAGGGTGTATAGTCAGGGTCTGTGGGGAATTGTCTCTTACGTCGGATGACACGTCGGTCGTCTTTGTGAGGTTTTAGGTGGCTGACATGTGAGAAGTGATTGATGAGAGTGTTTGCTTGTTGTTTACATGAAGGAGTAGAGTCTGTTGTTGTGATTGCAGCATGTGATTGTGTTGTGTTGCTGTTGGAAAGTGTGATGCTGTTTAGTGTTTTGTAGAGTTTTTTGGGGTTTGTTTTGTGATCAAGTGTTTGTAGGAAGTTATTCCAATTTAGTTTTTGTTGTTCTTGTATTTTGTTGTTAGTTTGGGTGTTGAGTGCTTGAATTTGTTGTGTGATGTCTTGTGTGTGGGGTGCTGGGGAGTGTTTCAGTATGTCGCGTTGTCTGATGAGGTTTTGAATTTCTGGTGTGAAGTTGGGGTTGTGTCTTTTTCTGTTACCTCTTGGAATGTGTTTCTTGTCAGCGTTTTGGATAGTTTTATTGAGTATGTGTACAGCATTGTTGATGTTAGTGATGGGTGTACTGTTTAGAGTTGTGAAGTGTTGTTCTGTCTCATTTGTGAATGCTTCCCAGTTAGCTCTTTTATAATTGGTGTATGTGTGTTTGTGGCTAGCTGGGGTGAGTCTGGTTTTGGTGGTGATAATGATCGGGAGGTGGTCAGAGCCTAAGGTTCTGACCACCCTCCAGGATGTTGTGGGGGCGAGTTCTGGGGAGCAAAAGGTGATGTCTGGAGATGATGGGTTATAGAGGGCTTGGTGAGGAATATGGGTATGTTGATGGATGTCGTTAAGGATGATGAGGTTATCGGTTTGGTTTTGTAGTACCAGCCCTCTGTCTGTGTCGGGGTTGTCGACAAACCAGGCCGACGTCTTGGCGTTGAAGTCACCACCCAGGATGATGTGTGGGGTGTGTGGGGTGTTTGTGATGTGTTGTAAGTGTGGTCTGTATTCATTTGGTACTGTAGGGGATGTTTGGGGAGGGATGTATGTGTTTATGATGGTTATGTTGGAGTTGTTACCAGTGCGTATTTTAATTGACTGTATTTCTGTTGTGTTATCATTTGGGGGGAGGAGTGATTTGGTTTGTACACTGGTTACTATGTATGATATTTCTTTGTGTACCAGGGTGATGAGTCCACCGCCCCCGCCGACAGCCCGGTCTTGTCTGATGGTGGTGAAATTATGAAATGTGGGTGTTTTTTGTGTTGTGCGGAGTTTTGTTTCTTGTAAGATGGCAATGTGTATGTTGTGTTGTTTGATGAAGTGTGAGAGTTCGTGTTTCTTTGTGTTGATGCCATCTATGTTTGCATGTGAGTGTTATGTCATCTGCATAGGAGGCTAAGTTTATTTGGGGCGTATTGGGTGTAGTTATATCGTGCATGTACAGATTGAAGAGTGCGGGCGATAGGACGGATCCTTGTGGGACTCCGTTTGGAAAGTTTCTGATTTTAGATGACTGACCGGCAAAAGATACGTGTGCACATCTGCCTGCTAGGAAGTTGGCCAGCCACCTTTTTGTGTTGTTGTGCATGTTTGTGTTGTAGATTTTGTTTGTTAGGTTGTGGGGGGGATGGCATCGAAGGCTTTACTAATGTCGAGTGTGGCTAATAGTGATCTGTGTGGTGGTCTAGCTGAGTTGATGCCGTCGAAAGCTCTTTGTGTAAGGTCTGTGAGAAGAGTGTTTGTGGAGTGCAGTGGCCTAAAGCCATGTTGTGTTGGAGCTAGGGGTAGGTCAGGTGTAATTAGTTGTAATACTAGGCGTAATACTAGGGGGAGCAAAGGAGCGTGATGGGGCGGTGCGAGGAGGGTAGCGTGGGGTCTTTGTTGGGTTTGGGGAATGTGATGATGATACCATGCTTCCAAATGCCTGGTATTGTGTTGTGTGAATAGCTGTAGTTTGATATGTTAGTGAGTGCTTGTATGCCTTGTGGTCCCAGGTGTCTGAGGTGTATGTTGCTTATGTTGTCTAGGCCACAGGCGGGTGAGTGCTTGAGAATGTTGATGATATGCTTTGTCTGGTGATTGGTGAAGGGTGTATAGTCAGGGTCTGTGGGGAATTGTCTCTTACGTCGGATGACACGTCGGTCGTCTTTGTGAGGTTTTAGGTGGCTGACATGTGAGAAGTGATTGATGAGAGTGTTTGCTTGTTGTTTACATGAAGGAGTAGAGTCTGTTGTTGTGATTGCAGCATATGATTGTGTTGTGTTGCTGTTGGAAAGTGTGATGCTGTTTAGTGTTTTGTAGAGTTTTTTGGGGTTTGTTTTGTGATCAAGTGTTTGTAGGAAGTTATTCCATTTAGTTTTTGTTGTTCTTGTATTTTGTTGTTAGTTTGGGTGTTGAGTGCTTGAATTTGTTGTGTGATGTCTTGTGTGTGGGGTGCTGGGGAGTGTTTCAGTATGTCGCGTTGTCTGATGAGGTTTTGAATTTCTGGTGTGAAGTTGGGGTTGTGTCTTTTTCTGTTACCTCTTGGAATGTGTTTCTTGTCAGCATTTTGGATAGTTTTATTGAATATGTGTACAGCATTGTTGATGTTAGTGATGGGTGTACTGTTTAGAGTTGTGAAGTGTTGTTCTGTCTCATTTGTGAATGCTTCCCAGTTAGCTCTTTATAATTGGTGTATGTGTGTTTGTGGCTAGCTGGGGTGAGTCTGGTTTTGGTGGTGATAATGATCGGGAGGTGGTCAGAGCCTAAGGTTCTGACCACCCTCCAGGATGTTGTGGGGGCGAGTTCTGGGGAGCAAAAGGTGATGTCTGGAGATGATAGGTTATAGAGGGCTTGGTGAGGAATATGGGTATGTTGATGGATGTCGTTAAGGATGATGAGGTTATCGGTTTGGTTTTTTGTAGTACCAGCCCTCTGTCTTTGTCGGGGTTGTCGACAAACCAGGCCGACGTCTTGGCGTTGAAGTCACCACCCAGGATGATGTGTATTTACCTATTTGTATTTACCTATTTGTAGTTTACAGGAATTGAGCAGCGCTCGTGTTGTCCTGTCTTAGTTACTTTATAATCAATCCATTTTACTTAGACAAGTATCGTAATGGTTATTCCCAGTTCCCAGTATTTTGGACTAACATATCATAACTTATGTTGCCCTATTTCCATATGGGGTGTGTGGGGTGTTTGTGATGTGTTGTAAGTGTGGTCTGTATTCATTTGGTACTGTAGGGGATGTTTGGGGAGGGATGTATGTGTTTATGATGGTTATGTTGGAGTTGTTGCCAGTGCGTATTTTAATTGACTGTATTTCTGTTGTGGAGAGTAAGAGGGTGGTGAAGAGAGTAGTGAAGGAAAGTAAGAGAAGAGTAGATGAGGAATTTGGAAGGAATCTGAGTGTAAAATGGAGGGAGAGTAAGAAACTGTTCTGGAAAGAAGTCAAGAAAGTTAGGGAAGGTAGCAAGGGAAACAGTAAGGGTGTGAAAGATAAGAATGGGAGAATGCTAGCCGAGAAGCAAGAGAGAGTCGAAAGATGGAGGGAGTACTTCAGTGAGTTGCTAAATGAAAGGAATGAAGAGCCAGCAAACATAGCTGGATATGGTATGGGAGGGAGAAGAAGAGAAGTAGTGGAGGAGGAGGTGGGGATCAGGAGGTCAGAAGTGTGGGAAGCCATGAAAAGAGTGAAGTTGGGGAAAGCACCAGGAACAGATGGAGTGTGTGGAAATGTTGAGGTATGGTGGTGAGATAGTGATAGAATGGGTATGGAAAATGTGCAAACTAGCATGGGAGAAGGGGAGTGCACCCGATGACTGGAAGACTGGCATAATAGTCCCCCTATATAAGGGCAAAGGGGAAAGAGGAGTGTGTGGTAACCACCGAGGAATATGTCTTCTAAGCGTAGTAGGGAAGGTATACAGTAGGGTAGTGATTGAGAGAGTGAGAGTGAGAACGGAGAAATGGGTAGGCGACGAGCAGGGAGGTTTTAGGAGGGAAGAGGATGTGTAGATCAGCTTTTTACCCTGAATTGTGTTGTGGAGAAGTATCTGGAGAAGAAACAAAAGGTGTATGTTGCCTTATGGACTTGGAGAAGGCCTATGACAGAGTGGATAGAGAAGGTTTGTGGAAAGTACTTAGAATATACGGAGTAGAGGGCAAGTTGCTGAAAGCAGTGAAGAGCATGTATGAGGGTGCAAAGGCGGCAGTACGTGTGGAGAGTGAGCAGAGCGAGTTCTTTGACCTGAATGTTGGTTTGAAACAGGGGTGTGTGATGTCCCCGTGGTTGTTTACTGTATATATGGATGGAGTCATGAAAGAAATACTATCAAGAGCAGTGAATGTTGGTGTATCGCTGAAAAGGAGGGGAATTGAGTGGAAGCTACCTATACTGCTGTTTGCGGATGATACAGTTCTGATGAGTGATAATGAATGGGAGTTGCAGGGTCTGGTAAATGAGTTTGGAACAGTGTGCGAAAAACGGAATTTGAAGGTAAATACGGGGAAGAGCAAGGTTATGGTCTTCGAAAGGGGTGAAGTCACAGAGTGTGAGGTGAGCTGAACGGTCATAGGCTATGGAGATCGTCAACTCTTTTAAGTATCTGGGCAGTGTGTTGAGTAAAGATGGGACTATGGATGAAGAGTACAACAGGGGAAGAGGGTTGTAGGAACGCTAAAAGCAGTAACAAGAAATAGGGTGGTCAGTATGGAAGTGAAGAAGTCCTTGCATGACAGTGTGGTAATCCCGACACTGACTTACGAAGAGAAGCATGGACGTTGGTTGAGAGACTCAGACCAAGAGTGAGAGCAGTGGAAATGAATTACTTAAGGAGTGCGTGCGGAGTTACATGGAGGGATAGCAGACTAATGAGGAAGTAAGAATGAGGTGTGGTGTGGAGGTAGATGTGCTGGAAAGTGTGAAAAGGAACAACTTGAGATGGTTCGGCCATATGAACGTATGGAAAGCGAGAGAATGACTAAGAGGGTGTACGAGAGCGAGGTGGAGGGACAGAGGGGGAGAAGTAGACCGAATATGAGGTGGAAGGATGGAGTGAGGAACTACATGAACGAAGGCGGTGCTGGTTGGGGGGAGGGGCGTCGACTGACTGGGGACAGAGGTGCATGGGGGCGGTTCGTTCGTGGCCACCCCTTCGGGGATCACGGCGTCAGGCAATAGATAGATAGATAGATAGATTTCTGTTGTGTTATCATTTGGGGGGAGGAGGGATTTGGTTTGTACACTGGTTACTATGTATGATATTTCTTTGTGTACCAGGGTGATGAGTCCATCGCCCCCGCCGACAGCCCGGTCTTGTCTGATGGTGGTGAAATTATGAAATGTGGGTGTTTTTTGTGTTGTGCGGAGTTTTGTTTCTTGTAAGATGGCAATGTGTATGTTGTGTTGTTTGATGAAGTGTTTCTTTGTGTTGATGCCATCTATGTTCAGTTGAAGAATGTTAATGTTATGTGCACTATGTATGTTGGGTGCTGCTGCACGAGGATGTGGTAGGGGTGGGGGTGAGGGGGGGGGGGGGGTTGAGGAAGGGTCTGGGGGTTGGGATGGGTGAGGATGGGGTGGGGATTGGGGAGCAGGAGATGGGGTTGGAATGGATTAGGATGGGGTGTGGTGTGTTGAGTTGAGGATGTGGATGGTATGGGAAGGTTAGGTGGGTTGGGGAGGAGAGGTGGACGGGTTTATGGGGGGGGGGGGGGGGGGGGGGGGGGGGGGAGTGGATGATATGGGAAGGTTAGGTGGGTTGGGGAGGAGAGGTGGATGGGTTTTAGGCGAGGGATTTGACTGGGAGAGGGAGGGGCATGAGGAACAAGTCCAGGTTTTTGTGTAGTGTTTCTTGGAGGCAAGTGTTGTGCAGGTGAAGTGGGTCCAGTTCCCGCATGAATTGCAGAGAAGTGAACCCTTAGTATGGCGACTCGAAGTGATGGGTTTTGAGCAAGTTGGACATATGTATGTGTACGTGGGTTCTGGGTTGCTCTCAATGTCTCCGGCTAGAAGAAGTCTTCGAGAAATGACAGCCGGAGAGTCATTTCTCGGTGTAGGAAAAACTGTGTGATGTGTGTGTGTGGTGTGAGAGGTGTGGAAATTCCCGGCACGACCGAAGCCGCTCCAAGGACCCGTGCCCCCAGGGAGGGGGCAGGGGATGGTTGTGACGGTTTGGCTCCCGAAACTGCTCCCCGCGGCCGGCATCCGGTTTTCCTCCACTGGTCGTTGATTTTGTCTTCGGCCGTGGAGGGTCGGCAGCCTCGGGAGGTGGCCCCATGGCGTAGACGCCGCCACATCAGTAGTTATATGTCATTGTATAAATTTATAGCTCTCAGGAAGTGACGAATAGGGGTGAAATTGAAAGAGTCTGAGTCAGAAAGGATGCCATGTAATGTGGTGTTCAGCAAGAATCTCCGTCTTTCAGATGCATAGACGGGACAAATACAAAGAAAGTGAAAAACAGTCAATGATGTATGGCAATGTTGGCATTCAGGTGGTTGACCACGAGGGGTGGACATCAGGTAACCATGTGTGTGGCCTAAACGTAATCTAGTTAATAGGGTTTGGTCTGCACGTGAACCATTAATTGAAGAGGGCCACAAGTGTATGTCATCCTTAATGGAGCGAAGGTGGCCAGTTAATGGTTGCGCTCTCCACTCAACTCGCCAAGCGTCATAAACATGGCGACGGAGGACAGGGAGCATATCCTCCGAACGCAGCAAAGTAGTAGAGGGTGTACCATGACACGCTTGCTTAGCGAGGAAGTCTGCACGCTCATTCCCGGGAATTCCTACATGCGCGGGGATCCAGCACAGTGTGATGGAACGATTAGCGCAATGTAATTTGTGTATTGTGGATGATAGTCTTGACCAATGGGTCCTTGGGGGCAAATACACATAAGGCTTGCAGTGCACTCTTTGAGTCACTACAGATACGACCCGTGGAGAGTTCCTCGACAATGAAGAGATGGTGCTTAAAGCACCTTGAATAGCCCATAATTCAGCAGTGAAAACCGTGGAGTGATGGTGTAAGGTACTTTGATACAAGCCATGGTCTGAGACTGCAGCGCACCCACGGCATCCGCATTTTTCGAGCCATCGGTAAATGAAAACAGCCGGGATGTGATCATCAAGATGTTGTAAAGCGAGATGTCGACATTGAGATGGGGCTTGGGCATCAAGTTGATCCGCTAAGTGAAAGCAAACTGTAGGGTGTTTTAGGGTCCACGGAGTGATGTGACTAGGAGGGGGAGTTATGGGAGGAACGGTGATACTGTAAGTGGAGAGCAATTGGCGAGACAATATTGGGAATGGCACTGGAATGGTTGAACGATAGTTATCTGTGGAATGGAATAGTTCTAGTAGAGTTGGGTCATGACGGAGGCGAACAGCCATACGCATGAGGACTAATCGACGGTGGTAGGCTAGAGGTAAGGTCCCAGCCTCACATAGGATATTGTAGACACAAGAGGAACGGAATGCTCCCGAGCTAATGCGGATGCCCAAATGGTGTACACTGTCGAGGGTTCCTAGTGTGGAAGCAGAGGCCGTACCATAGACAGGGCTACCATAATCTAGGGCTGAGAGGATGGTAGCTCTGTAGAACAGTAAAAGCGTAGCGCGATCTGCGCCCCAATGGACTCGTGCGACTGTTTTCAGAACATTCATTCTCTGGAGGCAACGTGCCTTTAAGCAGGCAATGTGCCTCTTCCAATTGAGGTGAGTATCAAAGATTAAACCAAGGAACCTGGTATGTGGAAGGATCTGAATATTAGAATTTCCCATGGTGAGAGTAATGGACTGTTTACGTAAATGCCTCTCGGAGAACGAAATAACTATCGTGGGGGGGGACCTCAATGGTCACGTGGGAGCATCTGCAGATGGATACGAGGGGGTACATGGAGGAATTGGTTACGGAAGGAGAAATCTAGAAGGCGAATATATATTGGAGTCCTGCGTTGCACTCAACATGGTTGTGTGTAACATAAAGTTCAAGAAAACACAGAGCCACCTGATCACATATAACTCTGGGGTCTCCAGTAGCCAGATAGATTACTTCTTGGTTAACAGGAAAGACTGGAAACTAGTTCGAGTTGTAAAGGTCATCCCGAGCGAAGAATGTATCCCCCAGCATAAGCTACTTGTGTGCGACATGAGCTTATACAGAGATCCTAAGCGCAAGAAGGTTTACATACCCAAAAGGAAAGTGTGGCTGCTGAAGGACAAGGAAGTTAGGGATAGGTTTCATAATGAACTGGAGGAAATGAATAGAAATAAGGAAGCTAGGCCTAACGATGTAAATAGCCAATGGAACTTTCTTAAGCATAGCCTTATCGCTGCCACTGACAAAGTCTGTGGGAAAACAAAGGGTCACCCCAGGAATAAGACCTCTTGGTGGTGGAACGATGAGGTAGAACATGCTGTGAAAGAGAAAAGGAGATGCTTCAAAGCATGGAAGAAAGGAGGCAGCAGGGAGGAATACCAGGCAGCTAAACGAACTGCCAAAAGAGTTATTTACAATGCTAAAAATCGCATTAAGGACCTGGTCCTCGAACAAGTGTGTAACACTGACAATCCCAATGGGATCTTCAACCTAGCTAGGCGAGTTAAAAATGACAGTAGGGATATTATAGGTGAACAGTGTGTTAGAGATGATACTGGGAAGATTGTGTATGCAGAAAATGAAATCAGAGAAGCATGGAAGGTACACTATGAACGATTGCTAAATGTAGAGTTTGAATGGGATAAGGAACAGCTTAGTATCGAAAAACCAATATCTGGGCCCCCTCCTTTGATAGCACCAGCTGTAGTGAGCGACGCAATCAATAAAATGAAGGACGGTAAAGCTCCAGGTTGCTCCGACATTGTCGCTGAGATAATAAAAGCCTCAGGGGAGATTGGTGTAAACTTAGTCACTGAGTTGATAAACACCATTATTAAAGATGAGAAAATCCCAGAGGATTGGCTCAAAAGTGTAATAGTAAATATATACAAAGGAAAAGGGGATGCGCTAGATAGAGGAAATTATAGGGGCCTGAAAATGCTTGACCAAATCATGAAGGTCTGTGAGAGAGTCCTTGAGGGTTTGATCAGGCAAAGCATCTCTATTGATGATATGCAGTTTGGTTTTATGCCAGGACGTGGTACAACCGATGCTATCTTCATAGTCAGGCAGATACAGGAAAGATACTTACTAAAAGGCAGGGATCTTTACTTTGTGTTTGTGGACCTGGAGAAGGCCTTTGATAGGGTACCTAGAGATGTTGTACAGTGGGCTATGAGGAAACTTGGTGTGGAAGAGTGGCTGGTGCGTGTGATAATGAAGATGTATGAGGATTCGCGAAGTTTGGTGAGGGTGAAGGGTGTACCGAGTGATGAGTTCGCAGTCCGTGTTGGAGTCCATCAGGGTTCAGTGTTAAGCCCCCTCCTCTTTATTATGGTCTTGGAGGCGCTGTCTAGAGTTTTTAGAGGCGGACTCCCGTTGGAACTGTTTCATGCAGACGATTTAGTCCTAATAGCTGACAGTATGCAGGATGCCGAGGCCAAATTCAGAGAGTGGAGAGAGGGCATGGCGAGCAAGGGTTTAAGAGTCAATATTAACAAAACCAAGGTTATGCATTGTAGTTTGAGACGAGGCAATGTGGAAAAGAGCGGTGCATACCCATGTGCAGTGTGTGGAAAGGGAGTGGGCGTTAACTCAATTCAATGTAACATCTGTCGATGTTGGGTACACCATGGGAGTAAGCGCTGTAGTAGAATAAAGGGGCCCCTGCCGAAGGATAAGTCAGAAATAGAGAGATTTGAGTGCGTAGTGTGCAAAGGCGAGCTTGTGTTAAGTGATGATCCTGTGGCTGTGAATTTTGGAAAGGAGTCTTTGGAGCTGGTGAACAAGTTTTGTTACCTAGGAGATACCATCTCTGCCGGTGGTGGGACTGAGGCTGCCACTGTTGCTAGAATTAGGTGTGGCTGGGGGAAGTTCAGAGAATTTATGCCAATCCTGACCATGAAAAGAATGCCTCTCCCCCTGAAGGGAAAGGTGTATACCTCATGTGTTAGAAGTGCAATGACGTATGCCTCAGAAACATGGGCCGTTAAAGTAGAGGATGTCAACAGAATGGAGCGTAATGAGATGAGAATGGTGAGATGGATGTGTGGGGCCAGGCTACAGGATAGAATAACAAATGTTGAGCTGAGGAGACGTTTAGGTATAAAGAATATTAGCGAGGTGATGCGTACAAGTAGACTGGGATGGTATGGACATGTGGAGAGAATGGATGAACAAAATTGGGTGAAAAAATGCAGGTCTGTGATTGTGGAGGGAGCTGCACCAAGGGGTGGACCGAGGAAGACCTGGGATCGGACTATACGCGCCGATCTCAAATCCAAGAACTTGACAAGTGAAGCAGCCCTTAACAGGGTTGCCTGGAACGCCGCCATTAGGACAAGAGACTGAAACTGCACTTATGTGTGGAACACTCAGTCTTAAAATTTTATGTATGTATGTATGTATGTATTTACTCGTCAGGAGGTAACTCCGGCGGGGGGACCCGATGCATTGTTGGTAGATTGGAACAGGTGGACCTCAATCTATCTGTTTCCTCCACCAGATTTTGTGCTAATGTGCAAAGTAATTCACAAGCTGAGGGATTACCGGGGCCGAGTTGCGATGATCGCGCTGCTATGGCCAGCCCAGGTGTGGTACCACCAATTGCAACAGTGGTGCAGGAACCCGGTGTCCCTCCAGGTCTCCGCTTTCCACTTGGAAACAATTGGCAACCTTCGGATCTCGCTCAGTTTTGTCTTATGGATATTTACCATGCCAAATGGTTAGCTCAATTTGGGGAGAGTGTCACTAATAAATTAATGAACCAATACACCTTGTCTACCAGGAGACAATATCAATCCCATTGGAAAACCTTCACAACCTGGATTGTAGAGCCAGGGCAAACTACCGCCTCAGGGGCTTTAATTTTCAAATATTTAGATTATCTATTCGAACAAAAAAAAATTTCAGTAACCACTCTAAAAAATTATTTGTCTGCCATTAGAACCCCCTTTTTTTTATCTCACTGGCCATTCCATACCGCAGGCGGAGGAGAAAGGTTTTATGAGGGCGTGTTTCAAGCTATGCCCACCGCCCTGTCAGCTCATGCCCACTTGGTCCCTTGACAAAGCCTTATCAGTACTTCAATCGCGCAAATATAATAATGCGTCGGATTTTGATTCACTTTTGAAAAAGGCTGTTTTCCTCATGGCTCTAGCCACCGGAAACAGGGTGTCTGAGCTGGCGGCGATGAGCAACGAACCTAATTGCCTTAGGTTTGGGAGACTGCGCGATCATGTGCAAATCGCGCCGTCTCCCACATTTATAGCCAAGAACGAACATTCTGAACATGTATTTTCTGAATTTTCCGTCCCGGCTTTAACCCTCCAGCCCCGGCTATTGTATTATATAATTTCCCCGAAACCCGGAGGTTTTGGCCGAAAAACGTCTACGCCTAGGCTACCGTATTATTGTTATTTTGACTGCTTCCGCATTCCCGCGCATCCCCCAAGCGTATATGTGTTTCGTACCTGTAGAATGGCATTAAGTAGAGCTCTCTAAGTCAACTGGTTCAGTTGTGATGACGATTTCATTGGAGATAACTTTGTGGCAATATCAGCCACTTTACACTACTTTTCGCTACTTAACAATAACATACAGGCACACACGAACAAGCGTCGCTCTCCTTCTTGTGGTCGGAGATGCGCGGCGTCGGTCCAGCCGGCTGTTGTTTACATGCGTCGGACGGACGCCTCGCACACCAAGCTTACAGGCTTTCAAGCTGCCGGAGCCTCAGCACCCTTCCGGGTTGCGCGGGGAGTGTTTTGTATGGAGGCCTCAGAGCCCAACCGGGTCTGATGGGTTAAAGAGGGGCCTCACTCATCACCTTTTATGTCCTGTGCAAGCACTCACAATGTTTTTGAGGGCTGCGCAGCCTCGCCAACCAGGTGCTTTATGGGTCAACCGGACAGGTAAGCGTGTTACAAAACGAAAGTTAGCTTCCTTGCTTGTGGGCGTTATTAGGGAAAGTAATACCAGCGTGATAGGCAGGGCTCACGATATCAGGAAATGGGCAGTCTCTCTCAGATTTCTACAAAATTTCTCGGTAGAGGACATTGCGAATACTCCTAACACGCTACCTGTCCGTCGCTCTAGATAAACCAAAGCGTACCTGTGTAGCTTTACGTCAACGGGTACAGTAGGTAATGTTCTATTAAGTTAAGTTTTGCTGTTAAAAAGGGGGGGGGGGTGCGGAATAGTCCATATCCCCTCTGTGCCCCTGAAGATTGTGATGAATCACGAGCTGTGATACGACAGGTTCTACAGTCCAATATTAATTTTATGATTAATTCTAAGAAGATATCTCACATAGTTGCAACTATGTATGTTTTTTTACAAAATTGTACAAATATATATTTAATGTACAAATAGTTTTAAGAATGGAACGAATAACTACTGCAGAGTTACAGTTCTCGGGAACACAGGTGTCTCTCACTTTATCATGCATACGATCTAATGTAAAGATCTGACCATGAGCAAGCAGTTTCTTAATGTCACGCACTGCTTGCAAATCTTTTATACTTTTTTATATATTGTTTGCATACAATAAAACTTAAAAATTTTACTTGGATTCTTCGTCCCTAAGGTTAGGATATTTTACGAATGTCCCGCCTCCAGTCTTGCTAATCAGGCGAAGTCGTCAATGATGAAGGGGCCCTATTAAATTATAAGTTTGATTCCTGTAGGGAAGTAGAGAAAACCTAATATTTAGTAGGGCCCCGTAATCATTGACGACACTGTCCCTCCCGACCATCCCACTTCCCATTCGTTGATTTCTATAGTTTATTCTTGGTATATCAGTGAAGGAAGACGATGGCCGCTAGAGGGCCTGGTGTTGGGGAAGCGAAACATGAGAAATCCACGCATATGGCAAGTCATATGATAACTGATATTAAGTTATTTTTTATTTTTTATATTTTACGGAGTTTTTTTTTCTGTAGGGTACCCGATCAAAATGACGATCCCGTAAGGGAATTAAGCGTGCACTTATGACGAGTACTCCAGGTTAACATCCGCGCGGGCTATTCAAAATGCTGGCGCGGGATGTTGAATGGAGACTATTATACTAATAGGCGAAGTTGTCAATGATTATGGGGCCCTACTAAATATTAGGTTTTCTCTACTTCCCTATGGGAATCAAACCTATAATTTAGTTTGATGCAGGTTTAGGGAGCAAACTAAAAATCTCCCCCTAATAGTTCAAAGCTTCAAATAGTGGAACCTTATATACTGTATATGCTCACAACTGTACAGGTATGCTTAGTACCAGTATACAGTGGAGCCCCTATCTTCGCTGTAGACACCAAATATTCCCAATTTCCATCATCGCTGTAAATGATACAATCTTCGCTGTAAATTATTCAATCTTTGCAACAAATCTGAGGTGCTCTGCCACGGTTTCAATCTTCACGGCTAATATTTCAATCTTAGCGCCGCGTTTTCCCGCATAGCTGAGACGTAAACATGCTGAACAGCCAATCACATTCTACCATTTGGGCGCCATCTTGCAATGTCATCGCAAATCAGCCAATCACAGGCATCCAGTAAAATGCCATTGTATTCAGCACCTGTTGTGATGTGTGACTCGTATCTCACTAGTGGTGTAACCTTCCGACTATTATGGCCTCTATTGTGTCTGGTGAGAGTGGCGGAGGCCCGGAGGATAACGGAGACATACCAATAAGGCAGGGACCGTCAAAAGTTGGTGGGAAACTTTACTATATTATTATTTACAATGCATAAAATTTACTTTATGTAAGCAAAAAAAAACATGCTTTCATAGGCAAAAACAGGGAAAAAGGGCAAGTTATGGAATGAGCACGGAACCTATTAGAATTTTCCCCATAAGAACAGTGCCCCGATCTTGGCGGTTTCGATCTTAGCTCGATTTCTGCGGAACCGATTAGGAGCGAAGATGGGGGCTCCACTGTACTGATATTTATATACCTGTACTGCATGCATAATCTTCTGCACAAGAACTAGCTTGTACACAAATAATATATTTAACCCTTAGAGTACCAGCGACGTGTGTTATACTATATTCTAGCTATATTCAGACGATATTATGCAGCTTAGGAAGGATCTGTGGTAGTTAAAAAGGTTGGTTGAGATAATGGGTAGCCTTATTATTGCTAGAGGTCCTTCCTAAGCCGAATACAATTGTCTAATAGTTGCCAGCATATGATACAACGATCGTCCCTGGTACTGAACGGGTAAGAACAGTGAATGAAGGAAAACACTGACTCAGACATGTGTTTGAAGGGAGTTTTAAATATTATATCAGCATGCCAGAATGTTATATAACACTGGGCGGGTGCCCAACCCCGAAAGGAGTTGAAATAGGGGAGCTATCCCCCCGCCAAAGGCGGCTTTCTAGGGCCTTTCCTAGCTGATGCCGAGAGGATTGGGTTCTAGTCATGTGGTGATGGGCTGGTCTATCCGAGTGAGAACTGAGCGATCTCTGCCGTACCCATAGCTTACTCTGACTGTTCCTTTTACTTATATATCTTCTAGATCTCAAGTGGCGTCTTTTCCGTGGATTGACCTCCCTACTGCCAACCTAGAAGTTGGCAGATTGGGAGCCAAAGCATCACATTTTTCCCTTACCCCTCAACTTTCCCTTCATATTTGCTGAGGGGCACAGGGCCTTGGGTGGGGCTTTGGTTTCCCGGGCGTTTCCGCACCTTCCTCAGCTCCCTGCCTTGGAGTGGCTTCGGTCACCCGGGCTTTGTTAGTGGTAAGCAGGGAGGATTTTGTGGGGGCGCTCGTTTATGGCCTTGGCCTTGCTCGAGACCTTGGGGCTGTTCGGCCAGACAGCCTGGGGAACAACAACAACAACAACACTTGTATCACAAAACAGCAAAATCTATAGTACAGTACCAGTGTGTGTGATTGTTTGTATTTATTTATTGAAGCGGTTGTGTCCTTATCTGAATACTTCCTGCAATCTGTCAGAACCAGTGTGATGTCACTGACACTTGTACTACTTCTTCATTTAAGACACCCTATACCAGTAACCTCCATTCTAAATACCAAATTCACCTCCTAATATATAGATCATGAATGATAAAAAGACAACTTTATCCTTTCCTTATATTTAAGACATCAATAAGTCTGGTCATATGAATTCATATATTTTCACCAACCAACTTTACTTCTAAACTCAATTAATGAAATTAACAAATACATGTGGCACTCCAAGAACTCGAACCTAGGATACTCACACCGAAATGATGCGCATTTATGCATTACGCTATTAAGACTGTTGAGAGTAGATTAAAACAGTTTGATATAATATAATAATCTAGAGACTAGAGAAAATACTTTATTCTAGTACATGTTGCTGATTTTTCAGTCCTGTATCATTTCAGTTATCAAACAAGTAAACTTTCACTTTCCTCGTACCTGATAAGAGATAAAACCCTTGTTGATAGTAACCATATGCCAGCACAATGTATGTAAAGGTACCTTTTCTCACAATTGATAAGAAGCAAATGGAAAAAGCTGTGCTAAGCAAGAATATGATGAATATGCATATTTAACCCGTGGAGCCCCGGCTAGTTTTATAATGTTTGTTCACCAGAACCCGGCCGGTTTTCAAAAAATTGTTTTATTCCAGAAACAATAGCGAATGGGTTAGGAATGAAGGAAAAACCACGAAAAACCGCTCAAAAAGCTTAAAGAATGGTCCTACAGAGCCCCCGAAAACGTATTTTACATGAGTAAAAAATTGAAGGCAATTACCCCAAAAAAACAGGTTATTGCGCACGCACGCGCACGCACGTGGACTTTGAGAGTTTTCAACCATCGGCACGGTTGCGTGGGATACGTACACAGTTCCCATACAAATCTGAGCCCTCTTGAGTGGCTACACCTGAGGTTACGGTCGGCGCAATTAGGGTGACGCGTCAGACGCGTCGCTGGGGCTGTGCGTTACATACATCGCCGACGCGTCAGACGCGTCGCTGGGGCTGTACGGGTTAACAAATGACCAATTCAAAACAATGTATTGGGTTGGCTGTGGATATGAGTGTAGTCTATGTTGTCACCATACTTTAATTATGTTGTTGTTGTTCCCTAAGCTGCATGGCCGAACAGCCCCGAGTCCCTGAGGAAGGCCATGGCCACGATCGGGCTTTCCCACAGAGCTCTCATTGAGTGTAGATTGTGTTGTTGGCGTAAGTGGTTGTGTGAAATGCAGTCTTCTATGATGTGTTTAATGGTATGGGGTGCTGTGTTACATCCCGGGCAGGCGTCGACAACGGAGTCATCCAGTCTCTTCTGATAGCTCAGGAGAGCTGGATGGTGTCCGCATCTCAGCCTGGCCAGGTGGACTCTGTCCTCGCGAGGAAGGGAGGATTCGGAAGGATGGATTTCGGGAGGTCGTGCATGCAGCTGCGTGTTGTCTGTGAGTGAGTGGATGGATCGGTGAGATATATGAGTATGGATGTGCTTCTGGAAGTTGGTTCGGGGTGGGCAGGGAGGGAGAGAGGACAATAATTGTGTGTGATACCGTGTGCTGGGTGTTGTTTCGATATTTCTTGGTGTGTGTGTGTGTGTTGCCATGTAGTTTAGTGGGTGGTCTTGGTTCGTGGAGGCTGCTGCCAGGAATTGAGTGCCTCTCATGTCCAGATGGTCTTTGACTTTGAGGATTTTGGTTTCTTGATGTAGGTGATCTGTGGGTGCAGTAGCTGTGCAGCCTGTAATGATCTTCAGGGCTTTGTTTTGAATAGTCTGTAAGGTCTTATGATGTGTTTCAGCTAGGTTAGAAGCCCAGGCTGGGCTTGCGTATTCCATCACTGATCTTATGTATTGTTTATATACTGTGGTGGTAGTTTCTTTGTTGTGTCCAAATTTTGTGTGAGCAAGTGACCTGAGGGCGTTAAGTCTGGGTGTCAGTTTCTTTTTAATGTTTGTGGTGTGCTGTTTGAATGTCATATGAGTATCATATGTTACTCCTAGGATTTTGGGTGTGTGTGTATGTGTTAGGGGTGTGTTGTTTATGGTGAGTTGAGGGATGTATTCGTGTTCTCCTGTCCAACTTGTGAGCAGGGTTGTGGTGGATTTGGCTGGGGCTAGATTAAGTCTGTTTGTAGTGCACCAGCCATGTAGTGTGTTGAGATAGGGTTGAAGGAGATCTGTTGCTCTTTTTGGGTCATGGTGTGTGCATGTGAGTGTTATGTCATCTGCATAGGAGGCTAAGTTTATTTGGGGCGTATTGGGTGTAGTTATATCGTGCATGTACAGATTGAAGAGTGCGGGCGATAGGACGGATCCTTGTGGGACTCCGTTTGGAAAGTTTCTGATTTTAGATGACTGACCGGCAAAAGATACGTGTGCACATTGCCTGCTAGGAAGTTGGCCAGCCACCTTTTTGTGTTGTTGTGCATGTTTGTGTTGTAGATTTTGTTTGTTAGGTTGTGGCGGGGGATGGCATCGAAGGCTTTACTAATGTCGAGTGTGGCTAATAGTGATTTGTGTGGTGGTCTAGCTGAGTTGATGCCGTCGAAAGCTCTTTGTGTAAGGTCTGTGAGAAGAGTGTTTGTGGAGTGCAGTGGCCTAAAGCCATGTTGTGTTGGAGCTAGGGGTAGGCCGGGTGTAATTAGTTGTAATACTAGGCGTTCCATGACTTTGGAGGGGGAGCAAAGGAGTGTGATGGGGCGGTGCGAGGAGGGTAGCGTGGGGTCTTTGTTGGGTTTGGAGAATGTGATGATGATACCATGCTTCCAAATGTCTGGTATTGTGTTGTGTGAATAGCTGTAGTTTGATATGTTAGTGAGTGCTTGTATGCCTTGTGGTCCGAGGTGTCTGAGGTGTATGTTGCTTATGTTGTCTAGGCCACAGGCGGGTGAGTGCTTGAGATTGTTGATGATATGCTTTGTCTGGTGATTGGTGAAGGGTGTATAGTCAGGGTCTGTGGGGAATTGTCTCTTACGTCGGATGACACGTCGGTCGTCTTTGTGAGGTTTTAGGTGGCTGACATGTGAGAAGTGATTGATGAGAGTGTTTGCTTGTTGTTTACATGAAGGAGTAGAGTCTGTTGTTGTGATTGCAGCATGTGATTGTGTTGTGTTGCTGTTGGAAAGTGTGATGCTGTTTAGTGTTTTGTAGAGTTTTTTGGGGTTTGTTTTGTGATCAAGTGTTTGTAGGAAGTTATTCCCATTTAGTTTTTGTTGTTCTTGTATTTTGTTGTTAGTTTGGGTGTTGAGTGCTTGAATTTGTTGTGTGATATCTTGTGTGTGGGGTGCTGGGGAGTGTTTCAGTATGTCGCGTTGTCTGATGAGGTTTGAATTTCTGGTGTGAAGTTGGGGTGGTGTCTTTTTCTGTTACCTCTTGGAATGTGTTTCTTGTCAGCGTTTTGGATAGTTGTATTGAGTATGTGTACAGCATTGTTGATGTTAGTGATGGGTGTACTGTTTAGAGTTGTGAAGTGTTATTCTGTCTCATTTGTGAATGCTTCCCAGTTAGCTCTTTTATAATTGGTGTATGTGTGTTTGTGGCTAGCTGGGGTGAGTCTGGTTTTGGTGGTGATAATGATCGGGAGGTGGTCAGAGCCTAAGGTTCTGACCACCCTCCAGGATATTGTGGGGGCGAGTTCTGGGGAGCAAAAGGTGATGTCTGGAGATGATGGGTTATAGAGGGCTTGGTGAGGAATATGGGTATGTTGATGGATGTCGTTAAGGATGATGAGGTTATCGGTTTGGTTTTTTGTAGTACCAGCCCTCTGTCTGTGTCGGGGTTGTCGACAAACCAGGCCGACGTCTTGGCGTTGAAGTCACCACCCAGGATGATGTGTGGGGTGTGTGGGGTGTTTGTGATGTGTTGTAAGTGTGGTCTGTAATCATTTGGTACTGTAGGGGATGTTTGGGGAGGGATGTATGTGTTTATGATGGTTATGTTGGAGTTGTTGCCAGTGCGTATTTTAATTGACTGTATTTCTGTTGTGTTATCATTTGGGGGGGGAGGGATTTGGTTTGTACACTGGTTACTATGTATGATATTTCTTTGTGTACCAGGGTGATGAGTCCACCGCCCCCGCCGACAGCCCGGTCTTGTCTGATGGTGGTGAAATTATGAAATGTGGGTGTTTTTTGTGTTGTGCGGAGTTTTGTTTCTTGTAAGATGGCAATGTGTATGTTGTGTTGTTTGATGAAGTGTGAGAGTTCGTGTTTCTTTGTGTTGATGCCATCTATGTTCAGTTGAAGAATGTTAATGTTATGTGCACGATGTATGTTGGGTGCTGCTGCACGAGGATGGGGGGGGGTGGGGGGTGAGGGGGGTGGGGGGGGGGGGGGGTGGGGGGGGTGAGGGGGGGGTGATGATGGAGTTGGGGTGGGTGGTGGGGATTGGGGAGCAGGAGATGGGGGTTTGAAATGGATTAGGATGGGGTGTGGTGTGTTGAGTTGAGGATGTGGATGGTATGGGAAAGGTGGGTTAGGAGGTGGACGGGGTGGGTGGATATATGTGGGTTTGGGAAGGTTAGGGGTTGGGGTTTAGGAGGTGGACGGGTTTTTAGGTGAGCGATTTGACTGGGAGAGGGAGGGGCATGAGGAACAGGTCCAGGCGTTTGGTGTGTTTTCTTGGAGGCAAGTGTTGTGCAGGTGAAGTGGGTCCAGTTCCCGCATGAATTGCAGAGAACTGAACCCTTAGTATGGCGACTCGAAGTGATGGGTTTTGAGCAAGTTGGACATATGTATGTGTATGTGGGTCCTGGTCTCAATGTCTCCGGCTAGAAGAAGTCTTCGAGAAATGACAGCCGGAGAGTCATTTCTCGGTGTAGGAAAAACTGTGATGTGTGTGTGTGGTGTGAGAGGTGTGGAAATTCCCGGCGCGACCGAAGCCGCTCCAAGGACCCGTGCCCCCAGGGAGGGGGCAGGGGATGGTTGTGACGGTTTGGCTCCCGAAACTGCTCCCCGCGGCCGGCATCCGGTTTTCCTCCACTGGTCGTTGATTTTGTCTTCGGCCGTGGAGGGTCGGCAGCCTCGGGAGGTGGCCCCACGGCGTAGACGCCGCCACATCAGGACTTTATTTATGTTATTCAAGGTGATTAGGTGCGAGCATTTCCAAGTTACACTGATTTACAGCATTGTTTTAGGTCTGCCCATGCACGTACAGATTGGAAGGTACCAGTAATGAAACATTGAGTCAAATATCCTCAACAAGAAGTGGGATGCAATTCCACAGCTTACAATGTAAGAGTCGGGCACACTACCGTACCATTGTTCCATGCAAGCAAATAATATGAGAGTGAGTGCATCATCCACTCAGGTATTTTAGTTCTACCCTGTAAATCAGTTCATCTTTAAATAAAGAATTACTGTACACAAATTGCAGCAAACAAAAGTTGCATAAATCATCATAAACTCTGAAGCCACCCTAATCATATTTTCCTAGTGCAGTAAGCTTAAATGAAGGCAGGGTGTCAAACCGGAGCAATTTTGTTTGAAAACTTGAATGAATATGAGAAGGCATTCAAGAAAATTAACATGAAATACTGTAGCATTATTTTGGCCATTATACCACTTCCAAAGACATCATTTGAACTATAAACCACAACTTTATCTTTACATAGACAACAATGAAGCCAAAAAAGAAAGGACTGGGCTTTTGTTTAACACCCTAAATGATGGTACAGTAGTGAGTGAAGGTGGTCCCCCATAATGATATAAGTCTGCTGGGTCTCACCTGTTGGTCCCCACGCCTCGTCGTTGGTGGCCTCTCGCACCTTGGCCTCAACCTCGGTGTAGTTCATCACCATATTGGTGCTGCAAATATAATACAATAGTTAACCCCTTCACCATTTGCATCTTATTCTGGTAACATTAGACAATTTTCTTTAGTATATAATCTACCTCTAGGACTATACAGTAAGTGGTAAATAACAATTTCAATAAAGTATCTGAATAACATAGTTCTTTCTTCAATTGCATAAAATTGTCTAACTTTAGCCAGAATAAAAGGTAAAAGGGCATTATCATGCTGAAGAGGTCAAGCACATTTGCTGTATTCAATATTTTAATAATTTGATAAATAAATTATAACAGTACAGTCGGCCCTCGGGTAACGCGGCTTTGTTCCGGTAACGCTTGTGGCGGCTGGTCGGCATCTCTCGGCTGGTGACGTCAGACCCGTATATACCGGCGTATAAGACACATTTCTAAGCCTTAAATAAACCCTCCAAAACCATGGGTGGTCTTATACGATGAATATACTTTCAATGTACAGTAAGTGAATTTGGAGCGCCGAGATTCATCAGCTGATTTTCCGAGTGACCGAAATCGTGTGTGTTATTGTTGTGTTAGTATTTACCTAATTTACCTAATTTACCTAATTGTAGTTTACAGGAGTTGAGCTAAGCTCGTGTTGTCCCGTCTCTGTCTACTTTTTATCCAATTTTTTCTTGAAAATATGGATGTTCCTTGCCCCTACCACCTCCTCCTCCAGCCCATTCCATTTGTCAATACATCTATAGGGGAAGCTAAACTTCCTGATATCGTTCTTGCAGGTAAGTCTTTTTACTTTGTAGCTGTGGCCTCTAGTTGTTGTTGTTGTTGTTGTTCCCCAAGCTGCCTGGCCGAACAGCCCCAAGGCCCCGAGCAAGGCCAAGGCCATAACCGAGCGCCCCCACAGAACCCTCCCCGCCGACCACAATAAAGCCTGGGTGACCGAAGCCACTCCATGGCGGGGAGCTGAGGAGGGTGCGGAAATGCCCGGGAAACCATAGCCCCACCCAGGGCCCTGTGTCCCTCAGCAATTATGAAGAGAAAGTTGAGGGGCAAGGGAAAAATGTGACGCTTTGGCTTCCAATCTTGGTAGATTGGGAGGTCAATCCACGTTAGAGACGCCGTCACTGGAGATCTAGAAAATATATAAGTAAAAGGAACAGTCAGAGTAAGCTATGGGTATGGCAGAGATTGCTCAGTTCTCACTCTGATAGACCAGCCCATCACCACATGACTAGAACCCAATCCTCTCAGCATCAGCTAGGAAAGGCCCTAGAAAGCCACCTTTGGCGGGGGGATAGCTCCCCTATTTCAACCCATTTCGGGGTTGGGCACCCACCCTGGCCTCTAGTTATTCCTGTATCCATAATTAATATATCCTCCCTATCCAGCCTCTCCAGCCCCCGGGCACATTTGTACATCATTATCATGTCTCCCCTCTCTCTCCTCTCTTTTAGACTCGGTAGATTTAATTTGTCTAGCCTCCCTTCATATGGCAGTTCTCTGAGACTTGGAACCAATCTAGTGACTGCTCTCTGGATTCTTTCTAACTTGTGAATATGCTTCTTTAGATGCGGGGACCACACCACTGCTGCATACTCCAATCTTGGTCTAATCATACTCTTCATAATTTTCGCTACCATGGTCTCATCCAAGTAGTTCAGAGCAACTTTCATATTCCCGGCCATTGCATACATTCCGCTAAAGAGCTTGTTAATATGTTTCTCTGGCGACAAATTATCTTGTATAATCAACCCTAAATCTTTTTCTTTTTCGGCCTTGCTAATTATATTATCTCCCATCCTGTACTCCCAATTTGGTCTATTCACACTTCTTCCCATATTTAACACATGGCATTTACTTATATTAAATTTCATTTTCCACTTGGTGCTCCATTCGTATATTTTATCTAAATCCCCTTGCAGCTCCTCACAACTACTTTTATTTGTTATTTGTCTCATAATTTTTACGTCATCTGCAACCATTGACATGTAAGAGTTTATGCCTATCGGCAGGTCATTCACGTACATAAGGAACATGAGAGGTGCCAACACAGATCCCTGCGGCACACCACTCTCAACTTTCCGCCACGATGAGTAAGTTCCTCTAATGTTGGTCCTCATTTCCCTATCTGTTAAATAGCTCTCCATCCATTTCAGCAAACTCCCCCTGACACATCCTAGCGTCTCTAGCTTAGATAACAATCTCTTATGTGGTACCTTATCGAATGCTTTGGAAAGGTCTAAGTAGACGCAGTCCACCCATCCGCCTCTTTCTTGGAGTACATCTATCACCCTACTGTAATAACATAGCAAACTGGTAACACAAGATGTCCCTTCTCTGAATCCAAATTGCTTTGGGGTTATTATCTTCTTTCTCTCCAACATTTTCATCCATCTCTTCCTAATTAGCTTTTCACAAATCTTGCATACAATACTAGTAAGTGAAACTGGTCTATAGTTTAGAGGGTCCTCAGGGTTTCCATTCTTGTATATCGGAATGATATTAGCTCTTTTCCATTCAACAGGAACCTGTCCTTTATCTAAGGAAGCTTGAATTATGTCCCTCACTGGCTCCACTAATTGCTCTGCACACTCCTTTAAAACCCAGGCAGACACTTCATCTGGTCCCATAGCTTTCCTTACTTCAAGTCCTCTCATCGCAGATAACAGCTCATCTCTAGTTATTTCAATCTTACTAAGACCACTCTCCAGTACTCCCGCCTGTGGTTCGTCAAAACTTTCCTCTCTAGTAAAAACTGACCCCAATTTGTTATTCATTACCTCACACATGTCCGATACATTTTCATACGTCCTAGCATCAACTCTTAATTTAGTAATTTGTTTCTTTACCTTCAACTTACTGTTTATATATTTATAAAATAATCTAGGGTCACTTTCACATTTATTTACTATGTTCTTCTCATAGTTCATTTTAACTTGCCTAATTATGTTAACATATCTATTCCTCTCCTGTTTATATTTATTCCGATTACTCTGTGTTCCTTCTTCTTAATCACGCCTACCCAAAGCTCTTTTGCATTTCAAATTAAACCAATCTTTCTGCTTAGTAAAATTTCCAGTTTTATATCTTGGGACAAACATATTGGTTCCTACTCTATAAATTTCGAGGAATCTACTATATTTACCTTGTACGTCCCGTTCCTTCAAAATAAGATCCCAATCTACTCCCTCTAAATATCTTTTCAAGGATACATAATCAGCTTTACTATAATTTAATCTGTCATTTATGTAGCTATTGTCTAATCTATTGGCATTACTCGAGGTCAACTTCCATTTTAGTAATAGGTGATCACTTTTACCTACAGGACATAGATAGTTTATATCACTAATTTCGTGAGGATCTTTTGTAAAAATCAGATCGAGTTTAGAAGGTTCGTTATTACCCCTCATTCTTGTATTTTCCTTCACATGTTGTGCAAGTACATTTTCCGTAACCAACTCCACTAGCCGACTTCCCCAAGATCTCTGATTTGGCCCTGCATCTCCCGATTCCCAATCAACCTCACTACAGTTGAAATCTCCTACCAAGATCAATCGATTCTTCCTTAAAAGCAATCTTCTCAACGACTGAATCATATCCTCTACCATCTCCTCAAACTCCAACTCCCTCCATGCTCTGGTCTTTGGTGGCATGTAAGCTACTGCTATGTCTAGCTTTTTTCCTTCTATATCATTGAGTTCAACTGCCATTATTTCTGCCTTGTCATTATTTAACTCGACGTGCTTTGCTGTCATAGGGTTCTTAACTAATACTGCCACTCCACCTCCCCTTTTACCCTTTCTATCATTTCTCCATATATTATATCCTTCACTAAACACTATGTTGCTGTCAAAGTCCTGGTTCAGCTTTGTCTCTGTCAAACAGACTATCTGTGGTTGATCTTTTCTTAATATATTATCTAACTCTACCTTTTTACTGTTTATTCCATCTATATTAGTGTAGTAGCACAGTATATTTGAATCCACCTCCTTGTTTCTCTTCCCTCTCTGCCTCCTACCAGGTTCACCTCCTCCTCCATCCCTTCCCTGACCCAGTTCCACCTCCCCCACTAATTCTATTCTCTATTGTGTGCGTGTGTGTGTACTTACACTAGTTGTATTTACACTAGTTGTATTTGCGGGAGTGAGCATGCTCGTTAATTCCCGCCTCCTAAGATATGTTTGTCATACCGTGCTTTGAAACTATGCACTGATGGTGCAGACACTACTTCGGCTGGCAATTTGTTCCACCCACTAATCGAGTTGGTAGGAAATCTTTTACTTTTCAGATCAGATTTAATATTAGGCACTTTCAGTTTGTAGCTGTGACCTCTTGTTCTCTCACCTCCATCCCTCTCTATGAAGTTTTCTTGGTCGATTTTGTCAATACCTCTAACACATTTGTATATCTGAATTTGCTGTCCTCGTTTCCTTCTATGTTCCAGTGTAGGTAGATTCAATCTCTCGAGCCTCTCTTGGTACTCCAAATTTTCCAAACCTGGGATCATCCTCGTAGCTGCTCTCTGTACCCTCTCAATTTTGTGGATATGTTTCTTCATGTGAGGGGACCACACTACAGATGCATATTCCATCCTGGGTCTTATTATTGCCGTTATTATTTGTTTCATGGTGTTTTCATTCAGATAATTGAAAGACATCCTGATATTCTTGTTCTTGTGTGGCTATGTCGGCCGTATCAGTAGGGAGTCTAAACCCGAGTTATTTCTGTATGCAATAAAATGTTATAATTATACTCTATGGAATTGAATTTTATTTTACCAAATAATATTTATAATAGTAAAAGCCAAAGAAAAATCCATTAAACTGTAACTGCATCGAAGGCAGTAGATTGTTGGCAAGTTTAGCAACTTGTAGCCCAGCTGCCGCCGCCTGCCACACTTGCAGACGACACGTGTTGTTTGTTATTGTTGTACTAAATAATAATAATAATAATATGCTGGTATTTTATTTGTTCGAGCGCCAATTCTCCAAATGGATTCACGAGCGCTCACATTAACTTACATTTTTCCACTTCAAAAAAACAAAAAACAAAATTTTTAGAGCTTAAAGTCATCAGTAACTCTATGCTCCCCAATATCATAAGCCCTCAGAAATATGTGCGACTTCAGTTGTTTCTTAAAAGCGTCAACACAATTCAACTGCTTAAGTGACAGGAAGTCGATTGAATAGACGTGGGGCAACATAAGAAATGGATCTAGCAGCAAAAGCACGTTCCCCAATGGCTCTGGGCTCATAAAGGCGAAATGGGTCATCACCACTACGTAAATTCACATTTGACTCATTATGTGTTGGAAATAGAAGATCCAACAAATAATAAGCAAAGAAAAACGAACGAACAGCCTCGGATGCGGACGGAACCAACGTTGACGAACCACGACCGACTAAGGACATGCCTTCGGACATTCTGAGAATGGCTACGTGGAATGTTAGTGGCATGAATGATGGCACAAAAGAGAGAGAGATTCTGGAAGTGTTAGTGAATGCCAGGCTGGATGTATGTGGAATGACAGAGACCAAATGGAAAGGTTCAGATGTGAGAGAGTGGGAGTGTGGAATGGGTGTGTGTGCTGGAGTGAGTGAAGGAACAGCGAGAGAAGGTGCATGTTTGTTTGTAAGTAGCAAATGGAAGGAATGTGTAAGAGAGTATGGGTCTGTGGGTTCAAGGATTGTGTGGGTGAGAATGAAAGTAGGAATACAAACGTGGGTGATTGTATGCGTGTATGCCCCGACAGAGGATATACTTGAAAGAAAGAAAGAGGAGTTCTGGATGAATGTGGAGGCGTGCCTGGAGATGTTTGACATGAACGAAAGAATATTTCTGATTGGGGATATGAATGGTAAGGTAGGTGATAGGAAAGTTGAGGGAGTGGTGGGAGGGTGGGGGGTACCATCAGAGGTGAATGCGAGTGCACTTGTGGACGTATGTGTGGGGAGGAGGCTGTGGATAGCCAACACCTTCTTCCGACACAGAATGATCCACAGGTACACGTGGAAACGGATGTTGACGATGAAGGATAAGACAGTGGTGGAACGAAAGTCATTGATTGATTATGTATGTGTGGATGAACGAATGAAGACATCTGTGATGGATGCTAGGGTGTATAGGGGTATTGGAGGGGGTCTGTCTGATCATTAAGTAGTGGTAGCTAAGGTTAGGATACAAAAGAAGTGGCTGAGGAGAGCGGGAGGGAGGCGAGAGGAGGGTGGAATGGTGAGGAGGGTGGAATGGTGAGGAGGGTGGAATGGTGAGGAGGGTGGAGAGGTTGCAGGAGGAGGAAGTCGGGGAGTACAGGAGAGCAGTGGAAAGACGACTAGGTGGGTTCGACCTGGAAGTTATGGAGGAAGTGGAGATGAGCAAGGTGTTTAAGGATGAGATCTGTGCAGCATGTGAGGAGGTGTGTGGAGTGAGGAGAAGAGGGAGGGGAGTGAAAGGTACAGCATGGTGGACAGAAGAGGTAAGAATAGCTGTGGAAGAAAAGAAGAAAGCATATAGAGAGTGGTTGGGTAGTAGAGGGAATGAAGATTCCGAGAGACAGAAACGAGCGAGGTACGTGGAGAGTAAGAGGGTGGTGAAGAGAGTAGTGAAGGAAAGTAAGAGAAAGAGTAGATGAGGAATTTGGAAGGAATCTGAGTGTAAAATGGAGGGAGAGTAAGAAACTGTTCTGGAAAGAAGTCAAGAAAGTTAAGGAAGGTAGCAAGGGAAACAGTAAGGGTGTGAAAGATAAGAATGGGAGAATGCTAGCCGAGAAGCAAGAGAGATTCGAAAGATGGGAGTACTTCAGTGAGTTGCTAAATGTAAGGAATGAAGAGCCAGCAAACATAGCTGGATATGGTATGGGAGGGAGAAGAAGAGAAGTAGTGGAGGAGGAGGTGGGGATCAGGAGGTCAGAAGTGTGGGAAGCCATGAAAAGAGTGAAGTTGGGGAAAGCACCAGGAACAGATGGAGTGTGTGGGGAAATGTTGAGGTATGGTTGTGAGATAGTGATAGCATGGGTATGGAAAATGTACAAACTAGCATGGGAGAAGGGGAGTGCACCCGATGACTGGAAGACTGGCATAATAGTCCCCCTATATAAGGGCAAAGGGGAAAGAGGAGTGTATGGTAACCACCGAGGAATATGTCTTCTAAGCGTAGTAGGGAAGGTATACAGTAGGGTAGTGATTGAGAGAGTGAGAACAGAGAAATGGATAGGCGACGAGCAGGGAGGTTTTAGGAAGGGAAGAGGATGTGTAGATCAGATTTTTACCCTGAATTGTGTTGTGGAGAAGTATCTGGAGAAGAAACAAAAGGTGTATGTTGCCTTTATGGACTTGGAGAAGGCCTATGACAGAGTGGATAGAGGATAGAGAAGGTTTGTGGAAAGTACTTAGAATATACGGAGTAGATGGCAAGTTGCTGAAAGCAGTGAAAAGCATGTATGAGGGTGCAAAGGCGGCAGTACGTGTGGAGAGTGAGCAGAGCAAGTTCTTTGACCTGAATGTTGGTTTGAAACAGGGGTGTGTGATGTCCCCGTGGTTGTTTACTGTATATATGGATGGAGTCATGAAATAAATACTATCAAGAGCAGTGGATGTTGGTGTATCGCTGAAAAGGGAGGGAATTGAGTGGAAGCTACCTATACTGCTGTTTGCGGATGATACAGTTCTGATGAGTGATAATGAATGGGAGTTGCAGGGTCTGGTAAAATGAGTTTGGAACAGGGTGCGAAAAAACGGGAATTTGAAGGTAAATACGGGGAAGAGCAAGGTTATGGTCTTCGAAAGGGGTGAAGTCACAGAGTGTGAGGTGAAGCTGAACGGTCAGGCTATGGAGATCGTCAACTCTTTTAAGTATCTGGGCAGTGTGTTGAGTAAAGATGGGACTATGGATGAAGAGGTGCGGGGAGAGGGTACAACAGGGGAAGAGGGTTGTAGGAATGCTAAAAGCAGTAGTAACAAGAAATAGGGTGGTCAGTATGGAAGTGAAGAAGTCCTTGCATGACAGTGTGGTAATCCCGACACTGACTTACGGAAGCGAAGCATGGACGTTGGTTGAGAGACTCAGACCAAGAGTGAGAGCAGTGGAAATGAATTACTTAAGGAGTGCGTGCGGAGTTACATGGAGGGATAGACAGACTAATGAGGAAGTAAGAAGGAGGTGTGGTGTGGAGGTAGATGTGCTGGAAAGTGTGAAAAGGAACAACTTGAGATGGTTCGGCCATATGGAACGTATGGAAAGCGAGAGAATGACTAAGAGGGTGTACGAGAGCGAGGTGGAGGGACAGAGGGGGAGAGGTAGACCGAATATGAGGTGGAAGGATGGAGTGAGGAACTACATGAACGAAGGCGGTGCTGGTTGGGGGGAGGGGCGTCGACTGACTGGGGACAGAGGTGCATGGGGGCGGTTCGTTCGTGGCCACCCCTTCGGGGATCACGGCGTCAGGCAATAGATAGATAGATAGAACAAATACTTGGGCTCACCAAACCTCAGCACCTTAAATGTCAGTAGGCACACTTTAAACTCTATTCTGGCCTTGATGGGAAGCCAGTGTAGATCTATTAGCTAATATGTGGTGGGTGTTCTGGGTGGAAGTGAAAATATTAGTCTAGCACACCTATTAAGAACAGACTGGAGTTTCTTCAAAGTAACATTTGGTAGACCAATGAACAATGAATTACAGTAATCAATTCTATATATAACAAATGAATGAATGAGGGTCAAAAGAGATTCCTTGCTCAAGAACTTCCTTATAGCATAAAGGTTACGAATGTAAAGGTGACAACTCTTCACGACACTATTTATATGATTCTTAAAGTTCAGATTTTTGTCGAATACAACACCCAAGTTTTTCACTGATTCCAAAGGTTGGAGCTGTGATTCACCGAATTCTAGACATCCAAAATCTTCATGGACACTATTTCTCAAATTACCATTTATGACTATAATCTCCGTCTTGTTGTCATTCAATTTGAGCTTCCTTCTAGTCATCCAGATCTTCAAGTCTGACAAGAGTGATAAAAAATTTATTCTTTACCTCATCGATATTATTAATTTCAATATACAACTGTGAATCATCTGCATAGAAATAATACTTAACACCATGTGCATCCAGTAGGGATGAAAAGACTAGAGGCATAGATAATAAACAACACAGGGCCAAGAACTGATCCCTGAGGCACCCCAAACTTTAGCAATGATGGTTCTGACATAAAGCCACCAATGACAACACATTGACTGCGATCGGTAATATATGACTGAAGAAGCAGGAATGCATCTCCCTGCCCACCAAAACCAGAAAGGTCTCTCAGGAGCAACTGATAGTCAACAGTATCAAACGCTGCATTGAGATCCAACAAAACCAAAAGAGAACACCGTCCAGAACATGTATTCGAGACTATATCATTATAAATCCTGCTCAGGCCTGTCTCTGTTGAGTGGAGCTTCCTATAAGCAGACTGAGACTGGGGAATAACACTGTTCCGCTCCAGAAAAGGCAGCAACTGGTCCAGTATTGCACGCTCGACAATCTTAGACAGAAATGACAGGTTAGACACAGGGCGATAGTTTACCAAATTATCACAATCTAGGCCTGCCCTCTTCAGTAAAGGCCGAATTAAGGCATGTTTTTCAGAATTTGGAAAACTATTTTCCTCAAAGATACGATTGACAATTGAAGCAATGAAAGGTGATGCATTCTCATAAGCTGTAGTTATCTTTGATACATTTATCGGGTCCAATGAACAGAATGTTTTATTGAGTTCTCTTAGGTACAGTATGTCGAGGCATTTAGGGAGTTATTTGGCTGAAAATGTGTGAAGGCAGAGTCTACGGCCAACGGCCGAGAAGAGACCACAGGGTATTCTCCAAGAGCAGGGGTATTGTCAAACAAATTTCTGATTTGAGCAATTTTGTCTGCAAAGAAAGCTGAAAATTTTGATGCAAGATCAGCGATCAGGATGAGCGGCATTGTTTTGTGTCAAATAAATGGCATTTCATAGTCCCAATGGTCTTAATTGAATATATTATTGACCCCTAGTATGAAGGTATGTTGCCAACGTAATAATACTGACAAATAAATAGATAAATGACTAATAAATAGATACAGTACATACAGTAAACTTCCGTTAATCCGAAGGGCAGCGGACCGGCCCTCGTTCGGATTAGTGGATTTTTCGGATTATCGGACTTTACCCCTATGAACCTGTGTATGACGAAAACATTGAGGCATTAGGCAACCCAAATGACACAATGGTGCACACACACATACCATATGTTCATGAAATCACTTCAAAAGTTTACCATTGTCATTGTAGCCTATTACCTACTTCAAAACATTCAGATTAATGGTCAAAGGAATCTGCTGATATAAACGTAAACACCATATGTCCGCATCGTCGTCTTCTTCTTCTTCCGTCTACTAGCGAGTTTGTCTTGCTCTCTGAAGATCAGATTCAGATGTGGTTCGGGGAAGTTAATGCCTTAACACAACGGCACTATCCCTGAGATGGTTCTTCTAATTTTCCTTTTGTGATTTTCCTTTTGTGACTGCTCTGTTATATTCTATTGTAATTGAAAGCACCCGTGTCTTGTTGTTTCCCCCCCCCCCCTTTGAAAGCACCCTGGGGACGCTCCGATCCACTGAACTATAAATAGTACGCGTATCCGGAACGTCCAAAGGTGCGTTTTCAAGGATCAAGACTGAATGCAGCTTGCAGAAAATGCGGTTGCAAGCCATTAGCGCATCGGACCGCGGCCCAAGGATGCGTTCAAGAGCAAAACACAAATCTCTAGCAGACGATGTGGTGTTTACGTTTATATCAGCAGATTCCTTTGACCATTAATCTGAATGTTTTGAAGTAGGTAATAGGCTACAATGACAA